>CM043111.1:43071129-43465110 GCA_023701765.1 Hylyphantes graminicola
TACTATTCCGGTCAATTATGGAACACCCTGTATGAGGACCACATCAAATTAACGTGCACCTAGCATAACAACTTACTTCTTAAAATGACGACATGTTAATAAATTATATATTAGTTATATTAATCAATATGCTAGTTCACTATACATATTTATCAATATCCAGTTATAATTATCATCAAATCGTATATAGAATTCAATAAATAGCAAAAAAAAATATATTTTCTCTTTTTTTTTTTAAAATTCCAGTTATATTTATCGATATCCAGTTATATTCATCAAATTAACGTGCACCTCGCATAACAACTTACTTCTTAACAATGACGACATGATATTAAATATTAATTCAGATATTTAATACAATACTCCAGGTAAAACATCAACGTAACTCTATTACCCCCGTTAAAAATCAAGACTCCATAGGTGGCCGTTGTAAAAACCGCCATCATAACCAATTAATGCTATTCGTATTCTATATCCGTACCCTCGAATTTCCGCTCGCATTTTACAATGTAGCGAGCGTCCGAAAGCGTGCGTAACACTAGTTACCTTACCCCAATAGATTAAAAATAAAAGCATTGAAAAATTAGGGGAAGTACCCGACAATTAAAAATGCCCGGAATGAGCCGAAGAATGGGAAGGTATAAGGCCATTACGGGTTTTCCGTTTCTTTATGTTGGTTTAACAGAGTTTGAACTGGACTACACTTACAATTTCGATATAAACAATTGGTTTTTTTTCCAGTTACACTCTAGAAAATGAATGCTCAAAAACAACGAAATTTTCCTTAATTTTGACGATCCGTTTACTGGCTGCTGCTCCGAGTTTTCGTTTCCTCAAAGTGAGGAAATTTGAATCGTCATTTTTATGAGGATTTGAATGTCGTCTAATCTAAAATAATATTTCGTCATTTTAGAGCATGTGGGTACAACAATGATATTCATTTTCCTCAAAATCAAGGAACAGAATCGTCAAATCACGATCGTAAAAGTGAGGATTCGCGTTTACTCATAAGTCGCGTGATAGTTTGACGATACAATCCTCAAAATTAACGAAATGAGCTTGAGGATTCATGAATCGTCATAAATGAAAGTGTTATTTCTAAGAGTGTATTGCAAAGTCGTGTGAAAACAATACAATTGTTGTATTGCGACCAAAAGCATGCGTGGGCATTAGCACAAATATTGTGTTGAAGGAGTATAGCATTCGCATGTATTCTTCCGAAATCAAGTTCGTAATCTGTTTTCATTGTTTCCGATTAGTAGCTATAATCAAGCTTAACTAATGTATATATTACACTAGTTTAAAATGAATGTTATTTTTGCTATTCATATTTTAGAGTAGAGAACAATAAAGTTTGCAGTTTTTTGTCAATCGCGCATTAATATAATAATCTTCTTCTAGCGATCATCAGTTGCGTTGGAACTTGGAATAACATTAATTTGTATGTCATTAACACAATCTTTGTATTGATTATTACGATTGAATTATGGAATATTTTTTGCTTGTATGTATACAAAATATAGTTATCAATGGGGACAAAAATATTCCTGAACTCCGAGAAAAATTATTTGATTCTTTCATATTTCATACGCACTTAGCAAATATACTGTTCCCCTAATTTAAGCGTAATATTCTAGCCACTTGTTGCAATCGAAACACTTTCTTTTACACATGAAACAAAATTTTACCAATTACTTTGGTTACAATTCTGTGAAACTTACGCACTACCCGGCATAGTAATGATACTTGGGAGACATTTTTATTCATTTGGCTGTTTCGGGCCAAGTAGCGCTTTGTCACGCTTTGTAGAACGTGGGTTGTCGCGAATGGTCTTCGTTTGGTCACTGGCTTGGCGACAGAGCGGAAATTTCTCAGAGATATCAAAGATGTAAAGATAGGTGCTTGGATAGCTTACATCTCAATTAGAGAAAGAAAGTGTTATTTTAAAGGAATTGGCCACACAAAACATAAAAAACTAGGGATATGTAACACTGCAACACTTCTATAAATCAACACACACATTTTAAGGTAATTATATGCCTTGAACGGTAATTTTAATAATTTTTTACCTAAAAAGTTGTGTGACAGCTACCTCTTGCGCATGAGTAATGTTCTTGAAAACGTTATTGTATAAACGTCTGATAGATAAAGGAAATTATGTACCAAATTTGAAGTTCCTTAGCTCGTTTAGTTCGAGCTGTAGCGTGGCTTCAGAGAGACAGAAGGACCAATGTTCGAAAAAAAACTTTTTTTAAATTTGCACCCTCCCAAAACTGTAGAAAACACAAAAATCTCCAATTCGGATTTTTGACCCCATCGATAGTGTCCCCCCTATTTCAAATAATAACTACACTCCTTGTCAAGCTAAGTTTTGTAAATAGAAATATGCTACGGAGAAGATCCTTCGCGCCTGTAAAGAGTTCCATAAATTATTTGTGAATCCACCCAGAAAATATATTTAAAACATTCATTTCGTTTAAGGTCTAACTGATATGAATATTATTGTGAAAATTTGGCAATTTTATCAGAATGAAAAGTGTATTTTTGTTAAATTGTATTCAGATCATTTTGTATGTAAACAATACCTTATAAGAATTTCCAACTAACGGACCAATCGTGCTTTTCCCTCTTCCTTTTTACTCTTTGTTTTTACCCAAGTTAGGTTGGCAAGGAGTGTATAAAATTGCGGTCTATAGTGTTTTCTTTTATCGAATTTGATATCAAAAATGTTCGAAATAAGCACTTTATGGAAGAGTAATGGTTGTTCATTCTTCTAAATTTCCCCTAAGCATAATCAATGAAGAGTATAAATGACTACCTTTTATATAAATCGGTTTAACAGCTGCTTATATTAACAACTATTTTCTGCCAAATCAGCGATTAACCCGCCAATCAAACAACCCTCCCAACTGCATCCAAGCAATCCTCTTGCTCATCCATAACTACATTTGGAAGCATTCCCAATTGTGTCAAATCCCTGTTTATTCTATTCCTCCAGGGCGGGGCTGTAACATCACAGACAAATACCCAAAAGACGGATGACACAAGAAATCTGGATAACGGTTAACCGAAAACTTAGTTTGAATCATGATTCAGATAACCGGGGTGTTCATGTTGTTAAATGTTTCGCTGCAGAATATTTTGTTTCTTAGTTAAGAAATACGGTTAACGGTTAACCGAAAACTTAATTTGAATCTTGATTCAGATAATCGGGGTGCTCATGTTGTTAAAAGTTTTGCTGCTGGACATTTTGTTGCAATATTCGTTTCTTAGTTAATACGATTTCAAAGAATGTCACCATCGTAGTTATAACGCAAAACAAGAGATCCTTGGATATTATAATATTTAATCAGAATATGCATAATACATTTAATAAAAGATAAATAATTTACAATTAAAATGCGAACGTTTAACCCGAAACTTAACCTGAAAAACCGAATTAGTATAATCATTGATAGCCCTAAGAAATAGCATAACGATATTCCCATAATTCTAACGCAGAACCTCATACACACAGAAAACAAAGTAGTGTTGATTTTCAATGCAAAAAAATCGTGTTTTCCCCAGTTATTTCACGTTGCTCTGAAACAATACGAAAATTGTACATGGGTATAATAACCGTCTGTTGTGTTAAAACAACACAAATTTGCGTCCGTTTATCATCAACGCAAATCGCAATTATTGTACTGGAACAACCCGATGTTCTAATGTTGCCATTTTTACACGATGCTTGTTTCAACTTATGCTGTTTCAACACAGTTTTTTCTGAGTACGCAGTTTTTTCTGAGTACACTTTTCTGAGTACACAACAAGTTTTTTCTGAGTATAAAAACCTCAAAACGTTTGACAGAAGAAATCCAAACGGTTAATCAAAAAAATCTCATCTAAACAACGGATAACCGAGCCTTGGAACAACCGTTCCCGATGCGCCCAGAATAGCATTGGCATCCTTTCAGGCAGTTTTATTGAGTGTGATTTTACGAGCTGCGTTTCCTTGAAATATTTTTTTTTTGTTTGTCAGAAAAGATAAAGAACCTGGTGGTTCTTGTTCCATCACTGCCTAGGTTCTCATTTAGAAGAGGTATCGGAGCTTAGTGAGAGAGTAGAATGTTTTTGAATTAGTCTTTGAGAAGAAAGACAGTGGGTAAATTGTTTGAAATTTGAAAAACAATGTCTGGTAAACAAGAATAGGTGACACGATTGGTGACTTGTAAGGACTAAAAGGGATTCTGCTGTCAACCCCAACCTGAGCCACCACCCACCCCATCCCCAAACCCACACCCATCACCAGACCACCATAACAAGTCACAGCAATCCACACCACCACCATATAACCCCCCACCCCTACAAAATCCTGTAAAATAACTGTTATGTATAAATTTATAGTTTTTGAAAAATATTTTTCTGACCATTGTGAAAAAAAAACATTAATGGGCATGATTTTTTTTTTTTCATACCGAAAAAATATATTTGTATATTTAATACTCATACATTATGGGAAAAATATTGAAAAAAAAATTAACTGCATCGGAATTTAAATAATTTCAATCTTTAAAATTATTTCCATTAGGCAAAAAACAACCACAAAATTCCAATTTTGATGAGAATGATTAGAAAACTGCTAAATATATTTTGAAATAACCCTCTTAAACTATAATTAAATTTTCAAAACAATTTATTTGTATTTAGTACTAATATTATTATACTTTGAATAGGCAATGATCAGTGCCTCACTGTGCCAAATAGGTGCAGCAAATTATCGAATCGTTCCATTGGAAAATACCCAACAACTCAATCGATACCTGGAAATTACCAGAATTTCCATCGGTGAGCTTCAAAAACCATGATTCAACCAGACTTTTCACACAAAAACCACATGCATTTCCCATACTCTCCTATCAACAAGATAAGCACCTAAAGCATTTTCACAGGTGGACAACCAACCCATTGTGCCCAGCTCAACTGTATACAGGTGTGGAAAGACACCTGAGGGTGACGTGCCTATTATTGCCATGATGTGTCTGTCAATTGACATTTGGTGTGAGGCTTGGCGGAGGAAAAAGTGCATTTGTGTGTAAATGGTTGTTATCGTGTTTGGATTGTAAATGGTTTACCCAGTGGATGTTTTCTGAAGCACAATCGTATCGTGGCTCGTGTTTCGATAAGTGAAGTAATCACATATTTGATAAGGGGTTACTGGCTGAATTTGTGGTTGGGCTTTCTGAAGTACAGACATTGCTGTAAGGGAGAAGAAGTACTAAAACCATAGCCATACCAAGGTCGTAATACGATTTTTTAAAAACAACACTGTAAAAAATTTCCTCAACTTTCCGTATATATACCAGGAACTTTCCTGGCTTTTTCAAGTATCCATCGCTTCGTGATAAGTTCCTGGGATTTTTCGGTTTTCCCTCTCAAATTTGGCAACGTTTGCTATGAACCGCCGCCATTGCTTTCGGCGCCTCGCTCAAAATCAGTTGTCTTGTAACGTTGTTGGTAGTATAACGAAGTTCACGAAAGGCGTGTAAAGAATGGCCGAGTGGTTAAGGCATCCTCCTCAGGGTTCAACCTTCTCAGGAATGCGGGGGTTCGAATCCCACCTACTGCCAGTCATCATATAAATATTTTATAGAAAGGTTCCTGGTATTTTTTTGGAAAGGTTCCTGGTATTTTTTTGGAAAGGTTCCTGGTATTTTCCAGAAAGGTTCCAGGTATTTTCCAGAGAAGTTACTGACTCTAAGTGGAATTGTTTCTATATTTTTGTGGAAGGTTACTGATATATTACAGGAACATTACTGGGAAAAATTGGGCAGCTCAGCTGCCCATTATTTCCCAGTAACGAATTTTTTTACAGTGAACAACAGGTATGTGAAACAGCATTTCTATAAGTTAGTGATGGTACTTTAATCCTAATTACCTTCTGAAGAGTATTAAGGTTAGTTGTGTGGCTTTTAAAATCAGCATGTAAAAAAGTGGGAAATTCTATAGAGCCACTCAAATTATCATTTCTAAATGTGGTCGAAATTTTAAATTTAATTCAGTATGATTCACACTTTTTTATTTATGAAACTTCTGCAACAACAATTTTTAATTATTGTTTCTTTGTATTTAATTGTTACTCCTGGCATTTTATAGTTAAAAAAAATCTATGATGAACTGTGGAAAAATTTGGAAAAATAAAAATAGATTTTCTTTTCGCTTTTTTTTTTTCTTCTACCTTTCTTTTTCGCTCTACCAATACTCATACTCAGTCAGACCGTTTAAAACATGACCAGCCAAACATAAAAATACACAAATTCAAATACTTTACACACCTGATGATAGTCCCGCGTCTTTTACAAATGTCCACTGCCCACCTTCTGACAAAGTAACAATGGCCACTTTTTTTCAGAAACCTTGTTACCATAAGTATCCGCTGTGGGAAAACTCGGACATTTCTTCCAGACAAAAAGACGACACCTCTGTTTTGTTAACTGGACACTTTACCCCCTGTGCGGTAAATCGTTTGCAGAAAAACATTCCAACCACCCCTCCGAAACAGGTGTGGCCCCCTTATCAGAGAACGTCTTTCAACAATGAGGGGAGGGTGATTGCTTGGTATTGGTTACCTGTTATTTAAATGGAAGAAGAAATTTACTTCTAAAATGAAAAGTTTTTTTCGGCGAAGATGTTTTTATTTTCACTGATGACCGTCAGAGATACATTTTAATGTGATTCAAAAATGATGAAAAACTTCCAAATACGATTTCGGTAATTTCTGCAATTGATTAAAACGGTAATATTTCAACATGTCTCAGTAGCGTATTTTGGTCTTTAACTTTGAAGAGTAATTTCAAGGTTTTTTAAGTTTATCAATAAATAGTATCGATAAATTTAATAAAATCATTAAACGCGTAATTTGTCTTTTATCTTAAATGTTTTTTAAGTATATTTTCATCATTATTAAATAGTATCGATAAATTTAGGTAATATATTACCTTTTTAATATTGATACCTATGTGATTTCTAAGTTTAAGATCAGTAAAATTTAGCGTGCTTTGACATTCTGTATTCCGAATTCCACTTATATATATCTAATTAATATATTCTACCGAAAACTATTTTAGCTGTTGATAAGTTGAGGCAACTATAAGCACATCATTTAAACCTCCAATTTATACAATCACTATACAATACATTTTATGCTATCCAATATTGACATACACTCATAAAAGATTAGTAAAAACGACACACTGTTCTCTGAAACATCCCCAAACAAGGGGTAAATTTGATTTATAATTATTTTAATTTAATAATAAGAAAAATATATCATTATTGATAATTTTATTAAACGATAAACATGCATTTAATACTTAAAAAAAGTATTAAAATATAGTCTTATACACACATACAAGAACAATAAAAACCATAAACTGTTCCCTAAAACCCCTCCAAACTGAGGGATACAAAAGTAAGAGGGACCAGCAAAGACACCCATTGTCTCTCCCCTTCAGCAGAAAACGTTCGAAATGGGGTTCGCATGTCTTCGTTGATTTGTTGCCTTTAGCTAAAGGATTCCTAAAGCCCCGTTTTTCACAGATGTCAAAGGAGTACAGATAATAAAGGGGGCACTTGGAATTTGCGCCGCGGGGGTCGGTTTTAAGTGATTATTGACTTGGAAAGTTCCCAAGCTTCTTAGTTGGAAATTGGGGTTTGGTTTGGACATTTTTTGGTTCGGCCGTTTAGTGTAGTGTACTGTAAAAAAAAAAACCTTGTTTTTAGAGTTAAAAACTGTCAATTCTGACGAAAGTTAATAACTGTCTTTTCTACATTTCAAAACTATATTTTTTTTTACAAGAAAACTGTAATTTTAACATGGAGAAAATTTTATTTTTGCAGAGAGAAGTTGTTAAATTAGACGTGCAAAGAGTCACGTGATTGAGATCATCGTTAAGAACAAATACCCAATACTAGCCTTCGTGACCGAGTAATTACTTTGTCGCAGACGGTTCAGTATTGGGCTCGCACATAAGAGGTTCCTAGATCAAAACCTGACAAATCCCTTCCCTCTTCCAGGAACCTCTCAATACATCTGCGATAAAGTAAATACTCGGTCACGAAGGCTAGTATTGAATATTTTATTTTAAACTTTTAACTTTACAGTTTCTCCCTGTTAAAATTACAGTTTTAAATGTTAAAAAAAGAACAGTCCTTAACTGGCGTCAAAGTTGACAGTTTTCAACTGTTAAAAACAACAGTTTTTTTTACAGTGTGTCTGAAAAGGGAGTTTTGGTAGTGTTGGACTGCCTTATTAAATTTAGTTGAAGTTAAGACAAAGAATAAAATAGTTGAAATGATTAAATAGTTGATAGTACATGGCGCTGTGAGATCACTAATTCCAATAACTATGGAAAAAAACAGGACGAGACATGTTAATTAGTAAATTAACTTTTATTTCGACAATTGATAAAATGTCTTCAATGCAGTTTGGCAATAAATTGATTCCTTACAAGATATTGAAACAGGGTGTGCCAACAGTAGTGTGACATCGAAATGCGCAGGATCTTAGTAGACAATCTTTGTATTTTTTTTATTGAGGTGTGATGAGTTTTGCTCTGTAAAAAATGCAGCTTATTTTGCTGGGTTTCTTGCGCCTTCCAAATTTTAAGATAGTAATTTTAAGATTTTTGGAACAATGTTATGTGTATCTTGAAAAGGAATGTATACTTCAGATTCAGAGAGTTGATTAACAAGACAAAAAAAAAACTAAATTAATTAACCTAATATTTTCTTTTAAGAAATTAAAAGTATTTTTTTTAAAGTAAATTACGCAAATATAAGTTTTACAGGTTCTAATTGAGCAATTGTATTTTTTAGCTGTTATTATTAATTGAAAGGCCTGGCGTAAATGGATCGTTTATATTTTTATTATAAAATATTGCTAACATCATAGAGTGGACTTTATGAAAGTTGTCGCTCTGTCCTTTCAAGAATCCAGTCTCCATTTAAAAAATATTCTTTTTAATATATATATTTTTTAAAATAACCTTATGATTGAATAAATATTAAAAGAAAATAAACATAATAGGAAATTAACGCAAAAGGTAAGAAAGTTATATTAAATCAAAAAAATAACCGTAAAAAAGCAGTGAAGAATCTACATATTTGAAATCAGCATTCTTTATTTGATCGAAAAATTTATTTTCAGTAGTTTTTAAAAAAAAATATGGGAATTGCCCATTCCCTTATTTTCATAGTTGTCATACTATTCCCTTTATTTTTACCTCAACCACATAATCGCATCTTCAAAAGGACATGCTACCCACACATATCAGCAGGTAACTAATTTATTGCTCATTTCAAATGTCCCATATATTTCCACATTGATATAGGCGAACTATAAAAGTGATTAATACGGCCTCCGAAGCAAACCCCAAGGTATAATTAAAAATAATGAAAGCAATTCATGTTATCAAATTTACAACCATCCATTATTCGTATAAAGGTTTCTACTTAATTCATTCACATCAGAATGGGGTTTTTCAACTTATAATGTCCTCTGTATTCGATATTTAAATTTCGTTTTTATCTTAATAGTAAATCAAACGCACGTTTGTGGTTTATCTGTTGTTTCATCGATGGAGGTTTAATCAATGTGGTTTATTTGAAGATTGGAATAACAATTGTGACCTAGTTTTTGATTTCCTGTAGTATTATCTCGTGTTTATTTTGAAAGATTAGGATTAATTAGGAAAAAAGTAATTGTTTTGCTTTTGTGTGTAAAAATTCAAAGTTATTTTCAATATTTTTTAAAAAATAAATACAGTTTATGAAAGGAATAATACTTAGTTTTTTCCTATTCTTTAGAACTATGAAAAGTCGGTTGAGTTGGGTTTGAATTATCGCCGCACTAGAGCTACACGAGGGCTATTGGCGACGGGCGTCGTATTTTAGAACCACAGTCAAGTGACGAGCCGACACCTGAATAGGCACTCAATGCAACCGTTATGGGCAACATCGTACGCAGCGTTAGGACTTTGGAGGATATTTAACGTGCACTTTCTCTGCACGGGATATTATTCGTAGGGCATTATTTGGCTGCACGGGCCGTTTATAGGTCGGCAGTTATTTTGGCGATGTCCGGACCCGAAATTGTGACCTTTCGCATGCCAGGAGAGTGCCTAACCGACTGGGATCCCCAGCCCCTATGAATAATCGGTGCAAATAACATTGTTAATGAGTTGATATTTTCATGTACATTTGAAAATATCTATAATTTTAAAATCCAAACGTTGCATGCAAATTTACAGAAAAGATCACACACAAAACAGTAATTATATTATTTTAAATACAAATAATTCAAAAGTTTAAAAATTCTGTAATTACTGAAAAATAAAACGAAATGAATTCAGGAATGAATTTCTTCCCTCAAAATTCTCCTTTTTTTAAATAAAAAAATTTGATTAAAAAATAGAGAAATAAACTACGCTTTTGAAAACTAAAAACGAAAAAATGCAAAATACAATAATTGGCAAAAGCGAACATAACAATTTATCTCTTAAAACACATATATTCAAAAAATAAACCCTTTCTAAAAACAAACCATGGTTCTAAGTTTACGTAGCACATTTCCCGAGCCTTTTCTTTGGAATATTAAATAAAAAGACGAATTCTAAGACAATCATTCATCATCTCTTGGGAGATAAAATTTTTTTCAAACGTTAAGTGGTTTAAAAAGTAAAAATTTGTAAACATAGAAAAAAAAACAATTTTCTGACTCAAATTGTTAAATTAAATATACATATAAAAAATTCTATGAATAAAAAAAAATTCAATTCAAGGAAACAACCAATCTTCCAACGCCAAAAATATTCTAAAACACCACCACACCCTAATCTTACATCAAAAGAACGAACAAAACGCCTATCTCCCCTATACCAAAAGATAAGAACGGACGGACCACAACATCGCAGACGAAAATTCCTGGCAAAACTGAGATTTCCCCGACAGAGGGCTCTACAAAAGCAAAGAACACGTCATTCCCCCAAAAGCCGTTCACCCTTGGACCCCTCAGTCGGGTCTGACCGAACACCCAACGCCATCTATCGGTTCGCCCGAAAACCTCTTAGTCGGAAATATCCCACCCCGAAATCGTCAAAAGGTAACTAGAGCTCGGAGGGGAAAGACTGTGAAAACCTCGGCTCCGAAATCGCGCGACGGAACCTCTCGAAAAGTTGTTTGTGGAATTTTACTGAGGGGAATTTCTTCTATTTTTCGTTAGCCCCTACTGAGAGAAATAGCTTTTGTATGTTGTGATCGAGATTCGGATTATTTGAAGACTGGAAGAATCCACGATTTTTTTTTACTCCGAGACGTGTTCGGTGTTGTTGTAGGGAAGTGAACTTCGAAACTGGTTTGAGAAGAGAGAGAGGCCCGGTCGGTCTCTATTATTAATCGGAGATCGCTTCGAGTCGGGACGCTGAATAGGGACTCCGAATGGATTAACTCACGAGTCGTCTTCGTTATTTTTTGTGGAAGGATTAGAGAGTCTTCGTTATTTTGGATGGATTAACTCATCGCTGTTGACGAGGAAGATCTTTATTTTTTTTTCCAACGGTGTGCGCGGAGATTATTGATCAATGGTGGCCACATGTGATATTGGATTAGTGGGGTCGTCTCCCGTGAGATATTGACCATGGATGTCCATCCGCCTGGAATACGTGCCTGTGATACATCTGTGATGCTGCTACTGCGTGTGTCGTTCTTCTTGTTGCTGGCCGCTGCGGGGACCCATGTCCTGGGTTCCCCTGCACGCGGGTACGTGGCCCCGCAGGACTGCGAGTGGACGGCTGCGGGCGGCTTCGGGTCCTCTTCGTCGGTGGCATTAACGTGCACCGTCCGCACCATCAACGGGGCCTTCGACTCGACCAACTTCAGCCTCATCCAGCCCCAGAACACCGTCAGCCTGAAGGTCAAGTGCGAGAACGTCCTGTTCGAGAGCGCCCTGGCCAACAACTCCTTCCACCACCTGAAGGAGCTCAAGTCGCTGCACATCGAGTTCTGCAAGCTGAAGGAGATCCCCTCGAAGGCCTTCTGGGGTCTCGGGGAGCTGTCCAATCTGACGGTGAGGACGTACAACTCGGAGTGGGGGGAGATCTTCCTGAAGGTGGTGCCGGGCAGCCTGTCCCCGCTGCAGAAGCTGGCCAGGCTGGACCTCAGCCGCAACAACATGCCCGCGCTGACGCCCTCGCTGCTGTGTGCCCTGCCGAATCTGCAACACCTGAATCTGTCTTACAACGACTTCAGCGAAGTGGTGAATCTGGGGTTCGCCGCCACCAACCGGACTCCATGTCCCGTGCACGTGCAACACTTGGATTTGACCCGCAATCGCCTCAAAGTGCTGAGCGACCACGGATTTTCCGCTCTCAGACACCTGAGAACGCTCTATCTCCAAAACAATCGGATATCAAGGGCCGAGGACACTGCCCTGTCGGGTCTAGGTAAGCTTAAAACTCTAGATTTGTCCAATAACCTGTTAGTCGCCCTCCCGCCGGGATTCCTGAAAGGCTCCGAACTCTTGACGGAATTGAATTTAAAGAACAACTCCATGAGCGTCTTGCCTCCCGGCTTGTTTGCGGGACTGCAGCAAATGATGGTTTTAGATCTCAGCCACAATTCGTTGACTAGCCAGTGGTTGAATGGAGATACCTTCGCCGACATGACGCGCCTAGTCGTCATGGATCTCAGTTACAACAAACTGTCCCATCTAGAATCAGCCGTGTTTCGGTCCCAATATAGCCTCCAAGTGCTACAGTTGCATCACAACGAGTTGGTCAGCATAGCCGACAATGCCTTTTCTTCCCTTTACAATCTCCAGTCCCTAGTGTTAACTCAAAACAATTTAACGTACATCGATGCTTTGACCTTTACCGGTCTTCAAATGTTGATGGTGTTATCCTTAGATTACAACAGCATTCAAGCAATACACAGCGAAGCTCTAAAAAACTGCACGAACCTGCAAGAGTTTAATTTAAATGTCAACAAATTGATAGAAGTGCCAAAAACCATAAAATTTCTACATCAACTGCGTGCTCTTGATATCAGTAATAACCGAATTTCTGTGATAGTCAATGCTTCGTATAAAGGATTGACGCAATTGTACAGTTTGAGGCTTGCTGGAAATTCAATAGGAAATTTGACCAAAGGTGTATTTGAAGACTTGCCTTCCATGCGTATATTAAACTTAGCTGATAACAAAGTGCAGGCAATAGAACAAGGGATTTTTGAAGAAGTTCCAGAATTACATGCCCTACGACTGGACTCGAATTTAATATCCGATATCAGTTCATTGTTTATTAACCTTCACGATCTACTGATGTTGAACATTTCGGCCAACCGTATTTCATGGTTCGACTATGCCCTTATTCCAATCGGACTGCAGTGGTTAGATGTGCACGATAATCAAATAGAAACACTAGGAAATTATTACGAATTAGAATCAGTTCTGAAATTACGAACTCTGGATGCATCTTCCAACAAAATTACAGACATTGAAGCTACGTCTTTACCCAACAGCATCGAAATTTTATTCCTGAATAACAACTTCATAAAAAACATTCAACCCTTCACGTTTTTAGGCAAACAAAATTTGACTAGAGTCGAACTAAAAAGTAATAATTTAGAAACACTGGAAATGAACGCATTCAGGTTAAGTGAAGTCCAGAGTCGAAAACCCTTACCGGAGTTCACGGTATCCGACAACCCGTACATTTGCGATTGCAACATGGAGTGGTTGCAAAGAATGGCTACTTTAGATGAGTCGCGACAGTACCCAAGGATGACCGACATCGAGGAAATTATGTGCAGTCTCACTTTCAAGCGCAGGAAATCGGTGGTGCCCCTCACGCGAGCCCAAAGTTCGCAGTTCCTCTGCAGCTACAAGAGCCACTGCTTCGCGCTGTGCCACTGTTGTGAATTCGACGCCTGTGACTGCGAGATGGTGTGCCCCGAAAACTGCACCTGTTACTACGACCAGAGCTGGAACACCAACATCGTCGACTGTGGCGGACAACGTCACACGGCAGTCCCTAGAAAAATCCCCATGGATGTTACAGAGCTCTACCTGGATGGCAGTGATATCCCCACCCTTTCCAGTCACACCTTCATCGGCAGGAAGAACATGAAGATCTTGTATCTCAACAACAGCAACGTCCACACGATCGACAACCGCACCTTCAACGGTCTCCGCGATCTTCTCGTCCTCAACTTGGACCATAATCGCCTGACCACCCTCCACGGATACGAATTCGAGCGATTGGTCCACCTGCGCGAGCTTTACTTGTCCCACAACCTGATATCCTCCATCAGCAACGTCACCTTCGCCAACCTGAAGAACATCGAGATCCTTCACCTAGACCACAACTACATCGTCCACTACCAAGTGTGGCTCCTCAACGCCAACCCCCGCCTGCAGGAGATCAAGTTGGCGAGGAATTCGTGGACCTGCGACTGCTTCTTCATCGGTGAAGTTAAAGAATTCCTCCATCTCAAAGGCGACTACGTCCGCGACATCTACGACCTCGAATGCCACTTCAACCACACTCACAGCCACTCCATGCTCGACTTCAACACGACTTCCTGCAGCAACTTCACGGCCAACGCCATGCGTCGCGATCTCTTCGACTTCAACGACCTGATCCCGGTGCTGATCATCTCCGCGACCATCCTGTTCGTGGTGGTCTGCATCGCGGTCATCATCTTCGTCTACCGGAAGGAGATGGGCGTGTGGTTCTACGCCAAGTACGGCGTCCGGCTCTTCGGCAAGACGAGGAGTTCCCCCCACAGTCGAGGCGGGGACGAGGACAAGCTCTTCGACGCTTTCGTCTCCTACAGCAAGAAGGACGAGGCCTTCGTCACGCAGATCCTCGCTCCGGAGCTAGAGTGCGGTTTGCCGACCTACAGACTGTGCCTTCACTACAGAGACTTACCCGTCGGCGGATACATGTCCGACGCCATCATGGAAGCCATGGAAAGCAGCCGCAGAACAATCCTCATCCTCTCCGAGAACTTTCTCAAGTCCGAGTGGTGTCGTTACGAGTTCAAGTCCGCGCATCGGGAGGTCCTAGGTTCGTGCCAGCAACACAGACTGCTCGTGGTCGGCCTGGGCAAGGTGGACCCCCAAGAACTGGACCCTGACATCCGGCTCTGGATGAAGCAGAGTCCGGTCCTCAGGTGGGGCGAGAAACTGTTCTGGGACCGACTGAAGTACGCCATGCCCGACGTACGACACCGCAAGACCGAACGGAACAGGAACGACGTCAGCGTGGCTGTACATATTTGAAAATAGTGGAATTGTGTTCTTTTTTTTTATAAATATATTTCAAATTGGATGGATGGATTATGAAGTTCTCATCGGGACTGACCAAGTGTCCGCCTGTCAAGATGGTAACGTACACACAAACACAACACAGGAGCGGTTAGTTCAGGTTTTCTATTATTATTATTTATTTTATTGCTCTGCTGTTTCGAATTGTCCCTGTATATCGTTCTGATCCAATTAGAATCACTATATAATATAAAAAGGTTATTGAAAATTTAAAAACAATCATATTTAAAATTTGTATTCTAAATTTATATTTGTACCTAACAGCCAGACTTAACGTAGTAACTTTTTCAAAACTATGCAGAATATTTCATTTCCCAAACTTTTAAAATCATGAAAACTGAAAAAGTTATTATCTGTCGTTAAGTACAGTTATAATCTTTTAACTCATAAGTTATATGCTATCTATAGATAATGCCAAACAACAATGTATTTTATTTGCGCAAATTTAATGATTTTACATGTTTCCTGAAACTAAACTAATTTGTTGTTTAAAATGTAACGTTCAACGCCGCTTAATTTCAGATCAGTTTTAAGCTCTAACTCAAATCTATTTGGTATTTGATTTATTGGACAAAAACATATTTGAAATGGATACTTTAAAACTAAAATAATTGTCAATTAATTGTTTGCAATGTTTTGCGTGACCACTCTTAAAATCTATATTTGTTAAACTTGTCATTTCTATAAGTTTTGTACATTCGTTAAGCTCAGTAAAAAAGCACTTGTAAATAATTTTAAATTGTTCCGAAATTCTAAAACTTTATTTAAATAGAACTGACGACTTTGACGACGCTTTGGTGATGAGAGTCTGTTTATTTTATCTTAAGTCTCTTATAAATATTTAAATCTTACTTTAATATTATCTCATGCTCTTAAAAACTACGAGAGTATTTGAAAATTTTTTATTCAAAAGATGTCATGACATAAAAAAAATAACAACGAAAGTTAAGTTTTACGAATTGCTACCGCTACTACATCTAAATGTTGCAATTGTCATTGTCACGCATACAGATATCTACTTTTGAAGTTTTGTCACTTGCGACCAATGAATTTAGAATTAGATTTCAATTAAATTTGTTGTAATGTTTTTTCACACGCAATTCTGGAACTGCTCGCTTGCACTTAATGGTAGATTTAATTCAAAACATGTGTTACTTATGAGTTAAACGAAACAATTCTGGAAAAGATTTTGTTTTTTCTATACGCGAAGTGTATACAATAGTACTAAAATAGTTCCATTAGTATTGTTTCACTGTTTGAGTGTTTCGTGAAATCAATAATCTTGTTTGCAATGTAAACCGTTGTTCTTTTTTTTATCAATCGTAGTTTTATTGTTTTTCGGAAAATTTGTAACGATAACGAATATTTATAGATAAAAATCGTTAGTTCCATAATAAGTACTACATTAAGACATCTTTAAAGCTTAAAATTAAAGTTAAAATTTTAAAAACCATTCGAACTCATTTCTTTTAAATAACGTTGAAGATAAAATTGCAATTGAGAAATTTCCAAACGAAACGCAAAGTTACTTAAAAGAACATCTGCAGAAGGATATTATAAACATTTATATTTTATAAAACAAATTCAAAAACTTATTTTGAAAATTAAAAATCAAATACAAAATAAATACCAACAAAATAGAATATCGATTTAATAGCGCAATTTAAAAAAAAATCCAATAAGATTCGATACCACGGACCCGAATTTCGATGTTTCGTATCCCTTTGATATTTTCCCACTGATTAGATAAATAAAGGCAATTTTCTCAAGTTGTGGCCATTTCTTGAAGAGATTTGACCTTAGATGGCCAAGAAGAGGTCGAATAGACTTGATTTTGATCGCCCGGCGAAATTGGCGTAATCAACGGTTTTGGCCGGAATAGATTTTCCGGTCGAAATTTTTTAAATAAGATTTTTTTGAAGGCGTTTCTGAAAATGTTTTCTGTTATAATTCTTTCTTTATAACGAAGCAATTGTGTTAAGGGTATGAAAGGTAATGAAAAAAAAGAATAATGTTTTGTTATGAATGTTTATGTATTGTAATAGTGACTATTTTTTAAAAATTTAACTATCCAGTTGATCCAGAATTATATTATTTTATATTGGTAACTCTCGGAAGTTAATGTAGTAACTACTTGGTTTAAAATTCCCGATATTAGATATATAAACAAAATAATCGCTATCTCACATTTTTAAGTTATAAATATTGTTTTTATTTTGAAAACAGAGCAATTTTTCTTTAAAAAAAGTTAGGGGACATAAATCTGCATGTCTGGCAGAATCCAAACATTAAAAGTTTACAATAACATCAACTTGTAATAAATGTGAAAAAGTTTTGATAACATTCAATGAAATGTGTAAAAAAAAATATATAATTGTTTTATCTTATGCGTAAGCATAGAATTTTGATTAATTTCTACACCAAATTTATAAACGAAAAGAATAGTTTATGCTCGCGATTGATTGATTTTAAAGTTTGCATGAAATTTTACCTCTTGTTTAAAATTTCCCAAATTCTGTTTTACTAAATAAAACTAATAGTGTAACCTTTTCAAAAATCCTTCTTAAAATATTTATAATCCTAGAAATTCTTTTATGTCTTATATATCGTAAACTTTTTACTGTTAAACATCAATGCAACACTTCTGAGTTAGTTTACAAATGAATAACGGATGTTTTGAAATATTAATAGTCATGGAATAATCTTTAAACTCATCATGTACGATAACCTTTCTTTATTCGACGAGCATTTCTTCATCTTAGCCGCTTTTCTTATAAGATTTTCGGCATATATAATTCTCCCTGTCGGTAAAAAAAAATGCAGCAAATGCGCATGTAAAAATCCCGAACCATTAAAATTTTGTAAAAAAAGAATCTACTTTTGTGTTTCAGAAAACAATAGAAAGTTTTCTACTTTAAAATTGAAATTCTCCCACTTATTTATAATTTACTCACTTATTTAAACCTTTTCATTCAAAATGATACAACACTATGCATAGTGTGCAAGCCAAAAATAGCATTTTTAAGAAACCGTAAACTTGTTGTTTTGTTGTTGCTTAATGTTTAGAAAAAGTAATCGGGTTTAATTGTGCAAAAGCAGTTTGTTGCAATTTTATGGATCATAGATTCTGTTTATGGTTTTAAACTTAAACATAAACAAAATCTCGTTCGAAAACCTTTAACAAAAGCAAACAAACCTCTAACTTTTAACAGAAACAAGCCTCTAACCTTTAACAACAAGGTTAAAGACCTTTTAAAATTTAAATTTGTTCGAATGTAATCGAATCTGCTCTAAAATAAAACCTAAAAATCATGCAAAACAACATCCACATCACAATGTCCAACGTGATATAATAAAACACTAGATACGAGTTCCGTTAACATCGTCACACCACACACAACACTAAACACGCAAAAATAAACATTTTAATGCATTTTTTATCGCAATACAAAAAATCACAAAAGATCGAATAACAATTGCGTGCGAACAGATTTTGCCAATCAATAAATCATATTTTGTTTGTGTTACTCGGCTTCCGGAAAAATAGGCGGATATATTTTCTAAACAACCGATTTCTGTGACGCAAATAAGTTTTTTTGATGACTAAAATAGCGATTTTCATGGTATTTTAGGGGTAAAGATGGACAATGTATGCTGGTATTAGCCATCGATCGTATTTTAATGTTTCAAAGGTTGAACCATTCGGTGTTTTGAACACTGTATTCGAGTTTGATAATGGTTTTAGAAATGTGATAGTTTTGAGATTGAGATTTGGCCTTTTAAAGTAAATATAAACATTTAAAAAAATAAAGAATCAGAAATATAAAATATTCTTTTTGTTGCTATTAAAATAGAAAATGTTATTACGTGATCAATAATGGTTAAGTTAAAATTTAACGATCCGAATTGATAAAAAGCTACATAATTTATCTAATACAAATATATACCTTTTAAAAAAATATTTCGTCAAATTTCACAGTATATTGCATTTTGGTTGGTTTCTTGCTTCAAACAATTAAATTTAATGAGTTATCAAAATGTTTAACTGTTCAAAAAAATTATGAAAATTTAATCAATACTAAAAATTTCTTATTTGTATTTTTGAAACAATTATTTGGATATGATATGCTTAGAGCGATATCCATCGTTGACGAAGTTTGTAGGTTGAAATCCCGCTTTTAGCATGAATATACACTTGTTGTGTAGCGGAGAAAAAGTATGAATTGTGCCTAAAACTAGTCTATTATTTTATTCATTTGAAAATATTTGACATTTCAATCCAATTCCAAAAATTAAAGTAATATCGCTTAGCAAAACTTTGCAAAGTGGAGTTAAACTTCTTTTCTTGACAAATTATGTTTTTAGTTACAATTAGAGTTTTTTTTTAAGTTTCTCGAATCTGTTTCATTATTCTTACCTTTTAGGAATAAAGACAATCTTTTTTAAAAATAAAAACTAGATTTAAAAATCGTCTTTATAAACTGCAGTTCAAAATGTGATACTAAAGTACTTACATAAATCATCGATATGTAAAACTAAATAGATTCCTTTCTTTTCATCAGGAGCAATTTAAATGAATAAAAAACAATTTGGCATTTTATTACTTTAAGCCCTTTTTCATTAACTCTATTTCCTCTTTTTTAACCTTTATTTTTCATTTTAAATGTGGCGTTACAAAAGCTGATTTCAAAGAATAAAAAAAATGGCGGAACTTTTGGACAATAATCGTCTTCGCTTTTCGAACGTGGGAAAAGTATTGTAAATCGATTCCTTAAATCGATTTTTCCATTATGGAAAAGAAACTACTTTGCTCCATTTATTTTTTACTCCATTTAGTCGTTTGGCGTTCGTCGGAAGTAAATAAACTGTCTATAACACCGCGGATTCGGAAGGTGCTTTATAAAATGCGTTGCCGGAGCCCGGGTGGCCTGGTGGGGTTGATCGCAGCCCATTACGCTAAAAGTCTGCACACTGTAGCGGGTACAGGTTCGATTCCCGCCTTCATCCAGGGTATACTTTCTCTCTGATTGTCAGTTCAAATTCTGTCTGTGTCTGTCTCTCTTGACGAAGGTTTATAAGCGTGTCTCTGATCAAGCGCGCAAACCGGAAAATACATGTACCATTCAACCTATCTATCTACCGAAAATTCCAGCGGTATTGTTTACATTTGTAGTCCTTCTAGAATAAAATTCGCTTGGAAAAATACACCATTTTCTTACCTTACTAAAACGAATATGTGTACAAACTTTTTTTTAAAAATAGAATTAAAGCTTTTCTTAGTTCGTGAATTACGTAAAATAGCTGTCCACAATTCCACCTAATTTCTCTGTAAAATATCATTTAAGACAATATATCATCTGAACCGAAGTTTTCCTAAAACTTTTACACCTTCGCTACGAAGGATTTTTGCTTCCTCGTAATATTTGATAGGAATAAAATTATCGAATCTTCAGTTGTTTGGACGTTTTGGGGACGTCTTCAGTAAGGAAAGGATTGAAGTTTTAATAATGCTTTGCTTACTTGAAATTTATGTGAGTCAAAACCGATATAGTTTAATAAATAGAAAAAATGTAACAAATGTTGCTTACATAACTTTAAAAAAGAAACAGTGGACGATAAAAAGGCCAATTTTGAAAGTGATAATCCAAAATCGCTAAATTAATTGAAGCGCTGGAAATCAAAAATTAAAACTGGAATGTTACATCATCTAAAACAACCTCATTCTTTCCTTGATAACATTAAATGATAAAAAAATATTTTAATGTAAGTATTAAATTTTTATATTCACGATAAAAGAAATAATAATTATCCGAATATTATCATAGAAAATATGTATAAAAATATTTTCTATTCATATATAAGAGTTCAAATGAATAAATTTGTTAAGGTTTCGTTCTAATGTAAATGAATTGAAATATAAGTAATATTTGTTAATCAAACAATAACTTTTTGTAAAGAAAACTAAGAAATTGGTTCGATCGTTTATTGCAATTTATATTTATTTTCACCATTTAAACTTGTTTATTTTGTTGTACTATTGACGCATAATAAAATTGTTGTTTGGCATTACAATATGAAACTAAGCAACTATACGACCATTGTTGAAATGAAATTATGCAATTAAACTATATGACCATTGCTGAAATGAAACTATGCAACTATATGACCATTTTCTGAAATGAAACTGAAACTATGCATTATTTTTATTGTATAAATATACTTTTACAATCTTTTATTTATAATAGCAATATTCTCTATGCTAAATAATTACTAAAATGATTGCATGCCATTTTACCATTTGCTTTTAAAATGCCAATGTATTTTTTTGCAACTAACCGTTTGCCTATTTGAAATCCTATATTTATTAAACAGATAATTAATAGCAAACGGTTAATTGTGATAACCATATTATCTTTTAATCTTAATTACCCCTTTAAGATATGCCTATAACTAAAATTATCTTATATTGTTTTTGCAAAGTTGTAACTGACATTATTGAGTAAAATTAGTTTTAATCCGAGATTATTAAGCATAAATAATATAAATACTCAAATTTCACTTGGTATTTCTGTGAAAAGTATTATTTTTTTACATTATGATTTTTTTTAAGTCTTTCTAAATTTAAAATCAGTTAGTTCAGTTACAATTTTGTCTAAATGAATTGTGGTTCTAATTGGATAAGGAAGATACCCCGGACTGCCATTTGTATATTCCCACATGTGATTTGATTTCAGAGCTTACTACAAAAAAAACTTCAACAATGTATTCTTCATGTATACTAAAAGTGCATTGTTAATTTCATTTTTTATAAAATTAACTAGCCATAGAAAAGTTTTAGGACCGTTGTGGAATTTGGTGAATTACTACTTGAAATTAACTATTATGTATATTTATGCAATATTGTCAATTTTTTATAGTAACAGTTTCTATAATACATGTCTGTACCTCAAAACAAATCTAGAGTTATTCAAAACTTAATGATTTTTGTTTTTGATTAATACAGTGAAACCCCTATCGTACGTTTTTTTAAAGGAAAGACTTATTATACTTAAAAGAAAACGCGTTCAAACAGGATAATTGAAAAAACTGTAAACGAAACCGCCAAATATGCTGTGAATAATTTACAGTAAAAATGCTGTCACCCATGTTGCCAGTATATTTTGCCGAAAATATGCAGTATGGTTTTTCTTACAGTATACAAAGAGGTGACGTAATATCGGGGTTTCACTTTATGTTTAAAATTTGACTTTAAAAGTTTTTTCACTTTTTATAAGCTTTGATAATTATATAATTAATTATGTTCTTTTTTAATTAATAGTTTAATGTACTCATTAATGTGTTCAGCCGTAGCCCAGCTGTTTAGGATTTTTGGTAACACATTGAATCTGTATTTCTTTTCTATTGCAAAAAATCTAGAAAACCTCTTCCTACAAACTTCTACCTGGAACACGGATATTTATTACAAAATGTAGTTTAATTCAAAACTTTGAACATTTTTAAAACCTATTTGAGCTTGTATATTACATAATTTAAGATTACAAATTATAAGCCGATTTGTTTTTGAGGTACAGATGTATGGGTTAAAATGCATTGTACACACTGCGGCGTAATAATTTATAATCTGAATAGTTACCTTATAGATTTTTTCAATTTGGTGGAGAAGATTTTCACTCCACCAAAATGTAAAATAAATTTTAAGATACAAGTTATCGATATAATAATAGTTGTTAATTTCTAAGCTATAAATATAAGCTATCTAATTAAGTTATAAATCTAAGTTATCGATACACTTTGACTTGCTTTGGTACTTTTACATAAAATGATGGATTACGAAGTTCGGCGTTAACACTATTTTACGTAACACTTCTTAAAGCATTCAAATTTCTGCCGTGTGTTTATAATGCATTTCTACCCAAAATTACCTAAAAAAACCCTTACTTTACTTAAATAGAAGTAATAAAATGATATTTCTGCACACAAAGAATATATATACAAAAGAGCACATTTTGTAAAACCACACGACCGTTAGATTGTGTTACGTTACTGTATCCAGTGATATTAATATTTTTAAGAAGTACTTGGTTTGTGCCTACTCTTTATTGTTTCATCATGTGAATTGTACATATTTTTCGGGCGGATAGTCACACAAATGATTTATATGTTATCCTAGTCTTTCATTTGATATTTTTCCTATTTTGATGCTGATATAATGCATTGATAAAAAGTCTTTATTGCTTGAACTTGTGTTGTCATTATTGGTGTTTGAATTTATTTCTTTTAGTAAATTTATTCCTTTTAAATGTTCGATAATTTAGACATTTGTATTTTAGTAGGAAAACGCTGTACGTCTAGCGTTTATAGTAATAATAATAATAACTTTATTAATGTCAACCAATAAAATATATGAATAAATACAAACACAAATCATATTAGCTGCTTAGGAGAACATTGCCGTTCAAGCAGCCTAGAAATTTAAATTAAGTTCTAACAAAGTACAAATAATAAATTACAGCATCACAGTATTTAGATACTGTTTTTTATTTATCTAAGCTTCGTGTAAACAAAATTAAAAATAAATGTCTTTGTCTTCAATAAGTATAATAAATTTATAGAGAGAGACAGCTTAAAATATGAGTATTTGTTAACATTTTGAACAGAAATTGGTAAACTATTAAAGAATTTAGGAGCTAAGTAATAAAAACGTTTTTTTAATGATTTCTTTATTAAATTTAGGAATTATGTAAATTTACTAAAAAATTAATTATGATAAAGTTCTGAATACTAAGAAATAGTAAGAGCGTAAAAATAATTTTTGGCCAAATTATTAAATTTATTCCTCAGCAATGTGCGCTGCTAAAATTTTTATGTCTGGTTGCACTAAATGATGGGATCCAAGTATCTGCAACAGCAGTGTGGTGAAATGCTTCACCATATTTTCTGTATTATGTTGAACCAATTTTTCTGGTTGGGAAACAAAACCTGAGAAATGGTTCAACCGAATAAAGAAAATACGTTGAAACTTTTCACCACAAACTATGCACCAAATTTTTGGTGAAAACAAGCGCCAAACTTTTTACAAAAGCGCATTTAGCAAAGTTGTAGCTGAAATATGTATTTTTTTTTTGAAAAATTAACCATTAACGATATGTCTAAAGTGAAGGAAGGCAAAATGGTTAAATTTCAGTATAATTAAAAAAATATATACGAAATTTACGAATTTTATGCGTGATTCCGTTCTCTATCACAGGATTTTTAAAATAATTTATTGCACACAAAAAATAAGACATTAATTTAAGGAAAAAATAAACCAAAAAGTAATAACACAGTAGACAGAGAACACCAATTGTCACAAGGACCATATTGACTAACATAAAAAAAGTATATGATGTAAATTTACATACACAAAAAAAAAGAACAAATATTAAATCACATCAAGTAAAGAAATATTATTATGGCAACAGAAGTGTCGGGGGTTATATTTAGGAATTTTAGTCAATACAAATGTGTTACTAAACAGTTATTTTATTTCAATAATTAGTGTATGCATGATCAAAAATAATTCTCGATATTATTATCTCTATATCAAACAAAAGATTTTTTAATTGCTTTTTAAAGGAAGTAAGATTGCGTCGGCTATTCTTGAAAGTAGGGTTTATTTTTCATTTAACACAAACTTTTCGCTAAATTACAATGAAACTTTAAACGCTAACGTCAAGCAGAAGTTTCTTTTTTATATAATCATGCGAAGCAAATAAATTGTTTAAATTATAAATCGTAGTAACAGTGAAGCTTTTACCGAAATCGTGTATTAAGTAAAAGTTACTTTTACGCACAATCTGATAGATTAGAATAGAAAATGATTGAAGTTTTGATTTTTGCTTCAATAATTTACATTTTGCCTGTTTTTTTGCAATGCCAATCTAAAATAATCATTATTTTTGCAAGTGATTATAAAAAGTTTTCAATGGCAACCATGTGGAAATTAGCCTTTTTTTTTTAACTCACGAATATTTACTTAGTGCTTGTTCGACTATTTTTTTTAAGGTCATTCGTACTAAATTGCAGAAATAAGCAATATGATTACAGAAGAAGAATACATATTGCAAAGTGGCATTTATTTTTAAAAAATTAAAACATAAATTAATTAAATAAACACGGGACACAGCTTCGAAATTCGAAGAGTTGACGGAAGAAAAGATGTAGCACTTAAAATTCAGCGAGCGTGAAGCAACCAATGAGAAACAGGTTGGAAATAATTAAAATATTAAATCACGCCTTTTCATGCATGATAAACTTATTTGATTGGAAGTTACTTTTCGTAAAGAAGGCTAACAATGTATCATTAGTTTTATGATTTAAATATCTATTAGAAGTAATATGAATTTACGGTTTATCATAGTGCTTAATGTAATAGTGGTGTAACTGTATAATGCAGTGGATAGTTGAAGGCTTTTCTTAAACTTTCACATAAACAATCACATATAGTATGAATGTAGTTTAAATATTGCAGAATACAGTTTGAATATCCAAAATTTAGGATTTTAAAAAAAAGTTTTAAAAGTTAAAAATATTTCACAATAATAAAACAAATGATAGATATGCAATAAACTAATTTGTTCAAAGTTTTTTTTGAAAATGCTTTGCAAAACTTATTCATGAATAAATTTGGATTAGTTTTTTGGATAGAAAATTTAAACAAAACTACAAAACCTACAATGACTCTCAAACGGGACATTGTGCGAACAATATAAGTCCGCATTGAATGTCTTTACTGAGTAGAAAAATAAGTACTGATACCCAATGGTACCTCCAGATTAGATGGATGAACGGTAAATAACAGATTATCGCAAGTCAATAACAGTATCGTAGTTCTCATAAGAGCATTCCATTCGAAATGTATAAATGCAAAACTCATATTCTCCAAAGTATAAATAAGATATAGGGGCCGGTCCGTTCTTAGGCGACTTTTACTAATTATAATTCAATTAGACGAAATCGCCAATGAAAGTAGTCGGACCCTGTGTCTTATTTATACTTTGGAGAGTAAGTTTTGTATTTATTTATTCGGTTTATCTGGTGTGAGTTGGTTGAACTTTATCAGTTTGTACACACTGTTAGATAGCATTTGTGGTAACAAATGTATAAATGTTTCATAACAAAGGTCAATTTTTTTGTAAAGAAGTGTTACATTTTGGCTTTAAGGATTGAGTTATGATTTACTTGGTTGAAATACCTTCGCATAAGGGCAATAATGTTTTAGTTTTAAAAGGAAATATTCTTTCTGGTATTCAAAATAAACAAGGACTTTCATTAGTTTTTTTTTAAATGAGTTTATTTCGTATTTAGTTCAGTATCCAATTAAGAAAACTTAATAAATAAAAAACGTCAATAAACACTAATTTACTTATTGAAATTCTTGGAATTAGTTGAAGATTTAATTTCAAAATTTAGCTTTACATTTAGCCATCTTGATGTATATATAATTACCTAATATTCTTCAATACATTATGAAAGCGAACTTTCGTCCACGTATACAAATTTGATGTGACGTACAATTGAATTAAAAAATATACAGAATATGGAACTTTTTTTTATATATAATCAGGTATTGTGTAAATGACCCATGCTCCATTATTTATTATTTTATAAAAGTAAAGCATACCCTATTACAATTTCCATTAAAACCTTAACTACGTGCTTTTGCACCTAAAATTAGAACCGCTTAAGGACTTATAATCACCTAAAAGTTGATCAACTCCCCAAGAATGTTGTAAATGCTTGTCTAAACTTGGCTGGAGTAACCAAATTTAAATGTTTTATTTGTCTTATATGCAATTAGGAGGCTATTTTAGGAAAAACTTTCGAAGCGAGACGACTCAAGAATTTGTTTTAGAAGAAGGAACGTTGGATAGCCTCGATTCATCGGTTTTAAGAGTTTGCGAGAATCGTTTAAAGAATTCGACGATTCAGCGATTTAGTTGGCGTTGATTTGTTTTTAATTGAGATTTTGTTTAAATAACTTCTGTAAACCTTTTTTTAAGAGGGACTGTCAGTCCCATAGAGCTAATGCATTAGTTTTGGAATTACAACTTTTGCAAAGGAATTGCTTTGCCATGTTATCCCATTTTCACCAGGTATGGGAATCATCATTACATCAATTTAAAACAAAATTTGAAAAGAAAATAAGATCTGGTTATTTAATTATTAATTAAGTTTTAAAATAGCATCGTCATCTGCTGTATATTTTTGGCATTTTAATTTTTCGAAAATTTATGATTAAATAACAAGATAACATTTTCGTTTCAAATTTGTTGCATTTCAATGTTATGTTGATCCCTATACCTGGGGAAAAAGGGATAACACACACATGGCAAAGCAATACTTCTGCGGAAGTTGTGATTCTAAAACTAATGCATTAGCTCTGTGGGACTGACAAAAAATATTCTTTAAGTAGGGCTTACATACATCGATAAATACAAACATCGATTCGACAAGAAATTTATTGTCGTCAAGTGTGTATACTCTAAGACAGAACTTCACAAGCAGCACCCCCCCCCCCCCCCCCCAAGTGGAGTATTGCTCAAAATTAGCAAGTAGATACACTTCTTGCCAACCTAAGTTGGGTAAATAGAAATATGCTATGGAAAAGATCCCTTCGCGCATGTAAAGAGTTCCATAAATTATTTGTGAATACATCCAGAAAACATGTTTAAAACATTAATTTCGTTTAAGGTCTAACAGATTTGAATATTGTTTGAGAAAATTTGGCAATTTTTTTTTATCAGAATGAAAAGTGTATTTTGGTTAAATTGTATTCAGATCATTTTGTAGGTAAATATTACCTTACAAGAGTTTCCAACTAACGAACCAATCGCGCTTTTCCGTCTGCCTATTTACTATTTGTTTTTACCCAAGTTATGCTGGCACGGAGTGTAGATTGTAGTTTCAATACAATCATTGTGTTGATGGTAATTCTATCCACGAGTGATTGACAAAAAACTGTAAACTTTATTTTTTCCTAAATTATGTTTACAAAATTATATCCTTTCTATGAAAGTATATATAGATTTTAAGCTTCAGTATAGTCATTATTCAAAATATAAAGAGCAGGTGCTGAACTACAATTAAGAAGAATAGTTTCGTCAACACAATTTTTCTTCCCAGTAAAGAACTCCTTTAAAACTTAACTATTTTCCTCAGAAATTACATTTTCAAAATTCTCACAATTATCATTGAATAATTTCCCCCCATGTACATTGAACCCTTCAAATATCTTCTAGTAATTAATATACGATTTTTTCCCCGTACAGCTTTTCTCTATACACATACTACTTTCAAAACTTGATCATATCATAAGACAGCTTGTCTACCATCCGCCATTCAAAAAAAATGCTCAAACCTAAACCCAATCGCCAAAGCGACTTTCCCTGTAATTATGTCACCGTCTTCTAATCATTCTCCATTCAAGATTTTTATCCTTTAGGCACCTTTCTTGAAAATGGGGATCCGATAGAAAATCAAGAAAGAAAAAGTCTTGTTTGGCCTTGGCGGATGACGATTCTGCTTCTTTGTGAAAGATCAGTGTGTCATTTGGCATTGTTGGGCTTTCTTTTTTTTTACGTCGGTTGGCGGCGCGGTTGAATGAAAGTTGGCGAGTTTTTTTTAATTGATTGCGTGTGTAGCTTAAAGGTAATCTCTGTCTGATGAGTAATAAATAACTTGGCTGTAAAAGTCTGGAAAATATAAATACCAATAATTCCAGTTATTGAAATAGTGATGAAGATATATCCTCTTTAAATTTGCCGAAAATTGCTTTTTTTTTCTTTAATTTTAATCGACTTAACTTACTTTGAAATTAAATTTAAATGTGTAAATATTTCTAATTAACACAATATTTTTAATACATGTGGTAAGTACTGAGTAAAACTTAAAGTAGTGTTGCTGGTTGTTGAAGTTTTGGTGAAATGAATGTTTTGTAGAAAAACACAAGAGTTCTCAATAAAACTGCTATTTTATTTCAAAGAATATAGATTTATGAATTGGAGAATATTTTTAAACGAAAAAACATCAAAATACATACAAAAAAATTTTGATACTTAAAATATAGAATGATAATTTTACAACGCCATTGTATCAGTTTAAGATTTATAACGAAACCACTGTTTCAATTGTAATTTTGTTTAATTCACTCAGTCTCAGCCTTCTTCATTTCCCGCTTTGGAAAAAGCCTAGAGTTTCGAACATAAAAACAGTCCCTAAATATAATCTTAGAAAGAATAATCTATTCCAAGAGATAAAAAATTAATTACATTTCATCACAAACAAAAAAATTAAGGAAAATTATACATTCTTTCAATTTTCTATAACAAAATGCACAACATCTCTCAATTTTTTTTACTTACTTATTCAATATCTGATGCAAGATATGCAAAAAAAGCGAAATTCCCAGCTACTCTATGTGTCTTGCGATTACCAAGAAAAACAAAATAGTTCCAAACGAAAATCTTTTAATTAAAATTACTGATGCCATCTGCAAATTCGTAATTACGAAGGAAATCAACGCCTCGCTATGTGTAGCGAAATTATTCTAATTTCGGCGAATCCGGAAAATCTCATGGAAAGGGGAACTGTTTTTTTTTAGCATTCTGAGAATTTTGCATTTTTTGGGGTTTGATACTAATTTTCAGGAAATGTGTTGTAATTTTGAGCTCCAAAAAAAGTCTTAAATAAGTTTGTTCTGTCTTAAATAAATAAATACTTTTTTTTTCTATTCCTGAGTGATTGAATTTACGTAACATAAAGAAACCATAAAAAAAAACTTTGATTTTGTAAGTTGAAGAATGCCTATTATGTTGTTATATAAGAGTCACATAACTCCCATTGATAGTATGAACGGAAACGGAAAAAAATCAAAAAACGGAACTTCGAGCTACTCTTACTCTAGCGACGTTGGTACTTTGGATTGCTATCGACGTTGGTATACAGATTTGGGCAGGCAGTGCAATTTTTCATGAGATAAAGCTGTCAATATTGGTGTAAGTGCAACACAGCCTGCCCGCCGGCTCAGTGGTTAGTGTTCAAGCCTTTGGAGCTGCTGGGCACGGGTTCGAATCCCGGTAAAGGCATGGATGTTTTGTACTTGTCAATAAATGTTGTTATTTGTCTATGTGTTTGTGTCGTCCTTCTTTGTGTGTCTCCTGTGACTGTCTCTTCTGGCGAGCTGGGTAATGGGTTATAAAGCCCACACTCTCTCTCTTCTAGAGGGCGCAATCACTGTCATTTGTCAAGTGCAACACAGTCCCACTAATGTAACTGAGTTATAAACACTGGTAAGCAAAATGTTATACACATAAAGAAAATTCTCTGATAAAACATTAGTTTAGAGTTTTAAAAAGTATTTTTTAACAAATAATTTCCTAATTTCCTTTAATGCTATAAAACCTTTTGTGTAACTTTTCAGCTTCATTCTTCCGAACGTCGCGTCGCGCCGAATTTGTGGAGTAACATTACACAAGTAAGGAGTTAGAGACAGACGAAAAATTTTCCGCAGCAACTACGCTGCTTCTGGTTCCCTAGATTAAAGCTACACTGCGAAACAGGCGTTACGTTTCTCCGTAAATTTGGTGTTGGTTTGGAAACCGAAGGGAGCTAGGCTTCAACTGATTTTAAGGAGGTACGTAATGCAGAAGTGTCTTACAGTTTGCAAACGTTTTTAACCCTTTCAGTATCAGTGATGCCATTTGGCATCATCATGTTTCGGATCATAATTTTTTAAAAAAAATAGGACAGACATCAATTGAGTTTAATAAAAAATATTTTTTAATAGATAAAAGTTTGAAGAATATAATGATGTGCGTTTTGATATCATAAATGGTTATAGACGGTCAGACATTTTTTTTTTCTAAAATGATGATGCTAAATCTAATTGTCATTGTTGCTGAAAGGGTTAAAAACCGTTTGCAAAAGCAGTTTGCAAACGGTTTTTAAACACTCTTTAAAGTTTTACATTGAAAATAAATAATACTGTATTAAAGTGACATCATTTATTTCAAGATGAACTCTTCTTAGGTCAAAACACATTTATCGTTTTGTCATATATATTGTGACATATATCGCATGACCAATTAACAACTTTTGAGACATTTAACAATAAATTGTCTAATCTAGTTTTCCTGCATGACAACAAACGTCAAATGATAAGATAATTATTCAGCTTTCAAGGTTAATTTTAATGAAGTAATCTCATCTTCCAGACATAATTTTTATACAACTTTGAGTTAACTAGTTTACTTCTGGTTTAAACTAGCCTGGCCAGATTTGTTTCACTGATTATATTTTAACCATGAAATCATCATAAACTTTTCATAAGTCATAGTTAATTTACGTTGTTTTCGTTCAGAAAAAAATTAACAAATTACATCGATATCTATTGGGATAATTTTTATAGCAAAACAGTTGAATAGGAAACTCATCTGTATTGAGGTGAGGTTAGGTTTGAATTAACGTCGCACTAGAGCTACACGAGGGCTATTGGCGACGGGCGTCGTATTTTAGAACCACAGTCAAGTGATGAGCCGACACCTGAATAGGCACCCAACTCACCGGCTAAGGGCGACATCGTACGCAGCGTTAGGACTTTGAAGGATATATAACGTGCACTTCCTTACACGGGGTATTATTCGTCGGACATTTCTGGGGCTGCACGGGCCTTTTATAGGTCGACAGTTATTTTGGCGATGCCCGGACCCGAACCTGGGACCTTACGCTTGCTAGGCGAGTGCCTAACCGACTGGGCTCCCTAGCCCCATCTGTATTGAGGATTGCAGTACTTCAGGTAACCCTAGTTGAAACATCAAAAGCTTTGGATATCATAATAAATTATGATCTTTTAAAGTTATTTTTTTAAAAAAAAAACGGACTATCTATAAAAGCATTCAAAATATCACCAAACAATGTAAAAAAATTAATAAGGAAAACTATTATACTTATCAATATTGTTTTATAAACAAACATCTTTTGCAAATATAAAGCTCATTATAATAATAGGTTAAGCCATTTTTCGGAATACAGACTGTTATTGAAACAAAAATGGTAATTTGGGGCAGCAATAAAAAAAAATAATGAAACCCTTTTTTCTGTAGTATATTTGTAACATGCTTGAAATTGAATATAAACATTAAAAAAGTAATCTATAACAAATAGTCAATTGGGATTTTATGTAAAAGAACAACTTGTTCTTTTTTACCTACTTTTAAGCGTAAAAAGATTTTTAAAATACATTAAGAGGACTCCCTTTGGAATTCCACATCTTGAAAATCGTAATGTTATTCCTATGGAAAACATTCGCAAGTCAATTTCCGCCACAATTTTATTAAAAGATTACTAGTTTCTTGTATCCTTTTAAAGAACAAAATAAGTAGTAAATTTCATAAAATTAATTTGTTTTGTGAAAATCACATAATTAGTACTTTTCATAATTTTTTAAAGCTAGAACTTAATGCGTACTCCATTTTTTACTTATTTCAAAAAATTATTAAAAATACTAAATATGTGATTTTCACTAACACATTAATTTTCTGAAATCTACTCCTTTCGTTCTTTACAATGATACAAAAAACTAGTAACCTTTTAACAAATTGTTACGAAAATTGACTTGCGAATGTTTTACATAGGAATAACATTACGAATTTCAAAATGTGGAATTCTAAAGGGAGTCCTCTTAAGTCTTCAATTTAAATAAAGCATCATGAATTTTTAAAAATTATTTTCTTGTTAAGCAATGCAGCGTGATAAAAATATTTTTTACTAGCTTTTTAAATCTAATTTCTCCGATAAAACAATTCGAATCCGCTTGCAAAAAATAGTCAATACAGCCGGAGAATTTTTTTCCCTCCATAGGATAATTGATGCACTTTGCTTTATAGACCCCCGGTCCAGCGCGCCCATTCCTCCTTAAGGGGGTTCAATACCCTCAAATCGGTGAAAAAATCAAAACGAAATTATTGGCTTAAAATACTATTACAACCTTTATTAATAATGTCACAAAGTATCAAGACGATTGGAAAACTATTTTTGACATTAAAAGCCATTTTAATGTCATGGCTTCGTAAGGAAATGGGTTAACAATAAAAACTTTAAATGCGTTTTTCTCAGAACTTGTTTTTTGAACTTCGATGTACCTTTTCTCAAAAACTATGCTATGTTTTCTAGTAAACTTTTTTTATATGATGTAATACATAGTATAGATTAATCTGAGGCTATGAATTTTAATAAAACTAAAGTGAAAAAAATTTTATGGGGCAAAAAAGTGAGACATTTCATGATTTTTTGGGTACTTTAAAACTTATTTTATTAAAAAAAAAATCTAACAGTTATTAAAAAAAAAAACCTCAGATTAATATATAAGGTTGATGATTTAATACACACAGAAATATTTAAGATGATCTGATCAGTAGTTATTGTGAAAAGGTACATTGAAATCGGCCAATTTAACATTACCGATATACAACATACTGAACCCCCTTAAGTTGACATTTTTACACAAGAAATACTTGTGTGTTCAACTAATGCTGTTTGAATACTAGTTTTTTCAGAAGTGTATGTTTCTTGCTTTTTTTTCAGGTTTAACAAACACGTTTTAATAGCATTCGCTGTTGTTGTTGTCGTGCCCATGAACATCCCATGGAAGATGGTTGAAAATGCCTCCGAAAAAGTTGGGGCCCGGATGGCCGAGTGGTTTGGACCATAACGCTAGCAGTCTGTGCGCTGTAACGGGTGCGGGTTCGATTCCCGCCTTCGCCTGGCTGCACTTTCTTTTCTCTGTGACAGTAACAATTCTTTTCGTGTCTGTCTTACTTGACGAAGGCTTATGTAAGTGGGTCTTTATCAAGCACACAAGCCGAAATATATATGTATCTACCCTATTCTCCTGTACCCGAAGAAGTTGGAGTTCTTTTTACACAAATAAAGATGAAGACAAGCACACAAACAATAACATTTTATTGACTAAACAAGCATCTATGTGCTTGAGAACCGGGATTCGAACCCGGGACTTACAAAATGTTTTAAATTAGTTTTAAATGATTTAAATCAATCAAATGGTTTTTGTCTTTATTCGGAAAAAATAATAACCTTCAAATGCATACGGTTGCCATATAGCAACAAGTAACATAATCCATTTTATTCTATTAAAGTACACTCTTAAAACAAACGAGCGATTTTAACTCAGTCTGATTTAATTTTCACTCCTCCAGTCTAGAAAATGCACTTCCCCGAAAGGAGTGGATCCTTTGTGTGGTAAACCTCCAACAGGATCACTCCAAACGCGTGATTTTAACTCAGTCTGAGTTAATATTTACTCCTTTCCAGTGTCGAAATTGCACTTCTCCTACTGGAGTGGATTTCACTCTTTTGTTTTAACAGTGTAGAGCTCCCTCTCGACAAATCTGTCTTTTTTCATTTATTACATTCCATTTTGAAGTTTTACTTACTAACAACCCTCATGCATGACAGTAGTAAAAGTGTATTCAAAAATTAAAGAGTGAAGTTATTATTGTGAAATTACAGTTACCCAAGTACTCGTGTGACGTCAAATATGACGTGAAAATAAGGTCATATTTTTATGAATGACGTCAACAAGTAAAAAATCACGAAAAAAATGACGTCAATTTTTTGTCAGTTCAGTTGACGTCCTTTAATGACGCCAGTTTCGGCGTCATTTTTTGTCAGCCAAATGACGTGATGCAAAAGACGCCAAGTAGTTGGTCGCAAAATGACCAAACTGACTAAAGTGACGCCATAATTCACGTCGATCGGTCGTCAACAAAAGTACGAATTTCCGGTGACGTCACTTCCTTCTATTTAGCGCGGGATCATTCAAGGCGTCGCCAACGCCATTCGCCATTTTATTTTGGTTGGCGGCTTGGCCGAAGTAAGTTTTCGGAAGACGGTGAAGTAAGTTTGTATTTTCTAACTTTGTTTTCACAATACTCATATTTTTCTAATTAGTTTTTGTATAGTATTTAGCACTGAGTTTTTCTTTTCACCAACGTATGCGTTTTGACAAGGGCAACCTGAATGCGTTTTTATTAGGCTTGTTATACTGTCAAAAATGTATGAATCATTGTATTTTTATTACTTAACTCGTGTTTTACAGTGTTAGTGGTAATCTAACTTTACCTTATAGAAGAATTCTCGTATAATAGATTTACAGAAAAAAAATGTTTTGTTTTGAAAAAATGATACTGTATTGTTTACATAATGATTTAGTTAATCACTGAACATTTTATGTGTATTAGCTTGTTTTAAGTCTAGTAACTTGCTTTATTAAATGGTTAAATGCCACATAAGTATGTATGTTTGTGTTCTGGACTAATTTTAACAAGTGAAGCGAATGGTACCAGTGAATAGTTACTGGTAGCAATTAGTACCACTTGCTGGAACTCTGTTCAAAGGGCTAGTTTTTACTAAATACCAAAGGGCTAGTAACTATTGCATAGTACAATTTTCTGATGCCATTAAAGATGTCGTTTCAACGGCTATCCCAGTGTTATCCTTGTTACTTGACCGTCTATAGTATTATTTATTTTTTTTTTTTTGTATTTTTTTAACCTCGGCATGATCTCAGAAGCACATAATGTTAAGCTACAGTAAAACCAACTTTAAGTTTGCAGTATACAAATGTTCTATGTGAAAAAGGGTAAATAGTTCTCATTTTCGAGTGCGAGAATTGAATAAAAAAAGGTGCTTCACATTCAATAAACAATTTTATTTATTATTTCAAGACATAAATTTATTATTTTTATTAGTTTAGTTTTAGTTAGAGTGTAATTTTAGTTATTTTTCCTTCGATTTTGAAGTAACAGGGCGCACGAATATCATGATCAAAGGAGCAGCCAATCAGAGTAGGCGAAATTTCGGCCCCAGCTGCGTTGTTTACCGTAGGTCGGTTTTAGTATAGCAAAATTAACTCAACATAGGATGCAATTTCATTTTTTTTTGTTTACAGATTCTTAGTTTTTGAGTAACTGACCTTAAAAATGATTCTCGTGATAATATTAGTTGTAGATTTTGGCTGAATTTTCTAGCTAGGCTTGGAGTAACGTGTTACTCTTCTAACGGTTGCTGTTTTTAAAGTTACACCGTTGCATTTTAAAAAAGCAGTAAAACTGAACTGAGTTATACTTTCAATGTTAACAAAGTAATGAAAAATTTTGCTACTTTCCAAAGGCTGCCATGAACTAATTTTGAAATGTAACTCCTTTAAACTAACTTTTCAATTGGAATAAAAAAAAAACTTTGTTTTGTTTGTTTAATTTTAGTTCTCTTTGAAGAACAGCTAGGTCAGTGGTTCTCAACCGGTGAGTCGCAATCCACTGGGGGGTAGCGAAGGGATCCTAGGGAGGTGGCAAAATGTTTTTTTTAAATAAAAAAATATATATTTAAGTAATGTTTTATACAATAATTTTACCAACTAGAATGGAAGAAAATAATCGGCACATATTATTTTACTAATTATCTTGGTTAATTTACATTTCAACTTTTTTATGATATTAATACATAATTTTAATTCTAGTATGGGTTTACGTTGTAACAAGCTAATGAGAAACTTGTGCTTGTTTTGATTTAACAACTTTTTGTATGTTTGGTTTGATTCGTGTCGCATGCAAAATCAATATTTTACCCCAAGTTTATTGTAAAGTTTTTTTTTTAAAAGGTAGTTATTTACTAAAAGTCAAGTCTAACCTCTTCTCCAGAAATTATTGGAAATCTCAACAAGTAGTTTGACTTGCAAGTAGCCTTGGTAAAAAAAGTAAAGCTAATTTTAAACTTCAAATCTCTAATGTATGTCTTTTTTTTTCGGAATCATCGACAAGTTCATCGGTCAAGGACGAGAGGAACCAGGCTGGATGGCCAAGCCTAATGTGTCACAGGGCACGAAGAGGACTAAGTAAGTTGTTAAATAACTATACTTGTTAAATAGTGTAATTTATATGTTGCCAAACATGCACCTGATGTTAATTTTTGCCAAATCCTTGAAAAGCTCCATCGATCAGGTCCAAGTTATTTTTTTTTTACAAGATGGTCCACTACATATTTGCTATCAAATTCATAAATTGTTTCTTTTAAAATATGCAGCATGTAAGTTTGTTTTTTCCTCATAAATATATATAATTTCTAGTGCCACACATAAAGAAAGAACTTAATGGTACTAATAAAAAATGCAACAACTAACCCAAACACTGTGAATTGCCAAACTTTTAATTTCTTATACACACTCGGTTTTTTTTTTCAAACACAGAACATGGTTAAAGAAAGATTGTTTTTCTCAAATTTTATTCATTATGAATCTTAAATACATATTTTTTCAATCAATAATTTTGAGGGGTTTTTTGTGGCAATTAACTAACCTTTTATAGATTATTACTCTTTGATTGTGACTAAGTCCAAAACATTTTGTTTAAATAAATTATAAATACAACTTTAGAATAGAAAAAAATCAATGTATATTGCATTAATAGAAGTTTTTGTGTTATATTTTTGAATTTTATTTAGGTTTTTTTTGTGTTATTTGTATAAATGATACATTATGATTAAAGTTCCACAAAAAGAAATTTGAGTCCTTAAAAAATTTTGATATTTATTTTGAAATAATAGTGGGATTTATGTTATATTTAACACTTTTTTCATTATTATAAATTACACTTTATAATTTAAAGTGTGTTTTTGCGTTATTATTCTTTAAAAATATACTGATTTTTTTTAACTATATTACTGTATTGTTAAATAAAATACTGAATGTCTGGTCATCCTAGAGATGCTGAAATCAGAGTTTAGCAAAATTTTGGGAATAACGCAGATATGTGATATTAGGAACATTTTTTTAAGGTATTGGTTAAACTATGCGGTATCTCAGAAGTGCATAATTCTTAGTAAGTTAGTAAAACTAGTACACTGCTTAAAACAATAAAAGGAGCAAATGGTTTAAGGTGTCATAATAGTCTTAAAAATGTGCAAAGAAGGTACTACAAAGCATAGTTTGATCTCTCATGTAATTTTTTAACTACTCAATATACAAGTATAATTTTTTCATATGTAAATCTACAAGATTTATTTATTATAAAGCAAATTTTAAAATTTATGAAACTTTAGCCAAAACTAAAATAAATGATATTAAACATAAAGCTATTTTAACACATTGGGATTAGGCTTGCGAGGCAAATTTTGAGGTCAAAATTGAAAAAATGACCAAGAAAATGACTTTATATTGTACAAATATGTACAAACAAAGACTTATACCTAAATTCTCAGCTCAATTTTAATTAGAAATTATTTTTTAAAAAAATTTATATCCAAATTTAAAAAATTTTATTAATTTTTTTAGAAAAAATTTCTTAAAATAATTTCTAATTAAAATTGAGTTGAGAATTTAGGTATAAGTCTTTGTTTGTACATATTTGTACAATATAAAGTCATTTTCTTGGTCATTTGTTCAATTTGACCTCAAAATTTGCCGTGCAAGCCTAATCCCAATGTGTTCAAATAGCTTTATCAGGGCGTCTACCGGTCAAGAAAATCAGGAAAGTCAAAAAAAGTCATGAAATCAAAAAAAGGTCAAGAAAGTCCTTAAAAAGTCATAAAATTAGAGCAAAGGTCATGAAAATTTTAAAAAATGTCAAAAAAGACGAATTTTCCCCAGAATTTATATTGTTAGTATTTTGTAGTCCTTAATTTTTCTGGGAAAGTCCTTGAAAAGTGTTATAATTTTTCCCTCTTCCTCTAATAAGCGCATGATGCAACAGCTGCTTGAATTTGCTCTGTATTGCATCGAGTATTATTTTATGGTTTGTCTTTGTAACTTTTTCTTTCATGGTTTAATCATTTAAACGGTTGTAAAAGTTTCTGAAAAGGTCAAGAAAAAGTCATGAAATTAGATTTGACAAATCTGGTAGACACCCTGTTTATGTTTAATATCATTTATTTTAGTTTTGGCTAAAGTTTCATAAATTTTAAAATTTGTTTTAGATTAAATAAATCTTGTAGAATTACATATAAAAAAATTGTACTTATATATTGAGTAGTTAAAAAATTACATGATAGATCAAACTACTTTGTAGTAGCTTCTCTGCACATTTTTAAGACTCCTATGACCCCTTAAACCTTTTCACCCGATATGATTCCATTTGAAATCATCAGCTTGCTGTTTTTTCTTACTAACTTAAGCTTGCACTTATTTATCATAAGAAAGATGGCAGAATCATGTCTTTGAAAGAGTTAAATGACGTTTGTTTTAATTAAATGAAAATATGTAAAACACGGTAAAATAAAATTCACAATAAGCAATTTTATTAAATATATTGACCCTAAATTCTTCATGCTTGCATTTTAAGATGTTTGAAAATGATTTGAACTGAATTTGCAATAAAGTTTTGAAACATAATTGCTATAATTTATTAAAAAATTATAATTTCAATTTTCCCTCCTTAAAATTTGGTTTAAAAAATTAAGATTTCTTTTTACTCCTGTTTTTTACCATGTCTCATTCTGGATGCATAATGAATCTATTTCATAAATTTTAGATTTTTCGAATAAAAAATAAAGAGTTGGACCTGAAAGGTTTATTAAAAATACTCAAATAGGAATTGTGGTAAACCATGCATGAAATATCATAATATTTTATACTGCCAATTGACATAAATTTAATTTATATTTTGGAGGAAAACTCTTCATCTGTTCTTTTCGTTACATAGAATATCTATTTTGTCTTTTGCAAGAAAAACTTAGGTTTCGTAAAATTAATTCTAGTTATTTTTTATTAAAAAAATATTTGATTTAACATTAATGTAACTTCTATCTTGTCAAATAAATTGTTATAATATCTCGTGGTAAAATGAGTATTTTATTCACTTTTTTTTAACATATGATTTAAGGCCATTCAAAATTAAAAAAAAATAGTGAAATTCTAAGAGTTGTAATGTGTTAAATGGGTTTTTTCCCCCTAATACTTGATACGTATTGACTTTTTAACATTGTTAAAAAGAAGTAAAAGTGTTTCATTTTTGTTGACAGTATTTTTATAGAAGTTAAAAAATGCTTTAAATGCAATGTTTTTTTAAAAATATTAAATATATAAAGGTATTCCAAGATGAATTAAAAGACTAATATATTTTTTTTATAAAAAGTTATCCTTTTTTTTTGTAAAATAAACAACATAGTGAGATGTGAATAATGAAATCAAATTAGCATTGTATTTTTACTCATTTAAGTTAGTATAAATTTATTATCAACTTTAATTCAGATCCCTATCATAATCTAAAACAGGGGTTCCGGGTGGTACGATGGGAAATTTCAGATAGTTCAGTGAGCGATGTGGCTACATGATACTATTACTAGCTTCTATAGGCATGAGCAGTCAGCATGCAAACATAGTACAGGGTTCGTACGCCTCCAGAAATTCCTAAAAAACTACTAAATTTTATTTTTTAAGGGCCCTTATAACTCCTAAAAATTGTGTATCATCTCCTGATATTTTGCCCTTTCCTGAATAAAATTAACATGAATCATTTTTCTCCTTTTTCACACGGTTTTCTCTCATACTTTATTCAGATGTCTGCCGGTCGAAAAAATCATGAAATTAAAACAAGAGTCACGAAAATTTAAAACATTGCCAAAAAGAAAGGCGATTTCTTCCCCCAAAAGGGAGGTTGGCTTTTACACCGAAGTCTCAAATTTTTCACAACATTTACACCCCTTGTTTCCTTCATTCTCGGTCTAAGTCCCTAGACCAATACAATAATAAACACACACATATTCAAATTTATTTCCCGAAATCTCCTGAAGTTACATCGCGGTACTCCTTAGAAACTCCTGAATTTCACTATCATAGATAGAGTACGAACCCTGATAGTTTTAATTATTTTAAAGATATATCTTTAATTAAATTCTGGATCAGATGTAAAACAGAGTGCCCTTTGAACTCCCTCAAGCATTTTTTATGCCATTTGTTAGGAGTTACTTGTATGAAAGTGGATTTTCTAAACTCTTGTAAATAAACATAGAAGCATAATAAGTGTTGAAGATAAGTTCCACATTACTCCTAATGTTGATGTTTTAATCAAAGGCAAACAACAATTTTCGCACTAAAGACTATAAAAGTATATTTTGTATGATGATTAATTTTTTGCTGAGTTTGCACTAACTTTTTATTTGTATGGTTGTAGACCTATAGGTAATAAATAAAACTGTAAATTAATACCATTTTTTACTTCTCTTTTATTAAAAGGATGTTATAAATAAACAAGTATCTAACCATTAAATATGAATTTTTCTTGGGAATTTGATTCAAAAAGAAGAAATATTATATGTTTATTAAAATATTAAGATCAAGTGGTACGCCAAAATTTCTCAAAGTCAAGTGGTATGCATGTGCAAAAAGGTTGCGAACTCCTGATCTAAAACATAAAAATTGGACCATAAATCAAATACTCAACACATTTTCCCGGTTCAATTCATTGAATTTTATGTCAGTCAAGCAGTTAAATAGTATTCTAATATTTTTTTTATTTATTTTGTGTAATCTATACTTTGCGGTTATAAAAATAAACTTTTCCATTTTTTAAAATGTAAAGACAAAGTTATTGAATCTTTTTATGGAAATATAGAAAATATTAAAAAAAAACAACAACTAAATTTATAATCCTTTAAATATTTGATTAGATTTATTTTAGATGGGCAAGGTTATTATGTGAAAAAAGTTATACTGAGAATATATATTTACAGTTTTTATAATATATTTACAACATATTTTTTCTTTTTCAGTTTCTCCTTGAAAGTCTGTTTATGAAATCAGTTATGTCTTCAATTGTTTATTTTGTTTTTTTTTCAAATAAAAATGTTTTGCTTCTAAATGATTTTGTATTTATTTAAAATATCAAGATTTATAATTGCCTATCTGTAGCTCTAAATGTTCATTAAAGTAAAAATAGTAAAGCAAATATAGATATAGCAAAATAGTAATAGCAAATAAAAATGAATATCGTTTTAAAATTCTTAATTATGTACTAAATAGTTTTTGAATTTCAGTTTTCTTTTCTCATCTTATTTATATGCAATCTCAATCATGGTGTAAAATACAAATTTGTTTAAAATATTATGGAATATTTTGAAGTTATGAGGAATATCTTTTTCAAAATGAGTAGTAAAAGATTTTTTTTAATTAATGACTTATGAATAGAATGTTAACAGTCATTAATTTAGAAATTTCTTTTTAAGGACAATATGTTTTGAAAATGATATATCTCTGTAATTCAAAATATTGTATTATATTTCAAACAAATTTTTGTTTTACACCATGACTAAAATTACATAGAAATAAAAAAAATCACGTGAAAATCGCGTCATATAGTCACGTGAGGTTAATGTCATTTGATCACGTGAAAATAGCGTCATATGATCCCGTAAACTTAACGTCATTTGATCACGTGAAAAGCGTGACATTTGGTCACGTAAAATTAACGTCAATTGATCACGTGAAAATCGTGTCGTATTGTCACGTGAAATTCACGTCCACTTTTCCCGTGAAATTCACGTCCACTTTTCCCGTGAAATTCACGTCCACTTATCACGTGAAATTCATGTCCACTTTTCACGTGAAATTCACGTTATTTGTTAACGAAAAGTTCACGTCATATGGTCACAAAAGAGTCATTTATTCACGTCGGATTAACGTCATTATTTGACGTCGAATATCACGTCTTCAAAATGGACATTGTCACCAAAAAAATGACGTCAATTTAGGGGCATTTTATGACCAAAAAATCACGTCATATTCGACGTCACACGAGTACTTGGGTATTATTGTTACAGTTGTGAAATTACGTATTTGGCAGTATTCAAAGTATAATAATATAAGTACACTAAATACAAATAAATTGTTTTGAAAACTAATTATAGTTCAAGAGTTTTATTTTAAATATATTTAGAATTTTTCTAGTCATTCTTATCAAAATTGGAATTTTGCAGTTGTTTTATTAGGCAAAACTTTAAAAAAAACTTAAAAATTGAAAACAATTAAATTCCAATGCATCTCTTTTTTTTTTCAGTATTCTTTCCACAATGTATGAGTATCAAAGATACAAAATATTTGTTCGGGATGAAAAAAAATCATGCTTTACAGGGTTAATAACACGCACGACTAACAACTCTTCTCTAAAAAGAACCCCTTCTCATTTCGATATTATCGTATTCCTCCTAAGCCGAATGTACAACTATATTAATTGTCTGCTAATGATGCAAACATGTAAAATGATGTCGAGTAAATAATTAATCTCATATATCATGATGATATTTACGATTGACTGCGAAAGAAATTACAGTAGTTTCATGGAAAGTAATTAAACTGTTTGCCAATCGTTATTCTTGTTATTGATACTTATTTCGAAAGTAATTAATACTTATTTCGAATGTGGGATTACAAATTTCCGTTTTATGCCGAAGCATATATAAGTTATTTTAATTGTTTAAAATAAAGGTTCTATTAATTGAAATAGAAGACTGTTTATTTATATTGTAGTTTTATAAGAATGTGTATGTATAATTAAAAAAAAATAGTGTAACTTTAGATTTTGAATTTTCGATTAATGTATAGTAAACGTTGTAATTTATATAAGTAAGCACTTCTGTAAGTAAGTTTTCCAGTAGTAATTAATGTTTATTTTGAATGTGGAATTACAGATTTACCACTTATTTTTAAGTGTCTATCTTTTTTTAATTGTTTACACTAAAAGTTCCATGCAAATACAAATTAAAGGTTGTTTATTTATATTGTCGTGTTATAAGTATTTGCATGCACAATTTAAAAAAAAATTATATCACTTAAAATTTGGAATTTTTAATTAATATATATTGTTTATAGGAATAGTTGCATGCTTTTGAAATAAGCACTTCTGAAAGTAAGTTTTCTGTAATTATTATAATGTTTATTTTGAATGTGAGAGATTAGAGATTATAGAAATAGTTGCATGTTTTTGAAATAAGCACTTCTGGAAAGTAAGTTGTCGGTAGTTATTATAATGTTTATTTTGAATATGAGAGATTTGAGATTTCAGCTTTATTTTTTAGTACTTAGCTATTTTAATTGCTTAAAATAAGTTCCAAGAATTCAAATTAAAGTTGCTTATTTATATTGTAGTTTTATAAGTATTTGCATTTAAAATTAAAAAAAAAATAGATTAACTTTGAAGCGAAATTTTGCTTTGTTTATGATAAAAGTTGTAATTATTTTTGTATGGATTTTAAACATTAGTTGTTAACAAAGTTTAAATATTTGTATTCGAAGCATATGTATTTTCCTTATGAAACTGGATTTTAATGGTTTTTTAAAATAATAAATAAAACAGGGAAACACATCTGGAATTGCAAAAAAAAGTTAATGCTTGTTTTAAAATTCACAAAAATGTCAACTAAAAATAATTACTCTGTAAAGTAAATTTAATTAAGTATGTCCATTTCTTAAATTCCTTCTTTTTCTAAAATACTTTTTGTCTCAAACATTTTCTAAAGGGAAAAGCAACTTTTTGTTTAAATTGAACAAGCCAAATTCCTTCTGTTTTTTAATGAAGGGATGCCTCAGCCGTTTTTTCCCCCTCAACACTAATAATGTAAATAATTTTTATTCTTAAAATAATGAAAGAGTGTTTTTTAACGTTGTGGAATGTACATTGTAAAACACAGAGTCAGGGTTATTAAAGTTGAGAGTTAAAATGTTTATAAAATAGCATGTTTGTGATCATAACAGTAAGAAGCTTGATAGACACTTTTAGAGCCATCTTGATTAAAAAAAGAAGAATAGATTGAAAGCTATCATGGATAGTTGGAACAATAGAATGTGCCTCTAGCAGCCTTGGTGGCGCAATCGTTAGGATGCTAGAATTTGGAGCTGCTGGAGTCGGGCTCGAATCCCGGTAAGGCATGGATGTTTGTGACCGTCAATAAATGTTGTTATTTGTCTATGTGTTTGTGTTGTATTTTCTTTGTGTGTCTCTTGTGCTTGTAAAAACTCTTTCTGTGTCTGTCCCACTTGACGAAAACTTATAATCGGTTCTCTGAACAAGCACACAAGCTGGAATATATATGTACCTACCATACCATACAATACCATAGAATGCGACTTTCAATCCCCCAAACCATTTGTACAATCGATTCATGAAATTGATTTAATTTCTGAGCTAAATTAAATGTTACAATTTATCTCAATCAAATTTTCCAACTTCTTCAGTAATTCTTCAATGTGTTCCTTTATAAAGTAAGTAGATCCTATAAAGAAAAGAATCTATTAGTTTAATCTAGTACATATCTAACAATTTTATAATAAAAAAGGACATAACCCTCTAATGCATTTTTTTTTTTTTCATCCCGAAATAATATATTTTATGTATCTTTAATATTCATACATTATGTGAAAAGTAACTGAAAAAAATTTAACTGCATGAATCTAAATGATTTCAATTGTTTAAATTTTTTTCCATATGACAAAAACCAACTACAAAATTCCAATTTTGATGATAATAACTAGAAAACTACTAAATATATTTCAAAATAACTCTCTTTAACTATAATTAATTTTTCAAAACAATTTATTTGTATATGTAGTACTAATATTATCATACTTTGAATACTGCCAAGAACGTAATTTCACAACAGTTATTAACTTCACTCTTTCATTTTGAATACACTTTTACTACTGTCATCTATGAGGATTATTCGTAACTAAAATTTCAAAATGGGATGTAATAGATATAAAAAATACAATTTGTCGAGAGGGAGCTCTACTTTAATAGAATAAAGTGGATTATGTTACTCGCTGCCAAACGGCAAAAGTATGCATTAGAGGGTTAAGGAAGACCATTACTGGAGCATATTTATAGATAAGTCTTAAAATATTTTGTAATTCAGATTACTTATAAAAAGGTACAAAAGGTAAGATTGCGTGAGCCGTTAAATGCAAGGAATTGATCACGTTCTCATGCGAATAATTTCCCACTACGTTGCTATCTTTTAATTAATTTGATAGGGAAAAAGCGAAAATGGAAATAACCCTGTAGACATGACTCATTTTTACATTTAGCGGTTCACTTACTAATAAAGTTTTTTCAGGTGGTAACGAAAAGACAAAATTTAAATTGCAGTAAACATACTTAAAATTTGCCTCAACAGATACCCAAGTTGATGGTTCCAGAATAAAATGTTTCGTAAAGTAATTTTCTCACAAGGGTAGAAAACTCTTATTTAATTGAAATACTTCTTGAAAGAAAAATATTTAAAAAACAACAACTGAAACTTGCAGTAAAGTATTGGTAACTTAATCTCTTACGGTTGTGGAAAACAACTTGTTTTTATTCATGCGTTCTTGAAAGTAGTATGCTGTGGTATTTTACGTAAACCTTTAGTAAATAATCATCCTAATTTCAACACGGATTATTTTGTTGCGGCGCAATATCATATAGAAAAAGCATTGTTCACAATGAAGTTGGAGTGTTATCCGTTCCGACTGTGTTGATTTTTCTATTAATCACTTATTGAATTTTGACCAATGGACAATAACCTACACTCTTAAAACAAACGAGCGATTTTAACTCAGTCTGAGTTTATTTTCACTCATATACAGTGTCGAAAATGCGCTTCCCCTAAAGGAGTGGATTTCACTCCTTTGTTTCGTTAAACCTCCACCAGGATCACTCCAAACGAGTGATTTTAACTCAGTCTGAGTTAATTTTCACTCCTTTCCAGTGTCGAAAATGCACTTCTCCTATAGGAGTGGATTTCACTCTTTTTTTTTAAGAGAGTATTGGGCCGGTCAATTATATGTAGACTGATGACTTGCACTAGTGTGTGTACCGGGTGGTTATAAAATAACGCTCGCTATTTGGAGAAGTCTGTAGCTTGAATGAATAATCCAAATGCAACAAACTTTTATACACATACTTTTCAAGGGAGGGGGGAGGGATGAGAATGGAATCATAAAAAAATAAACTCGTCTCTCGGCCAGGTTTCTAAATTATAAGAGGCGTAGCCAATTATGGCCAACTACGGCGAACATAGCCGATTCCTCCTCGTAATTTAGAACCCTGGTCAAGAGACGAGTATGGTATGGTATGGTATGATACATATATATATATAAGCTGGTGTGCTTGTTCAGAGTACCGCTTATAAGCTTTCGTCAAGTGGGACAGACACAGAAAGAAATTTTACAGTCACAAAGAAATGAATAACACATAGACAAATAACAACATTTATTGACTGTCACAAACATCCATGCCTGACCGGGATTCGAGCCCGACCTCAGCAGCTCCAAAGGCTAGTACACTAACCATTCAGCCACCGAGGCGGCTGAGACGAGTTTCTTTCTTATGATTCCATTCTTTTCCCCCCTTCTTGATTAGTAAGTGTTTCGAAGTGCGAGCGTTATTTTATATCCACCAGGTACACAAAAAAATCTAACCTTAGAGAAATCATTTTTAAATACTGATTATTTTAGGGCCAAAATGGTTCAATTTATTGTTATGGTTACTGCACTTTGCTTGTCCTCGGTATATTAGTAATGTTGTACTAAGGCAATCAAATTTAATGTCCAAATGCCTGCACAAGTAGTTTGAGGTGCCTGATATAGTGTATCAGATATTCGGCATTTTTTTAAGAAGTATTGATAATGTTAAATTAGATAACTATCATGTAATGTTTTTGGGGTGACTTTCAAATTTATGTTTAAATAAGTATTGTAAAGTATTTTTTGACTTTTTTTAGTGTGGATTGATAACTAACCAAACATCTTGTAATACTTTATTTTGCAACTTAAGAAACGCATGACTACAACTGAATTTCTCCCATTTCTTATTTTACGCACAGCAAAAAGATACATAAAGGTTAAACTTGTTATTATAAGAATTGTAAGAGACTGTTTTAGAAGTAGAACCTTAGTCCAACATAATATAAATATTTAAACTAAACAACCATTAAAAAGAAGATACAAAGAACAATTTACTCTATCCTTTTAAGCGCAAAAAACTATTAAACGAAAACCTAGACTGCAACAACTTATTACAAACTCTATTTTCTAGCTAAAAGAGATACCTCCGTATATTTTATTTTATTAAGTGTTTATCAATCGCAGATTTGGTATGTAACAGTAGTAAGCGGTGAAGACGGGCAAACAATATTATCTCGGGACCTAGTTCTTAGCGTACACTCTTAAAAAAAAAGAGTGAAATCCACTCCTGTAGGAGAAGTGCATTTTCGACACTGGAAAGGAGTGAATATTAACTCAGACGGAGTTAAAATCACTCGTTTGGAGTGATACTGTTGAGGTTTAACAAACAAAGTGTCAACTCCTATAGGGGAAGTGCATTTTCGACACTGGAAGCGTGAAAATTAATTCAGACTTAGTTAAAATCGTTCGTTTGTCTTAAGAGTGTAGTCGACAGAATTATTGGTACATTCCTGTAAAAAAGAAACTCAACTTTGTAGCCTTGTTCCAATTGGCTACACTCTTAAAACAAACGAGCGATTTTAACTCAGTCTGAGTTAATTTTCACTTCTTTCCAGTGTCGAAAATAAGTCATGCAAAGTACAGCACTTCCCCTATAGAAGTGGATTTTACTCTTTTGTTTTGTTAAACCTTCGATAGAATCACTCCAAACGAGTGATTTTAACTCAGTCTGAGTAAATTTTCACCTCTTTCCAGTGTCGAAAATGCACTTCTCCCATATGAGTATGGATTTCACTCTTTATTTTTAAGAGTGTAGTGAATGTAACGTGTCTGCGGATTTTATTCTCGCCAATTATGGTGAAATTTTTTTTTAACGTATAAACTCATTTTTGAAAATGTAAGTTGCACCTTCGTCAACCTCTTGTTACAAACTACACTCTTAAAACAAACACTCCCAATTTACCTCAGTCTGAGTGGATTTCACTCCTCCTGACTGGAAAATGCACTTCTCCTTTCGGAGTGGATCCTTTGTGTGTTAAACCTCCGACAGGATCACTCCAAACGAGTGATTTTAACTCAGTCTGAGAAAATATGCATGCCTTTATAGGGTGTCGAAAATGCACTTCTCCAACTGGAGTGGATTTCACTCTTTTGTTTTAAGAGTGTAGCGAAGAAAAATTTAATTTTCTACCCAATCACCCATTTGTCATTTGGAGTAGAAATAGCCAAACCAAAAAGTAAAAAAAAAATAACCTACATTTATTAGCCTCCGCTTTGGCAAAACATTAATTAAAAGGACAATTGGTGTAATTGAGTTAGAAAAGAGGTAATACATGGTCTGATCAATGGAGGTTAAGTTTAAACGGAAATTTGTCTGGTCTATTTGGACTAGTGCACATTGGAACCTTTTTTTAATGCACCAACTTTTTTTTTAATTACTATCCAGTAACGGTTAATAAATGAACTCTTGAAAAAGTTTTTTTTTTGCTTAAAATTAATTTTATCCACAAGTTCAGAAAATAAACTGTTCAATACTATGTACACTGTTCAAAACAATTAGGGGAGCACTTTGCGTACTTTTGTTAACCCTTTCAGTTTCAGCGTTTTATTTTTCATTCTAAAAATCTAAAATTTGTAAAATAGATTCATTATGCATCCAGAATGAGATGGTAAAAAACAGTCGAAAAAAATATTAATTTTTTTACTAAAATTTAAGGGGAGAAAATTGGAATCAAAAATTAAAAATAAATTATAACAATAATTTTTTTTTCAAATTTTTATTTGCAAAAAAGAATTAAAATCATTTTTTAAGCATCTGAGAATGCAATCGTGAAGAATTTAGGGTCAATTTATTTCATTTTTTTTGAGTGAATTTTATTTTACCATGTTTTATATTTTCATTTGATTAAAACAATTATTATTTACATCTTCAAGATTCTTCCATCTAACGATAAATTAGTGCAAGCTCAACTTAGTGAGAAAAAAAATCGTAAGCTCATGATTCCAAATGGAAACCTTGGGGCTTGGGGTTGAAAGAGTTTAAACCACGCGCTCCCCTAATTGTTGTGAGCAGTGTATTATGTTAAAAAAGGGCACACTATAAGATTGTATTGTTTCAATGCAAGAATTGTGTGGATGACGTATACGAATACAAATGTGGGTTGTTCCAACACAACTGGCGATCGCTAGAGGAGAAGTTTATTATATCCATGCGCGATTGACACAAAACCGCAAACTAAATTGTTTTCTAAAATATTTATAACAAAATTCTATCCTTATTTTAAAAGTATATAATATATATTTCTTAAGCTTTAGTATCGCTATTTTTCCGAAGCATTAAAGCGTAGATGCTGAACTATTTCAAGAGACGCGTGAGGCGCCTTTTACATAAGTTTTGTACTTTCCCTTCATAATTATTTATTCGCATTACAATTTTTGCAGTATAGTTTCAACACAATTTCTAATGACTATTAAAAAACACAATTTCTTATATTGAAAATCAACACTGGTTTTTTCTGAGTGCATGTCCGAATAGTTCATGCTCATCTGTGGTATATATGAAAAAAAAATAACAACACTATATTGCGTTGTTTTAATAAAAGTAGATGATATTGGAAATATAAAAGTATATGGATATAGATGGAAAATGTTATTGGAAATATAAAAGTATATGGATATTGATGGAAAGTGGTATTGGAAAGTAAAGTTGTATTTTGAAATTACAGTTGATAGGTATTTAGGGTATTTATGAAATTACAGTTGTTTTTTTCTTATTCCAGACCTCATCACTGAAATGGCAAATGCCTAAGTCATCCCTAGCTCTGGGTAAAAGAATCATTAGACTTAGCTATAAGTGCATCGCTTTCCAAATCAAAACATATGCACATAAACTGTACTAACCATGCATTATTATTTATTAAAAAAAAATTGGAAAAGTTTCAACTTATAAAAACTGGAAAATCATTTTATATTGAAAATCAACACAAGTTTTTTCTGAGTGCATGTCCGAATACTTCATGCTCATTTGTGGTGTTATGAAAAAAAAAATAGCAATATTGCGGTTTTTTTTTAAATACTAGTAGATGGTATTAGAAATATGAAAAAACATGGGTATTTACGAAAAGTGGTATTCGAAATTACAGTCCAATTCCAGACATAATCACTGTAATACCCTATACCTAAGTCTTCCCTAGCTCCGGGTGAAAGAATCATTTGACTCTCTAACAGTGCATCGCTTTCCAAATCACCACGCATGCACATAAACTAAAACCTAATTTTTCATGAGGACGCGGAGCTGTCTTATTTGTCACTACACCTGTTCTCCATTACACTGCCAGCCGTCCTAATTTCGCGTCCCAACAAAACGAGTCCCATTGTAATTTACTCAAAAACACAGCACTCTGTCGCATCCCAAGATGTTAGGGAAGATAACAGTATTATTTGATTACCTGTTTTTTTTTTCTCTCGTTGAAATGAATAGGTAAATAGGGGAAAGTTGATGATTGTGAGTCAAAAATTGCATTGCGGTGTTATGTGCTTTTTTGTTTCTTCAAATTTTAAAAGATGACAAACAAATAGCAATAAGTCGATTTTCCCATTTTTACTACTTTTAAGTTGTGAACAACAATTTAACTTTTAATATCGCCTTTTTTATAATGGTAAAAATAAATAGCAATTTGTCTTGCTCTATCTAAGTGTAAAATTTTTTACTAATATTATTTTAATAACAAAAAAGCAATGTTACAGGTTTTTGATTTTATTTTGTGCAAAAAACTATGTTTAAATTTTTGCAATGGTTGTAAACTAATAGCAGTACAACTACAGCTATGTTACACGCTGGAAAGTAAAGTACTGCCAGTTTGTGGGTTGTACAGTTTGTGGGGATCACGTGACGGGGTCGCGCGCCGCCCCAGGGTTGCAAGGGGGGGGGGGGGGATCTACTTCGGGCTCCGCATCTTTTTTTTGGAGTGGGGGAATTATTTGTTAATTGTATTTTTTTTAAACTGGTTCATTTAATATTCTTTGTATATTTAAAGTATGTAGTTGTAAACTTCACTTTCTAAATAGCATAACTAATATAGGCTTACGGCGTCTTTATTGGCGATTACACTCTTAAAACGAACGAGCGATTGTAACTCAGTCTGATTAATTTTCACTCCTCCAGTCTGGAAAATGCACTTCTCCTTTGGAGTGGATCCTTTGTGTGTGAAACCTCTGGCAGGATAACTCCAAACGAGTGATTTTAACTCAGTCTGAGTTAATATTCATTCCTTTCTAGTGTCGAAAATGCAATTCTCCAACTGGAGTGGATTTCACTCTTTTGTTTTAAGAGTGTACGTTCAATGGAATTTAAAATTACTAAAATTCGCTTGAACTTACCGGATCCTATATTTCAGCTATACTTTGACGAATATGAGTTTTGCAACTGTAACCCTGTACTTATAAGGGCAAAATAGCAGCTGCTCTGAAGAATAAAATTCTACTAAATTGCCACTCGAAACGAATAAAAATAAGTCTGTTTTAAAATGTCTTAAGTCATTTTTAAAGTACGTGAAATTCCAAACACATGAAGCCTGGTTAGGCGAAGTCGCAATTAGGCTTCCATTAACTGGTCAGAGGTAGCCAGGTAGCGTGAGTGCTTTCGTTCAGGGCCGTGTGGTGCTATGATGCAGAGAAGCGGCCGCATCAGGCGGCCATTGAGTAGGGGCGGCAAAATTCGAGATTCTAACCATATTTTTTTTATAAATACTGCTTAAAAAAATTAACTTAGTATTTACTAAATCTGTGTAAAATAAATACTTCTAAATGTTCAAAAATAGAAAGAAAAAGAGCGGCAATTCTAATGAATATCCGAAATAGTGAGAAGGAACTTTCTTTCGGTTTCTTATCTTCAACAGAGAGAGGGCGGTCTGCAAAAATGCCGCTGCTTGGAGACATGTTTGCATGTTTTGTTTTTATTTGGGTTCCAAACTGGTGACTATAGGCGCGTTCACATGTGCTGGGAAATTCTAAAACAGTAGCATTCTAAAACAATTGCTTCTATTACAACTGACAATGGAGAACTACATAGCAGTTTTTTTTTAAGGGGAATATGGTGATTTTATTTACATTAAGATTTAACAACACTACAAGAGTTCGATATATACTTTAATTTCTTCTGTAAAAGTAAGTGTTATGACATTTTACTTTAAAAAAATAGTAATTGAGTTTAAACTTGGTCCCTGAGCAACAATTTTGACTTGTGTTACAAATATATTCTCAAAGGAGTTGCAAAAGATCTAAAGCATTTACACTCTTAAAACAAAAGAGTGAAATCCACTCCAGTAGGAGAAGTGCATTTTCAACACTGGAAAGGAGTGAATATTAACTCAGACTGAGTTAAAAATCGCTCGTTTGTTTTAAGAGTGTATATTATATAAAACAATCAGTTAAATGTTTTATATAACAGCTGTTTTAAAAAGTGGAGTTTGAATATTTTACTTCTATTTCATTAAATTCAGTAATTTTGTATCAGATACATATGAATGTATTTTTCTTAAAGAATATTTTTAAATTAAGATTTAGCCATTTTACGAATGAGTAATGTGTAATAAGAAAATGAAATACTTGGCAAATCTAATTTTTAATTGAAACTGATTTATTCCTAACGTTATAATTTTACCACTAAGTTTTGTAATTAAAAAATGTATTGCAATATCAACCTAGATCTGCACTGCAAAATTAAACACTTTTAACTAGATTTTACTAACTGTCCACCTTTATAGCATAGCATAACGCCCAACGTGATTGAACCATGGAATTTCAAAATAGTATCCACAGATAGAAACCTAAAAATCTATCATGGAACACACAAAAAGCTTACAATACTACTCGTTTTCTCAGACAAGGGGTGGGTGGTCCGATTGTCCCCCCGATTGTATCCCCTTTTCAGAAAGCTAGGAAAAAGCCTCTTCGTATTTCTATACATAGGAGGGTACCCAGGGCCCTGAAGGAATATCTTATCTAAATGATTTTACGACATCATTGGGATAGTGGGTTGTGCTTCGCTGTTTTCCCAAGGCACAAAAGGTGTCTAGTCTAGACAAGCGTCACTTAGAGTTACTGTAGAATTGTTCTCTATCTCTTTTATGTGGGAAAAGATCAATGTAACATGAATTTGTATAGCTTCCCACGAAATTTTCTATTGATTGTTCCGAAAAGGGAAAGTAAAATTACTTTCAAGGAACCGTAGATCGTAGATGATGCCTTCAAAATGTTTTCTTTTGTCGGAACCTCAACATCTCAGCCTTTTGTTGGATAAGTTTACGTCCAGACATGTGCTTTTTAAGTAATAAAAGTAGTGATGAGCTGATGACCACACATGGCGACAAGGGGGGTCGGGTCACATAAGGGGGCGAAGGCGAACATTGGATTCCAATTGGGTAGTTGCTTTTTGTTGTTAAACTGCTGGCTAATTTTGTCTTTCAATTTCATTACTTTGACTGGCCACTTGCGGAGGTCACGTGATCTCGGGAAGTCTTGTGTCTTTATTTTTTTTTAACTGTACAGTCGGAGTTTGAGAGAAAAACGTACCGTGTCTATTGTATTTTTTGTTTTATTTCGTCGATGCATTGATGTTCGTACGTGTGATTTATCATTATTAGAAGAAACTTGGATTTTTCGTTCTAAATAAGGTAAAAAAATTACTATTTTTTTAAAATTTATTATATAAGTTACATATCCATATAATTGTATCGTTTTAGGGAGCTAAATTAACTTTTATTTGTACTTGTACTTAAAAATAATCTAAATTGTAAAAAAAAACTATAATTTTTTTAATTAAAAATAAAAATGACCAATGTAAATTTTACAATTAAATTGCGTGTTAATAAATAAAACATTTTTCAATTCGAACTGCTTACTCTTGCTTTGTAAACATATGTAATATTAATTGTTTGGAATGCAACATTTTTTTAACGCACGTAGCACTTTATATCTAAAAATAAAAAAAAAACTATAAATTTTTTAATTAAAAATAAAAATGACCAATAAAAATGACCAATGTAAATTTACAATTAAATTGCGTGTTAATAATTATAAAACATAAAACATTTTTCAATTCGAAACTGCTTACTCTTGCTTTGTAAACATATGTATAATATTGGTTGGAATGAACATTTTTTTAACGCACGTTTTTGCTTTAAAACTTTTTGCTTTAAAAGCATTTAATTTCTATCATAAGCAAATATTACATTACTTTTTTTTATTTTGTATAGTATTTTCCATAGTTTAAATTTCTATCCTTAATTTGTTAAAATGTGTGAATGTTTCCTTCACGCAATGAATAATAAAGCCGAACCAAGCAATTTTAGTTTAACAACATAATTATAATAATTCATTATGATATTATAAGTCTTTAAACTGTTCCATATAAACAGTCAGTCTTTAACAGATTTAAGTCAATAACTGGCATAACTAACCGGTGTTGCACGGGTGTACACTACACAGTGCTGACTTGTATATTATGTTAACTTTTACTTTACGCCAATCGATCCCTCTTCCCACTGATTAACAAACCATCAGGATATTATAACCCTCCCATAAAGATATCCGCATTTTTATAAAAAAAAATAGTTGTATGTCTGACTGGATCTCGGTCCTTCCTTTTATGAGGTATAACATCCACCCGACTAATTATGTAGAATGAAAAGGTGTGTAAAATGCAGGTATTAAAAATAAGTAATTTTGTAAAAGCAATTTTAATTTTTATCAAAAATAGTTAACCTTTTTTAATTATTATAAATTTAAGTAAAACTAATTAATAATTGTAAAAAACTAAAAGTAATTAAATTTAAATTTTTAAAATCTATGAGAATCATAAAAAAAATATTATTTTATAAGTGTGCACGCCCCCCCCCCCCCCCACCCCCCCAGCGACGGCCCTGGTTACAATATAATTAGTATGAAAACTTTTTTTTAAAAAATCAAGAGCGGCATTTCAATGATTTGCATCATATGAAGAAAACATACCACACGGCCCTGCTTTCGTTGGTTATAAAGAAAATGGTCACAAGCCTGAAAATATATGTATACCAACCAAACTAAAGGTTATGGTAACAGATAAATTTTAGACTATTTTATTTACATATTTACATCATCAAAAGTATTGTCGACATGAGCAAGTTACGCGTGTGAATAAACACTTGTAACAACTGGTGCAATGAGTTTAAATAACATAAGATATCTGCATAAAAATAAACTATTGCAAAACTAAAAAAGGATACATCAAATTTTAAGTGTTTGGTTGAATAAGTTTAAGTTTTGGTTTGCTTAAGAAAGGTTACAGACAATGGTAGATGAAACACAAAAAAAAAGCAAGAACAATCAAGCAACATTTTCTAAAAACAACAACTATACTTCATCTTCATAAGCATTAGAGGTTCCTATTTTTTACGATGCTTTTGTGTCTTCAAACTCTAACTTAAAAAATTTTGAGGGGACATAGATTACAGGTTCCGAGACGCTAATGCTCAAAATGGTTTTGACTTATGAGACGCCGTTACTTATTTGTTGCTTTCGGTTCATTAGTCTCAATGTTTGTCAATCTTTGTTTCTCGTAAGGAGGGATGTTATAAATGACATTTTCAGATCATGTTTATTTCATTTGAAAATTTGCTAATAGGAAATGGATTATTGCTGGTTTTGTAAGTTTTTGTGTTGGTTTTTAGAAGCCTAATGAGATTTTTGTGGTTTTCTTGTAGATGGCAGATGTTTTTTTGTAAAGAATTTGCCGTAAAATAAATAGTTTTTCCTTGAAACTTATGTAAGTAATCATAACCGAATGCCCATTTACATAATTGTTGTGCTTTGATCTTTAAGGATACACATTTTAAGTTCATATTATGGTGAAATATTAATGCACTTTTGTATTCTTTTGTAGTTATGAATAACTTATCTATATTACTATAAGAAGCAATAACATATATTTCTTCCTTTATTTCATGTTGAAGCAGGCAGGGTAATACAAAAAATTTGTATACAATGTGCTTCTAAAAGAAATATAAAACGTAATATAAAATTTAATTTTGATATTGAATAAAAAAAAGACAACTATGACATATTTTTAATAAACATTTGATATGCAACCTTTATTTACCCGTGGAGTGATATATGATTTCAGTACTGTTATTAAAAATAACTTAAAATTAAAATGAGTAGGAATCTTTGGAGAATTAAAAAATATATCCAACAATGTCTGTGAAGTATTTAAAATGGTACACACCTTATATTGGATTTGGGAGGCAACACAACCGCCAGTTTTCATCCTTTGGCAGTAAAGTATGCTATGTCTGCTGTTCACTGCTTCGTGTTCATTCAATTTAAATTTGACAACGTTTAAATGTATTTTAAACGAAATATAGTTTTGACATCGATATTTGGTCATTGTTCATGATGTCAAAAAGGCCTCGATATCACACAATTTTTAACTCTTTCAGTCCCAGTGATGCCATTAGGCATCATCATGTTTCTGATCATAATTTTAAAAAAGTAACATCTTTTGGGATTAATGAAATATTTTCTAATACATAGAACAAAGTTCGAAGAATCGGATGATGTGCTTTTTGATATATTTTTTTAAAAAATGATGATGCCAAATTGTCATTGGGACTGAAAGGGTTAAGCTTCAACGGGGTTTTAATTGAGACAGATAAACCACAATTTATGACGGATTTTCAATATATAGATACATTCTATCTGAAAAATACTATATTTCTATTTTGGGCAACCCAATGTCTTACTTTATTTTCCGTATGCTTCTTTATATCAACTTAGCAATCAACGACGTATTTATAGGATAACATAATTATTTCGAGCTGTCTAATACTGTTATCACACGAGTGGCAGACACACGTGCCCTAGCAATACTTATAAAGTCATTATAAAGAGATTAGTCAGCTAGGACCCCGTGCCTCTATTGTTACAGTTGAACCAACGGCTCTCTTATAAACTAATAAACGCTTTTAGTCACTTGTTGGCGCTCACGTGTTTGTTTGTTTGATTATTCGTGGACTGTGTTGGTGACAGATGGTGAATCATTTGAATAGTACGGTGTCTGATTCCATGCTTTTTAATTCCATGTTTATAACGCAAAAAATGGAAGCTTTTATGAAGATTATGTCCGTCCGTCTGTCTGCTACAAACTTACAACGAACGAGCGATTTTAACTCAGTCTGAGTTAATTTTCACTCCTCTAGTCTAGAAAATGCACTTCTCCGAAAGGAGTGGATCCTTGTGTGTAAATCCTCCGACAGGATCACTCCCAACGATGAGTTAATATTCACTCCTTTCCAGTGTCGAAAATGCACTTCTACTGGAGTGGATTTCACTCTTTTGCTTTAAGAGTGTAGTAACCCACTTTAACAAACAGTTACTTTTATTGGTAACGTAGTAATGAAAAATTTCGTTACTTTTTCGTTACTTCGTCGCGCCGCGCCTCGTCACAGATCTTTTCGGTAGCTCGGCGTTCATGAACTTGCTCATCTTTCTTGAACTTAACTAATTAAAATTTAACTTTTAACAACATTGAATTTTCATTAATATATTTTTTTGTTCAATTGCAAATATATTTTTTTAAATCATGGTTCTCTATGAAAAACGGTAAGATGGTTAAATTGTTTATTTCCTATAACTGGAAATTTGTAACTGGTAATTCGTTACTTTTAATATTAAGTAACTGTGAGGGTTACTTTTTAATTAACTAACTGTTACAGATTTACTATAAAATGAAGTAGCTAACTGAGTTACTTTTTTTAATTAAGTAATTAACTGTAACAGAGTTACTTTTTTAATTAATTAACTGTAACATACTTACTTTTTTTTAATTAAGTAACTAACTGTAGCATGTTTACTTTATAATTAAGTAACAATGTAACATAGTTACTTTTTAATTAAGTGACTTACTGTAACATGTTTACTTTTTTTTAATTAAGTAACTTTCTGAAACAGAGTTACTTTCTTAATTAAGTAACATAGTTCCTTTTTTAATTTAGTAATTTATTGTAACAGAGTTACTTTTAGATTAAGTAACTAACTAACTGTAACAGACTTACTTTTTTAATTAAGTAACTAACTGTAACATGTTTACTTTTTTAATTAAGTAACTAACTGTATCAGAGTTACTTTTTTAATTAAGTAACTAACTGAAACATAGTTACTTTTCAAAGGTGACTTTCCAACTTTCCAAACCCTACAGATTGTGATGTTATTTTAAAATTTATTTACGAATCATTAACTATCAGGATGATATTTTTATTTCAAATTTGTTTCATTTTGTCGCTTTGATATTTCTCATACCTAAGTGAAATTTCAAAGTATAGTGCTTTCGCAAAAGTTGGGATATCAAACTTAATGTATTAGCTTTTTGAGACTAACCATGACACTTAAATTAATTGTTAATTTTCCATAAATATATGTTTAATGTTGTTTCCACTCCATATTTAACTTTAATTTCAAACCAAATCCCCTTGATTTTTATTACAAGTCTCACTGTCTCGCATCTGCCTCGATTAAGCATTGGCTCCTCATCGGAACATCAACTCCAGGTGGAAGAAAACAAAAAGAAAAGCAGCCACGAACCGATCATCACGTTACCTGTGACTGGTAAAAAAAAATACATAAAAAAAGGCGGCGTTTCCTTTCTTTCACTAAATATAAAGATGTTCAGCAAAAAATACTTTGTTAGTTTTAATATGTTATAAGAGAGAGATTGTAGTTTAGTAATTTAATTTAGAAAAATTGATTTTTTTAAAACTTTTTTTAGTTTTATTTTAATGATCGTTTGCTGAGATTAATTTTTTCGTTATTTATTGTTTTGATAATTTAGTTTTAGCATATTGTCAGCATTGGTATCAATTCATAGGTTATACAAAATGCGATTCTCCAATTATGTTTCAATCAATATTGAAACATAATAAGGTTATAAAATATTGCGATGCGGTCTAAAATCCGATCTCGAAACTTCGCACTGACATATAACTTTTTGGTTTGGAGTTGTTGAAATTACGTTTTAGATTAAATAATTATTTTTAAATGCAGTAATTTACTGAGTAGTAATTTAAGAGGTTAAGGTTAAACATCCTTCGTCTTTAATGTTTTACAAACTTTTATAAAAAGCAAAACATAATATTTACACATATTTTTCCCAACCGAACAAGTAAATAACTTTTTCATTCAATTGTTAACTATCATGTTTCAAACTTAAATGTAGCCAAAAAAAAAAAAAGCATCATCTATAATCATTTGTTCCTCAAAAACAGCTTTATACTTCCTTTTCCTAGGCAGGTTCGTCACCGACCTTGAAGACAAGCAAATCGCCGACCACGTCTCTTCAAAAATCAGTCATGTGACGCGTTATTGGATGACGCTTATCAAATGTGCCACGCCACATTGGGCGATTGTTTTGTGACGTGCAAAAGACACGCCCCTTCATGAAAAGAAATGCTGATTTTTTTAGTATTGTTTTATTTTGCTTTGATTAGGTAGCTGTACACTGTTGTGATAAGAGTTTAAAGGAAAATCAGTTTTTGTTTGATTTATTCACTGTTGTTGTGAATTGGGAATATTATAATGTATGTGAAAGAAGCTTTTTTTGATTTCTTATATTTTTGCAGGTGCTGTTGCTGGCAAAGTTAAGGATCGTCACTTGACTGTGGTTCTAAATTATGACGGTCGTCGTCAATAGAAGAGAAAAGAAACCGCTATGAAAAATATACTGTCCAAATTAATTTAGCAATTTAAATATGTTTTATAATGAATTACATCAAATTAAATACAAATAAGAAATGCAATTATAAAAGGACCAAAAATAAAAACAATATAGGTATGGAACTGTTGCCACTCATGACGCGAAACATGCACATTAAAACCACATTCGATGTATTTTTTTTGCTGTCAAAAATGTATTTTATTTAAGTTTTTTAAGTTCTCCCTAGTGGGAATTTTTTTTCAATACATTGACAAAGTAATTTAACCCTCTAATGCATACTGTTGCCGTTTGGCAACAAGTAACACTTTAATCCACTTTATTCTAATTAAGTAGAGCACTTCTCGACAAATTTGTGTTTTTTTCATCTATTACATTCCATTTTGAAGTTTTAGTTACCAATAATCCTCATAGATGACATTAGTAAAAGTGTATTCAAAATTAAAGAGTGAGGCTATTAACTGTTGTGAAATTACGTTTTTGGCAGTATTCAAAGCAGAATAATATTTGTACTAAATACAAATAAATTGTTTTGAAAAATTAATTATATTAAAGAGGGTTATTTTGAAATATATTTAGTAGTTTCCATGGTCATTCTTATCAAAATTGGAATATTTTAGTTGTTTTTTATCATATGAAATTTTTTTTTAAAATTGAAATTATTTAAATTCTAATGCAGTTAAAAAAAATTTCAGTATATTTCCTTAAATGTATGAGTATTAACGATACATATATATTTTTTCGGGACGAAAAAAAATCATGCATTACAGGTTAAACGAAATTAGCCAAGGTATTTTTTTTAAAAAAATCAATTGACGGGAAATACATGATATCATAGAACACGCCCCCAATCAAAGGATTATGAGGGTTTATATATTTTTCTTCGTGTTTGATTCGCTATTCAGTGTCTGGGCATGACACTTGGCCATTTGTGGTAAAGGCTAATAAATGCAAATAAGTTTGGGTCTTATGATAATTATCGCATTGTGTGATTGTGTGGAAATATTCAAATGTGTTGACGTCCTTGGAAATGGTCACCAGTTAGGGTTTTCGCCGAAGTTAGGGATTACATTGCCGAATTGCCTCGTTTAAAAGGGATTTGTAAACTGCCTTCGCAAATTGGATGGTTGGAATAGCCTTGAAAATGTGTTTCTTCGTTGGTTTACTTTCAAAATAGAATTATTTTATGAATTTGTATACGAATTTGTAGTGAAATTTTTCAATTCTGGGAGAAGATTTTTAAATTAATATACTTTATTTGATAACTGAAGAGCTTAGTGGAAGAACGTACTAAATGACATTTTTTAAAAACTTGAGATTTTGGTATCCAATGAACATATTATCCAATCCTTTAAGGATAACCAGTTTCTCTTTTTTCATCAACTAGAAGTTAAGTAAATTTTTTATCAGTTTACAAGAACCATTTTTAACGGATTTAAGTGCAAACGAAAAACTTTGAAGCTCATTTTCTCGTTTTCACTTCTATGTCACTTAGCACGTTCTTCAACTAAGCTCTTCAACTATCCATTGATGTATAGCCAAATTAACCCCTTAACGATCGAGAAAACAGTAATCAAATTTTGTATCACTGAAGATTATAAGAAATTTATGCATGAACAATTGTATGGCAACAGAAATGCCGAATGAAAATATATTCTTTCTCAAACCTCGATTGGTGGATCGATGTCGTTTGAGAACAGAGCACTAATCGCAGAATGAAAGAGGAGCAAGAATGAAAGCTGACAGCTTCGTCATCTAAAACAAGGCAATTGAATTTATGTTATTCAAAAGTTGCCAATGAACTGACCGGAATGCCTTAGTCTGAAGAATAATACCCCGTGAAGAGACAGTGCACGTTAAACATGCTCCAAAGTCAAAACGCCGCGTACGATGTCGCCCTTAAAACTTGCTTTGGGTGCCTTTGACTCTTCACTTGACTGCGGATCTGAATTCCGACTCCAATAACCCTAAAGTAGATTTAGTGTTAAGTTATTTCAATCTTTATGCTCTGGTTTCTCTTCATATATCGTTACTACTTTTTCAGCCTAACTTACATCCAATTACCAATTACCAATTAACCATTTTATAGGTATGCTGGTACACGTATTTTACTGTTTATGTGCTTGATCAGAGACCTTCTTATATAAACCTTCGTCAAAAGTAAGAAATTAGACAAAGACGGAATTTTTACTGTCACATATAGGGAAAGTACTGAGTACACCAGCAGTGCGAAGGCGAGACGCAGGGTATTGGTACAGTGCGCACAAAGAGCTGGCGATCAAACCCACTAGGCCACCCGGGCCCCATTAACCCTTTATATCCGTCATCTTGGTTGGTTGGTAGACATATATTTTCAAGCTTGTGTGCTTGGTCAAAGACCCGCTTATTAACCTTCTTCAATTTAGACACCCCCCCCCCCCCCACACACACATACGTGACAGATGCTGCCATCGATCACGCGCCACCTCCAAATTTAGACATGTTCCTGAAGGGGCGGGAAATAGTCTCCAAGGACCTGTACCCGTGAGAAACCCCGCAATGACCACCCACAGGACTTTCGGACCCAACAGATTTAACGAGCACGTACTCCGCATATACTAGGTGAGTTTTCAGCTACCAGGACTCGATCGCGGGACCTTTCGATCCGGAGATCGAGACTCTGACCACAGGGCTCCCCACAGCCCTCCGTCATCTTGTTATCCAACACTCCAAACATCGCCGACATTCATCACCAATCTCATTTACTAAACTGCAGCCGAATTTAAAGATAATTTTTTTTATTAAAGAACCCGACACCTGCTGCCTGGGTGGTCCATTTTCAAAAATCGTTCCATTGTTCTAATAGGAATTCTCGTCTGCCCGTGTAAAGAGGAAGAGGCAGGTTTCACACTTCGCTAACAACCCTTTGGTGCCCAGAGGGGGTTGGTTAAGGATCCGTCCCTAATCGGCTTTTTGGATGGTTTGGAATGACTAATGAGCCATAGAAGAGATTTTTGTGAAAAAATGGCAGGGTTTGTTTTGATATTTTCAGTTATTTTTTTGCTAAAGTATGAGGTTATAGTAATTGTTATTGAATCGGTGTGTGAGGCACTAATAATTGCTTTGTACTGCGCAAGTGCTAGACATTTTTCGAATTTTTGAGCGATTTCATTTGAACTCCACTTATAGAAAATGTCGCCAACCCTGTAAATTACGCGAGCTTCTTATTCTTAAATAAGGATAAACATAAAATTTTTTAAAAACTCGATATCTTTAACTTATTCGATAGTAACAAAACTTGAAACAACAGCAAATTGCATTAATAAATGCAAAAAAATACACCAACCAGCTTTTCATATTCTTTAATTCTGCGAATAAGAAACAGGAAAGTAAGCCAAAGAGTTCTGTTGTTGGGTAGAGACTGAACCTGGCAACAGCACCATGGACCAACACGGAGACAATGTGGGGTCCGATGGACGAGTGGTTTGGATCGTAGGCCATGACACTAGCTGTCCGCGCACTGTAACATTTGCGGGTTCGATTCCCGCCTTTACCCTATGGGTGTGTACTTTTCTCAGTATCAAAATTATAAATTAACTAGCATTTTTGCCACTCTATTCGGGCTCCGTAGAGAGCTATTGCTGCCGATGGCAGCTTAGTACAAGTCGTTCCTCTACCCTACGATAGATATCTTTGAAGTAATTTAGAAATTTCATAAGTGTCTTCCACTTATACCCAAAAATTGACCAATAGAATGTTTCAGATGATGTAAGGCTCTTGTTTTCATTTTTCCTCGTCTGCAATCTGGATGTTTCGGTTCCACTCTTAAAACAACCGTCATAGATAATAATAAAAATTTTCTTCTTTACATGCTTTCTTAAACAAATGGTTTGAAACCAACAGAGCAAGAAATTTGCATCTAAAAAATTAAAGAGTAAAATATTCTTAGAAAACTCATTTTTGAACACCAAAACAAAAGCAATTCCAGACAAAAAATGAAAGCAAGACCATTCGAGCTGTTCACGACGTGAAACAATCCTATTGAATCTGTATGAGGCTTAGTATTTATACTTTGTACCGCGACTGTGCCAAAGAAATTTCTCAATTTTCAAAATAACATTATCAACTTATATTTAACTCTGATATACATGATTTTTTTTTCATCCCGAAAAAATAAATTTGCTTATTTAATACTCATAGATTATGGGAATAATAATGAAAAAAAATAACTGCATTGGGAATTTAACTAATTTCAATTTTTAAAATTTTTGCAATATGACAAAAAACAACTACAAAATTCCAATTTTGATACAGGGGTGGAAATTGATTTATGAACTAATATTCTTTTCAAAAGATATCGCTTTGTATTAAGTGCTCACAATTCGAATTTTGGGTGTTGTATATTCAGAGCATAATAAAGGATTTTCGCACATAAATTTTGTCAAAAAATGATATTAAATAAAAATATATCTATTTTTATTTTTTTAGCATGTCAAATGGTGGACATTGATTTGTGAACTTAAATTTGTTTTGAACCCAGGTACACGCAAAAAACTGTCTGGTACGTACAAACGAAAATTGAGTTCTCCCAACCAAGCTGTTCGGTTGCTATAGGACTGACAGGACTGTCTAGTTGCAGGAACCAAACACGTTTGGTTAGAAGCGTTCGGCTGGCGCAAACGACTAGTTCAGTTGAGAGAACTACACTGACACCGCGCAGTTTATTTCTCACACAGAGTTTAGTTGTCTCAACTGAACTCATTGAGGCAGACTGGTCCCGTTGACTAAACTCGTTAAATCGAACGAGTATAGTTAGGGTAACTAAACTGGTAGGTTTGAAAGAAACCACCAGTTTGGCTGTGCAAATTAAACACCCGTCAACCGAACTTGGTTGAGTTGCAAGACCAGCACCATTTTTTTGCGTGTACCAAATATTTTAACTAGTTCTTCATTTGAACTTCAGGGGAGCTTACTAATCATTGTTTATAAATAAGGCCAACTTAGATGAAATTTATGTTTTATTCCCATTTGACTAAATAGGAAAGCTTGCGGGACTAAAAAAAAAGGTAAAAAATGACCCTTATATAATATTGTAACTAATCTGTAAGAGAAATCAGCATATCAATTAGACGATCACGATAAATATTTGAAGAATCATTCTGACTACGGTAAAAACCATCAATAAAAAAGGTGTAATCCTCATGGGACGAGGGAAAAAAGCAGGATTATTGTCTTGCATCCCAAAAAGTTACCATTTGTGGCAGAATTTGTGCATTACAGGACGAATTTGTTATGAAATATCACTTCCTGTAACTCCCAGAAGAGTAGGACAAATATTGATATCGTCGTCGAACCTGAAATGTTCCTAAGTGAAGGTTAGTCCAAAGCTGACTCTTCACCAGAAGAACAGGCAATTAAAATATGGTCATTACTACATAAAAATGGATTGGGTGGGGGTGGATTGAGATAAATGGGAAAAAAGTGAAATTTGCTGATGAAAAAAATTCAATTAGGATGGACATGATGGTTTAAACTTTTATTGAAAGGATCTTCGAAAATATCTAAGATCTGTCTTCAGCAGAAATGTTAGTGGTGGAAGTTTGATGGTTTGGGCAACGATATCTTATGATTGAAGAAACAAGGTTTTGTTTCTGAAGGGTTGACAAACATCACTTTATTGCAGATTTGTTCGAGAAAATTCTTTGATTCCTTTTTGCATGGCAAAACTATGCTTTTGATTATATTTTTATGCATGATAATGCAAGTATCCACACTTCAAACGAAATGGAAGACTGGTTTAATGTACAAAATGTTGTTCATTTAGATCATACTGCCAATAGCCATGACTTAAACCCCAAGGATAACGTCTGAGATCAATTGGTATGAATAATTTACTTAAATGGAGTATGGTGTCAATGGAGTGTGCATCAGTTATGGAATAGAAGGACACAATCATTAAAAACTGGAAATTGCTTGACCAAAACTTGACCCAAAGTTATGAAAAACCAAATCAAGGAAGCAATAACGAAAAAAAAATAGTTTTAGTAATTATTAATTGAGATCGAATGTAAAAGTTCATAAATCAATTTCCCTATGCTAAAACTAAAATATCAACAAAAGAAATTGTTTACGAAATTATATAAAATTTAATTTACTTGTATAATTTATAATACAAAGCCTGTATAGTGCATGAAATTTAAATCGATAAAAACGCATTTAATAAGAAATATTGTTAAAAAAAACTACCAGTTCATAAATCAATTTCCACCACTGTAAGAATGACTATAGATGACTACTAAATATATTTTAAAATAACCCTCCTGAACTTTAATTATTTTTTCAAAACAATTTATTTGTATATAATACTAATATTATTATACTTTAAATACTGCCAAAGACGTGATTTCACATCTCTACTTTAATATAATAAAGTGGATTATATGTTACTTGTTGCCATATGGCAACAGTATGCATTAGAAGGTTAAACCAGAACTTAACAAAAAAAAAAGAGGAAATACAAAATTAGAGTTCCATTATCGTCCATGCTTACTTCCGTGGACAGCTACTTGTTTCGGATCTATTGTATTGTAGTAAACCTATTGCGGGGGCGATGTGATGTAATTTTGCAATTGGTTATAAGACTACATGTTCAATGAGCATAGTTACCTTGTACGATCAATTGAGAAAAATGACCTTGCATTAAAAGAAAAAACTGTATGACAAGTCGTGGTAATTTGTGGAATTTTTGTAGAGAAACATAAAAGATTATTGTATTGTTGAATATTGAATTTTTATATAGATGTGCTGAGACATAGAGGTATTCGATATTTTTGTGAAAAGATGAATTATTAAAAAAAATGATTATCTTATAATTAAAATCTTATTTAATTTCTTAGGCTACAGTGTATCTTTGAACTTCGTAAAATATTCTGAAATCTGTTAATTGAGGGGTATAGAATCAAAAGTCACTAAATCCAAAAAGTAAAAATATGGGAAATCTTAAAAAAATATTTTTAATACCTTACTATTGTATAGAGCAATATTGAAAGTTCGTACGTGTAAATTAGTACAAAAATTATGCAAACTCATTAAGATAGAAATAATTAACAATACTTATATAGTTTTGTTTGTAATTACTAAAACTAATTTGGAGTTAGAGAGGTTTTGATTCTATAACCCCCTCAATTCTTCATTAATTAGTATTTGGATACTTTGGAACATAAAGTACTTGTTTTTTTATTTAACTTCAATTTATACAAACAGATGCCAAATAATTTCTGGCCTATGATGTCATGAATTGTAAAAGAGTCCTCTGTGATAAACGTTGTGAAGGGAAAGGAATGGTTGGAATCAAGCTATATGAAATGTTAAGTTGCCAAACTCACTTTCGTAGAAGTTTAATTAATAACCCTTTCTGGCCGAGCTATCACGATTGTGCGGGTATTAAAGAGAATGTTCAAAAATGTCGATACCGAAGCAGCTGACTTGCACCATTCGTTATTTGTATAAAAAATGATTTTTTTAAGGAGTTGCTGGCATTGATGCTGTTTAACGCATTTTTTTCGATAAAACTCCAAATTTAGCTTCATAATTTTTAATCAGCGCCATCTTACCACCGGTCTTAAAGGGGTAAGGCCCATTCTGGTTCGTTGGCGACTTCGTCCAAATGAATCTACTCTCGTCGAAAGTTGCCATTGAACGAAGTGGACCTATTTTGGTTAAAGTTTGAACAATGTCAGTTTTTCAACTGGACCCATTATATGATGCAAAGTATTATTTTTTGCCAAAAGGACAGTTATAAAAATTGTCCACCTCTGTTCCGTGTGATCTGTAACTGCTACACTCTTAAAACAAAAGAGTGAAATCCACTCTAGTGGGCGAAGTGCATTTTCGACACCGTAAAGGCATGCATATTTACTCAGACTGAGTTAAAATCACTCGTTTGGACTGATCCTGTCGGAGGTTTAACGCACAAAGGATCCACTCCAAAAGGAGAAGTGCATTTTCCAGTCTGGAGGAGTGAAATCCACTCAGACTGAGTTAAATTAGGAGTGTTTGTTTTAAGAGTGTATAATACCAGATATAATGGCCCATTTCCATTCAATTATTATGTTAAAAATGTGGTTCGATGCTGAACCAAATATTGGTTCCAATTTTGATGCAACCAAAATGGCATAACATTTAACTATTTGCTGGTGCGATCACAGATACCAGCTTTTTTTGCAACATTAAAAGTGCAACATTAAAAATTTTGCGATTTTGTTAGCCAATATTTTTAGTGGAGGACATGGTAACATGCGAACTCATCAGAACTGATGTTGATAAATGAACTATCAACATTTTTATGTTATGGTACGGCAACGGTGCATCCGACTACGTTTCAAACACTGAACTACTTTCATAAAATACTACTTCTGAACTTGAAATGCTTCATCCTCTCGTTTCTCACGGCCAGCACATGCATCAATCACCTCCGATTCTTTGTGACAGTCGTTGTCACAACTCTCCGATCTTCCAACTCATCTAGCTGCTTACAGACGCGGGACTGCTTATCTCGTGGGTTCAGTTAGCGATGAAGAAATAACTATGTGGTTTTCGTCAGTTGTTATTTAAAGCGGCTCAATGGCTGAGAGGTATTACGTGTCTACATAAGCCCAAGTTGTTTGGGTTCGAGCCTCGGCTGAGTCGTCAGATTTTAGATGAGAAAATCGTGGGCGCGCCTGTTTTTGATTATTGGCATGTAAAAGATTCATTGAGTAGCAATTTGGCTTGGCTGCTCTCGACAAAATTAAATCTCGGCATACTTTGGCATTCATAGAGAGCTCACATCACATTCATTGTAATCTGAGCGTCAAAATTGGTAAGCGAGAGTTGCCTAAATGGTGCCACAAAAAATGTGCCGAGCCAGCAAAGGCTAAGCCGTCAACAAAGCAAGCCGTTGGAAAAAAATGTCATTTAAAATGCTGGGTGAAAGTTTGTTTAAAAATTTAAATCATAAAATTTTATAATGTTTAATTAACCAGAGAGGACGCAAGATTATTTGCTTATTAGCACCGTAAATAAATTCAGGTTATCATTTAGTCAATTTTACAATTTAGCCAACTCTAAAAGTATGACAACCTTGAAACAAAATGAAGTCAATCACTATACATTTTTCACCCAGGGTTAATAAAAAACAACGCGCACGTGTCATATTTGTTTTAAAGTATGGATAGGCATTAGAGGTTTGTGCAACTTTAAGAAATCTGGTGAAAATTTACTACTTTTTAAAAGTTCCTTGATGTTGGTATGTTTACTTAATTTGAAAATATAAAAAAAGAATGTTTGTAGTATTTTGTTAAATTTGTTTATATACACATACTACTACTAATCAAAGTTATAAGGGTTACTGTTTATTTGTAATTTTATTGGAATTCCTGTTCATTTAAAGTGCATATTTATCATTTTGGTTTTTCTTATTTTTTTAGTAATTTGTGTGTTTACTATAGAGAAAACTAAATTTTTAGAGTGTTTGTGGAACTATGATTAAACAAACACTTTAGATAACAGCAGACTGCGACCACCCTAACAAGATTAAGGACAGGTCACTTCAAAGGGATGGAATTCCAAAAAGATGGAACTAGGAAATACTTCAGCTGCAGAAACTGCCCCGACTCAGAAAGATACAAAACATATTTACTCCTGTTCAGCCATTCTGGCAAAATTGCAGCAAATCACCAACTTGCCTACGAAGACCTTTATGAGGACTACTGTCTGCAGATCGCGGAAGCTGCCTAGGAGACCTTTGGTTCCATATTATCTTTTCCATGGGCCCGACATCATCATCATCAACAGCGCAACTGCACATTTAAATAGTAACTAGCACAAGCGAAGAACTGCTCCCAAACAATACTCCAATAATAATGTCTTCGGTATCTCTCCCTTCAGAAGTCAAGACAAGTCACAAGTCATCAAGGAGGAAACGTTACAATTTCTTGAAAACTAAAACAGAAAGACCAACAGCGAAAATAGATGGCCATCCAAGTCCTTATCTGGAGACATTCGTTAGCTCAGTTATACGTGGAATGTCAACAAATTCTTTCGTTTCTGGAAATGGCTCTTTATGCTTCAGATGTGGTGCAAGATTTGATGTCGGCGAGTGCTGTTTATAGGGTCTCTTAATCTTAGCTTGATCGCTATATTACGCGATCTGTCTCATTACGGACAATGTAATGTGGAGTTGAATATAAATGTCTAATATGCGTTTGGCTACTAGAATTGAAGAGGTTAGTGGAAGAACGTGCTAAGTAAAATTTTTGTGTCAATGAAGATATTATTCCATCCTTTATAAAGTTAACAAGTTTCCCCTCTTCCATAAAATTAAGTTTAAGTGTATTTTTTACAGTTTGGAAGTACAGTTTTTAATTTATTTAAGTGCTAAGTAGAAACTTTAAAGCTCGTTTTCTCGATTTCATCTTCTTGTCACTTTGCATGTCTTCCACTAAGCTCGTCAATTGAATAAGTTGACTTCTGTTTGAAAGTAATGTAGAGAGGTCCATCGTTTTTCGAAGATGCAATTGTTAAGACTGTGTTTCAGATGACGGATGTATCAACTGCAACAATGAACAATGACTATGCAAAACTTACCTACAGTGGCAACAGTGTATCAGTTACTGACCATGATTCAGTTGCTGTCTATATAGCAGTTATACCTGGAATGTCAACAAATTATTTTGTTTCTGGAAATGGCTCTTTATGCTTCAGATCTTATGCAGGATTTGATGTCGGCGAGTTCCGTTTATAGGGTCTCTTAATCTTATCTTGATCGCTATATTACGCGATCTGTCTCATTACGGACAATGTAATGTGGAGTTGAATATGAATGTCGCATAAGCGTTTGGCTACTAGAATTGAAGAGGTTAGTGGAAGAACGTGTTTCATCTCTTTGTCTCTTAGCATTTCTTCCACTAAGCTCTTCAATTGTATAAGCTGACTTCTGTTTGAAAGAAATGTAGAGAGGTGCATCGTTTTTCGAAGATGCAATTGCTATGATATGCTTGATACTATGCCTAAGTTAACAAGTTTCCCCTCTTCGATAAAATTAAGTTTAAGTGTATTTTTTACAGTTTGGAAGTACAGTTTTTAATTTATTTATGTGCAAAGTAAAAATTTTAAAGCTCGTTTTCTCGGTTTCATCTCTTTGTCACTTAACATTTCTTCCACTAAGCTCTTCAATTGTACAAGTTGACTTCTGTTTGAAAGAAATGTAGAGAGGTCCATCGTTTTTCGAAGATGCAATTGTTATGACTCTGCTTCAGATGACGGATGTGCGTATGTATCAACTGCAACAATGAACAATGATGAATAACGGCTCAAAACTTACCAACAAATGGAAAAAACAGTGTCAACAGGTGGCACAGTGTTACGCGATCTGTCTCATTACGGACAATGTAATGTGGAGTTAATAATAATGTCTAATAAGTTAGTTATAAGTTTAGATATATATGTCTAATAAGCATTTGCGTAGTAGAAAAGTAAGTTGACTTCTGTTTAAACGATATGGGTTTTTTTCCTAATGGGGTTTTAATATTAGAAGTCAAGCCTTTGCAGACTCGGCATATTCCACAGAACTGAGAGCCATTTTTTGCGGCACCATTTAAGCGACTCTCGCTTCCAATTTTGACGCGGAGATTACAATGAATCTGAACTCAGTTATTGAACTAGCAGCCAAAGACACAGAAATTTTTCTTCATTTACACTCTTAAAACAAAATAGTGAAATCCACTCCAGTTGGAGAAGTGCATTTTCGACACCGTAAAGGCATGCATATTTACTCAGACTGAGTTAAAATCACTCGTTTGGAGTGATCTTGTCGGAGGTTTAACACACAAAGGATCCACTCCAAAAGGAGAAGTGCATTTTCCAGTCTGGAGGACTGAAATCCACTCAGACTGAGTTAAATTAGGAGTGTTTGTTTTAAGAGTGTAGAATGAGCTACCAAATTAGTACATATTTACATACACTATAGACTAGTTAAATAAACGTTATCCTATCCAGTATTACTGAATATAAATTATTCAAACTATTAACGATGTACCGTCGTGTATAGTAGGTTTCTAACCAAATATGTTAAAATTAAAGCAGTTCATCCTTAACTAACCTTAACTAATATAGGTTATAAGTTCACTAATGGCAACTTTAACGTAATTTATTGATAATCTCTTGACTAATTCATCTTTAATAATACTATGATGTAAGTTTAGGAATCTAATAGGATAGTTATGGTTAATTTTAATGGTAACAAGTGAGGTTATTTTCTAAGGTTACATAACAATTATTTTGATAGTTAAAATTTTTAAGTGAGTATGTATGTTGAATATGTTGTTTTAAATTATGCATTACTTACATAAACGATGTAAACATTACATTGTTGAAATGTTGCTAATGTTAACACCGTTAACATTCGTCATAAAACAATGTAAACATTAGGAAAGTTTTAAAATATTGTATAGTTCACTATTTCTGGCTTCTTAGTGTTGTGCAGTTATTTAGCGGTGGTTAAGTAATTAAAATGGAATATTTAAAGGGCAGCTACTCAATGCTATCAAAGATTAAGGGTAAATACTTAAGTAGCTAACATAATTTAGCAGTTATTAGTACTTAGCGTTGTGTTAACAATAATTTCAATATTCCGGCCCAACATTAGGAACGTTTCTAGGATTTTCATCATCTACTAGATCGCTGATAATTTTAAAAATAATTTATTATAAAAAGCTCATCAATTCATTCATTGTTTAAATTCAATGTCATATTTCAGAATTATATTTTTAAAAACTTTTTTTCTGGAGTTTCTGGTAAACTGACAGTTCCTAAACAGGTCTATAAGTCTGCATATCCTATATAGTGCCGCCCCAGTGGCGCAGTCTTAGGATGCTAGCCTTTGGAGCTGCAGGGGTCGGGTTCGAATCCCGGTCAGACATGGATGTTTGTGACCGTCAATAAATCTTGTTATTTGTCTACGTGTTTGTGTTGTCCTTTCTTTGTGTGTCTCTTGTGCTTGTTAAAACTCTTTCTGTGTCTGTCACACTTGACGAAAGCTTATAAGCGGTTCTCTGAATGAGCACACAAGCTGGAATACATACCATACCATCCATAATACCGAATATGTACCATACCATATATCTTATGTAGTTAAAAAAAATATCTGTGCAAAAGTTTATACTTTTATTCCACAACTTTTTAAACAAGAATTTTTCTTTTAAATAACCCTACACTTCAAAAATGCACCGCCACTTTTATGGAAAATTCTCGTACTTTTGGAGGTTTAAAACTGTTTTGTATACTTTTTGGGTTATCAGCTCGTCTACAGTTATTATGTTAAATAATCAAAGTATGAAACCGTTTCAGCTAAAACTTGTTCTCAATAACATCACTTTGGGGGCATGTGAGACATCAAAAAGATCATTTTTTTTTATCAGCAATAAACTCTTTCAGAGATTGAGGGTGGCTGAGTTGGTATGACGGCTTATTTGTAGCTGAAAGATTGCTGGTTTGAACAGCGCCCGATACAAAAGAATTTCTTATACATATTTAATAAAAACACTAGTTAACTTTAATTTTTTTTTCACAGATAGTTATGTTAAGTTGAAAAGTTTTCTGGCTGTCTATTTCTAGCCTCCATAAGGAAGGTTTCAGTATATTTTGCGGATTTATTAAGACTACTCAGCCGCCTGTTTAAAAACGTAAATTCGCCGGGATCCTTTTTAGCAAGGTGAATCTTTCTCATTAAAACAAAAAGTTCATTCGAATTTCTTAAGGGGGAATGGGGGCGCCGGGGACTCCAAACTCAAGTGTCTCAATGTTAATCCAATGGGAAAAAACTGTTTTTTCTGATACATTTCTCCGGCTATATTGAATATTTTCACAAACGTTTTTTTTTTAAATAATAAATGCAAATAACTTACAGGTCTCTGTAATCCCGCTTTTTAAAATTGTTTTGAATACTTTTTGAAAAATTATTTATTCAAAATTAAAAAAAAAATCGAACCAATTTCAAAAAGTGGAATTGTCGGGACCTGTAAAACCAGCTACATTTATTACTTAAAAAATCAGTTTGTAAAAATATTCAATACAGCCGGGGAAATGTGGCAGATAAAATATTTTTTCTCCATTGGATTAAGGTAGGCGAATACTCAAAATTCTAAAATGTTTGCTATTACTTTAATCTTTTCCAAATTTGGCATAGTGATTTCATATATAATGAATAATACTATTTAGGCATTTTTTTCATTTAATTATAATTTATTTCTTTTAAACGGTGTTTTTCTACTAAAACAGGAGGTTTACGCTAACAAGTCTACCACATTGAATTTTCATCCTATTAACATTAATTATGTGTTAAATTCTTCGTTTTGAACTGATGCATGCAATGACCTTCTAGAGTTACATACATATTACAAGAAAAGAAGTTATTAAGAAAAATGTTATAATAAATTAACCACAAAAAAAAAAAGGATTCTTTTCGATTAACTTACACTTGGACATTTAAAAAAAAAAAAAACTTGTATATTTACACCAAATGTTAGAAGTTCATGGCATAGATATATAATGAAATAGCATCTGTAAAAAATTTCAGGTAAATTAACGTTAAACTTTTCATGCTGGAAGTGTTAGCGTAACCCCCCTTTTTTAAGTTGAAAAACACCGTTTAAAATAAATCAATTATATTTAAATAAAAAAAAATTCCCCAAAAGCATTGTTCATTATATTTGAAGTCACTATGCCAAATTTGGAACAGATTAAAGCAATAGTAATAATTTTAGAATTTTGGGTACTAGCCTACCTTAACACTGATGCATTTTGCTTTGGAGACCCGCGATCCAGCTCGCCCATTCCCCCTCAAGCCCACCAGGTAAAGTCAAAGGAACCACCAACGACGAAGACATTAAACAGAGATATCTCTTAATTACATTTGGCCCTTAGAAATGCGGCCTTAACTCAGCCAATTCCTGCCAGTGAAGGAATGCAATTGGCGACGCAGTGGTGGATCTTTGGCAGAATACGATCCATAAATAGAGGTTTCTTATCGATGACCATTGATAACAAGGCTTGGCGATAAAACTTTTTATTACAATTGAACGCATTCTTTTGGCGAAGTTGAGGATCGGTCATGGAGTAGTATTGTTAAAGTTTAATTTTTGGAACGGTTGTTCAGAGTTTTTGGTATCCCTTGCGAAAACTGTTGTGCGATTGTTGCTTTTTAAAAACTTCATATTTTAAAAGGAAAAAAATCGAGATTTAAGGTTTCTTTTAAAGGAATATAGATAGATCATAATGGTAGGTCACTAAGTGATTTGGATGCCAATTTTATTTTTAAAGACAATAAATATTTATAACGCAGATTGTACAAATTTCTGACCAACAGTGCTAATGGATGATCAAACATTAAATCACATTTTAACTTTCTGGTTAACGCATGTCTTTTCAACCATGACTTATGACTTTCTTGGTGGGGGGCAAGATCGCCAAGCACTGCGACTTTAAGTCTGTTGTACTAATCCCCAGAAATGACACAAGCACAAGAGACACACAAAGAAAGAGACGACGCAAACACATAGACAAATATCAACATTTATTGACAGTCACAAACATCCATGCCTGACCGGGAATCTAACCCGACCCCAGCAGCTCCAAAGGCTAGAATCCTAACGAGTGTGCCACCGTGCGGCCTTTTCAACCATAAGCGAAGTCACTGTTATCAGTAACCCCGCCTAACAATTTTTTTATGAAGTATACAGGGTGTTCGGAAAAGAATGTCCGAGTTTCAAATTACAATAGTATCAGCTGTAATCGTTCGACAGTTGTGGTTGAACTCGACGAATAAAGAATAACTCCAACGGTTTCAGATAGGCGCACGCGCTTGTACCGCTACATCGTTTTCTCAGTTGCACTGGCTGTTGCTTCCATTACCCCGGACTTGCTGCGGACAGTATGTTAAGAATTGCATTTTCGTTTGGATGTGTGCCGTATCCCTAAAGGCGCGCACAATGAGCACTAATAGAAAAAATAAGGCTAGTTTTCCTTCAATTTCATGTATGATTTGTTATAATGATGCATTCCTGAAAAAAAAAAACCCATTAAAACACGGACATCCCTGTACTTAAACTGAAGTTATTGACGGAAAACTCGTTGGCCAAGTTGCACCAAAGGGTCCCGCTTGTCCTATTGTACAGAAATCAATGTATGCAATTTTTGTTGTTGAAAATGAACATATTGTTCGCTTTTAATTAATATCTCTATAGAGATATATCATATTTCTGATATAATCGTTAAACTCAACTCAAACTTTCTAAGAATTAGAGCAACAAATTAGCGAAACTTTGTGGCTCAAGTGTTCTATAACATTTGGAGTAATAAAAACTTAAAATTTGGTTTTAATCTCTCACCAAATAAGGGAGAAAATAAAACGTTAAATTTGGTTCAACCTCTCACCAAATAGTGGGGCAACGAAAACGCGAAACTTGGTTCGAAATCGCAACAAAATATGGGGAAGCGAAAACGCGAAACTTGGTTCAACCTCGCACCAAAAGTTGGTGTCCGCGGTCGCACCAATATATGGTGAAATGTAGTACCAAATTTTGGTTGCAGCTAATATTGAACCAATAATTGGTTCAACTTCGAACCAAATTTTTTAGCAGTGTACATAATTGTGTCTGACCATTTTTTAGAACAAGTAAAAGAAGCTTTCATTCCTTCTTGACCATCCTCGCAATGACAGAACTTAATTCCGCTCATTTACGGATAGATTTCAGTACCTCAACAAAAAAAGAGGCACTAGTCCAAAGTAATAAAATGTGACAAAATCCCTTTTTGTCTTCTAAGATACAGATCTTTAGGGTGAATGAGAATTCCTCTTCAGTGGCGTTTTGTCTCTAATCGTCGAGAGATTGACGAAAGGCGATCGTAAAGAATAATGGCTCATTTCATTTGTAATGCGTTTAAAATGGATTGTCTGTCTCAGAAGGCGGCTAGGTGAAAATAATAAATTTCAGGTATTCTACAGGTTATGTTGGATACGAAATTTAAAATTAAAATTTGACATTGAAACCTTAAGATCTATCGAAACAAAATAAAACGTAGACAAATATTAAGCTGTTACTTGGGGCCCGTTGCCCGGATGGTCGAGGGGTTTGGACCATTACGCTAGCAGTCTGCGCGCTGTAAAGGGTGCAGGTTCGATTCTAGCCTTCGCCTTGGGTGTATATTCCTTTCTCTGTGACAGTAAAAATTCTTTCTGTGTCTGCCTTACTTGACGAAGGCTTATATGTTGGTCTCTGATCAAGCACACAAGTCTAAAAATATATGCCTGCCTACCAACCAACAACTGCATAAGGTCATTTTAGAGTGGCAACAGAAATTCTGACTGAAAATACTGTTTCTGACTGTTTGTCTGTTTCTCTAGCCTCTATTGCGGAATCAATGTCATGTGCGAACCGAGCACCAATAGAAATGAAGGAAATGCATGTATGAAACCTGGAAGGAAATACGCCACCTGAAATAAGCCAATTGGACTTAACCAGATCCCTGAAACACTAAATATTTTAACGTCACAACTATAATGGAATCAACCAGAACAGGAAATTAGAGAGGAATTTTTTAATTTTTACTGTAGTAAGAGAATTTTTTTTTCCAATTTCTGAAAATTCCATTTTATAATTAACTGAATAATTCAATTAAAAACTTACATGTTGTGTCGAAAAATTATATTTAATTTATTTTGTCAAAAACAAGTAATTTCCCCACTTTCTCTTTCAGATAAAAGAAAAATCATAATTTAGAATATTCTTAAAAAAAAATTGCCACCACCAAGCCTCTTTTAATGAAAATCTCCCCAGACACTCAACATATTCATCGATTTTGTTTCAAATGTCATCTTTAAAACACTTTTCCTGGGGTGAAATTCACTTTTTCCCTCAATCCGTTTCCGAATAAATAAACGTTCTAAAAAGGAAAAATGGCCGCTGTTAAGGGATTTCAAACGATACAGACTTTAAAATATTTACGCTGTATAATTTACATGATATAAATAAAAAAAAGGAAGGCCCGGAATCATGAATGTTCCCGTTTCTCCTTTGTTGGATACAAGAACGAGTTTTGCTTTTTCACGTGTTCTTTTCAAAGAGCAAGTCCTGACGTAAAGATAGACGGACAAAAAGTTTAAAAGATTGGTCTTTGATGTCATTGCTTTCTACACATTTTCACATTTTTATTTGAGAACTAACTTGGGAAGGGGTTTGAGATACGTAGACAGACTGCTTACATTTTTAAAAACATCTTTTAAGTGTTAAAATAAAATAAATCTGCTCAATGTGTTAAAATAAAATAAATCAGAAAGAAATCTGTATATTTAGAGTTTAAGGCGTGTCTCTCAGAAACTATTATACATATTAAAAAAAACTTTGTAAAGCATACTTTTTAGCATATATTTGTATAAAAAGTATGGTTATATTATAAGAAAATACGTGTAGCATTTTGCTCGGGTCGCAAGAGGTTAGAAGAACTCCCTTGGGAATTCCACATCTTGAAAATCGTAATGTTATTCCTATGGGAAAACATTCGTAAGTCAATTACCGCCACAATTTTAATGAAAGTTTACTAGTTTCTTGTATCATTGTAACGAACGAAAGGAGTAGATTTCATAAAATTAATTTGTTTTTTGAAAATCACATATTTTGGATTTTTTATAATTTTTGGAATTTAGTAAAAAATGGAGTACGCATTAGGTTCTAACTTAAAAAAAAATAGAAAAATACTAAATATGTGATTTTCACAAAACAAATTAATTTTATGAAATTTACTCCTTTCTTTCTTTACAATAATACAAGAAACTAGTAACCTTTTGATAAAATAGTGGCGGTATTTGACTTGCTACTATTCTACATAGGAATAACATTACGATTTTCAAGATGTGGAATTCCCAAGGGAAGTAATACGCATAACTGCTCCGTAATAAGACCGTAAATACCGCCTATCTCAGTCGCTGTATAAACTCGATGAATATAAAGAGGCCTTAAATATTTATTCGCAGCAGACATTATGCGCAGTTATGTGCATTTTAAAAGGAATTAACTTTTTTCTTAGAAAAATGGGGTTTCGGGTGGGAAAGCTATTTTTTAATCGAAATTTTCGTTATGGAATAAATTACGTTTTAAAAAAAGGGCTGGTACATAAGACGTGTGAAGTACGTGAAAGAAATGTTGAAATTTCGTGTAAATTTAAGAATTTTTAGGTTTAAATGTAGGTTCTTTATGTATTTGTCGGCAATTGCACTGGGAAGATTTTAATCTACACATGGACTATTATACAGGGTGTCCGTAAGAGAATGCCCGAGTTTCAAATTGTATTAGTATCAGCTGTAATCGTTCGACAGTTGTGGTTGAAGGTGACGAATAAAGAATAACTCCAACAGTTTCAGATACATACATCGTTTTCACAGTTGCAGTGTCATATATTCCTTACTTGCTTCCATTACTCCGGACTTGCTGAAGATAGTATGGGAAGAATTGCATTTTCGTTTGGATATGTGCCGTATCACTAAACACTTATAAGAAAAACAAGGTTAGTTTCCTTCAATTTCATGTATGATTTGTTTTATATATAGTATAAAATAAACTCTTGTAATATACCATTAAAACTCGGACATTCTCTTACGGATACCCTGTGCAATAAAAAATTATACATGGAATTTTTGAGGTATTTTACACAAAATTTTAAATTTGATGAGTCGTTTGCACCATTGAGTGATATTGACTAATTTTAAATAAATAATATATTATTTTCATAATAATATATTATGAAAATAATATATTATTTTCATAAATAAATTCTTTTGATTTGTTTTAAATATTTTTATCGAATATAATGGATCAGCGGTATTCTCTCTACAATTCGGAATAAATATAGCAAATTGAGCGAATCAAATGTTATTTATTCAAACTTCGGAGATTATTTTCATTGAAAAAATAAGCATTTGTCCTGTATTAAGCTCCTGCTTCCGTTAACCTTTTACGAATACAGTAGAGTCCCGTTTATCTGATTCCCTGTTATCCGAAATTCGGTTTAACAAAACAATTCCTGAGAATTTCGGTTCAAATATGAAATGTATACGCATAAATAAATAAACAACAACAAAAAAAAAACGCACTTACAAAGTTCGATTTATTTCTCAAAATAAGCATGAATTTGTTTTTATTTTTGCTGCTTCATTTTGGTCTCGTACCTTTCGGATAGGCGGACTCTACTGTACTATAAAATCAACCATTGGCAGCTCCACACTTACACTCTTAAAACAAAAGAGTGAAATCCACTCCAGTAGGAGAAGCGCATTTTCGACACTGGAAAGGAGTGAATATTGACTCAGACTGAGTTAAAATCACTCATTTGGAGTGATCCTGTCGGAGGTTTAACGCACAACGGATCCACTCCTTTCGGAGAAGCGCATTTTCAAGACTGGTGGTCTGAAAATTAACTCAGATTGAGTTAAAATCGCTCGTATGTTTTAAGAGTGTAGTTCTCTATAATAAAAAAAAATCCAAACAAGCGTAAAAAATCGTCAACTTACAAACTCATCCCTTAATTGGCACCAAAGAGTATCATATCCAATCCATTATCCATCCCCTCATGCCATATGTGCCAACCTGGAGTTACATGTCTACAGTAGACACGCTACGCTCTATCATTACCATAGGCCCCATGTTAACACACGCACGCTGCGCCCGATGCAATGTTGGATAATTGCACATAATTGCACGTACGCTCTTGTAAGAAGATATAGGGTGGAATTGGTTGACAAAACTGTTTCTGAGTTTTTTTTTTTTTTAGTGTAGTGTAGTGTAATCGTTTCCGGCTGCCTATTTCTAGCCTCCATTAGGCGCTTTAACACAGCCAATAACGCCTCGTAATTTAGAACCCTGGTCAAGCCACGAGGTCGACACCTGAGGGGGCACCCAACGGAACTTCGAGCGACATCGTACGCTGACGCCGTCGGGACTACACAGATTTAACGAGCACGTCTGTCCCAGTGTACTCGGGCCCATCCGTCACGATTTGGATTTTCTACTCTTTCCCAGTACAGATATCCGATTTATAGGATGACTGGCAGTAGGTGGGATTCGAACCCCCCCACTCCTGAGAAGGCTGAATCCTGAGGCGGATGCCTTAACCACTTGGCCACGGACGGGCCTTTTTTGAGGGGAGAAGTTTAAAATGTGAATTTGATTGGGTAGGGTAGGGTAGGTACATAAATATTTTGGCTTGTGCGCTTGATCAGAAACCCGCATATAAGCCATCGTCAAGAAAGACAGACACAGAAAGAATATTTACTGTCTCAGAGAAAGAAATATACACCCAGGACGAAGGCGGGAATCGAACCCGCACCCGTTACAGCGTTGATTGGGTTATGGATGTCTTATTTCTATTCTCTGAGAGGAGCTTCAAGTGAAGAGGTAGAAAAATCCTGCTTCCAAAAGTAGATAAGAGAACATTATTTTTACAATTGAGTTATTAATGAGTGGAATGCTTTGCCCGATTATGTTGTACCTTCGAAAATAGTAGAAGAATTCGAGAAGTATCGCGATAGTTATTGTGGAGACTAGTAAATTTTCGGACCAACTTTCCTGAGCAAATTGACCAAAAACAGATAAAATTTTTGTATTTGATAATATATTCGGTTATCAAAGAGAGCTGAGAGCAAAATGATACTCCATGCTTTCGGTATTTTGGATACCCCAAACTTGTCACACCTGCAATCTCAAAAATAACACTTTCATTTTTGACGATTCATGAATCCTCAAGCCTCATTTCGTTAATTTTGTGGATTGTTTCGTCAAACCATCATGTGACTTTTGAGTAAACGCGAATCCTCACTTTTACGATCTTGATTTGACGATTCTGTATCTTGATTTTGAGTAAACTGAATCTCATTGTTGTACTCACATGCTTAAAAATGATGAAATATTTCTTTAGATTAGACGACATTCAAATCTCATAAAAATGACGATTCAAATTTCCTCACTTTGAGGAAAGGAAAAACTCGGAGCATTTGCCAGTAAACGGAATCGTCAAAATTAAGGAAATTGTTGTCGTTTTTGAGCATTCATTTTTGAGAGTGTGTCGAAATGTATTCGGAAATCCCCATGATTCATTGGGGAATTGATTTTATTACCTCTATAAATCTGTTTATAGGATGGCTATAGGTTCTCAAAATAGGAGAGTCTCATACACTATTTGAATACCTTTAACCACTCAGAGGTCACAACCTCAAAATATGAGAATTATACAAGAGGCATGCTTAAAAATATTAGCATTTGTATTATTCCTTTTTGTTAATTTACAAGGATAGCATTTAATATTTAATATAATATTTGAAGAAAACAGGGGATAACCCCTTCATCGGCTGGGAATCTATCCGTATTGAGATCTGATTGGCGAGAAAGGCGATCGGTAAACGATTTCTCTATTGGTTCTTCTTCCATGGTTCAAGCGTCATACTAGTGGCTGGCGCGAATCTCGATCATAAAGCGAAATATAACAAGAAATTCTAAAACAACTAAAATTGCAGAATTCCCTGAAATTATGTTTAACCTGTAGAAGCCATTGTAGTGACAGTTGCTATCCCTTATCGTTTTTTTTTTCTCATTACCAAACTTGGTTAGTTAAACGATGCTTTTTCAGAAGGATCTTATAAATAAAAAAATATATATAAATGCCACTTAAATGTTTGTCAAACTAATGAGGCGATATGGTGTAGCCATTATTCTGTTTCTTTTATTGTTTTATTCATTACTGTTGAAACCCATTATTGGTTTTTTTCCACCATGTGACTCACTGGCATAATGAACATCTGCAGTTCATCAATGATTCATCGATGGATGAACTATCGATATATTATGTATATCGATGTTTTTTCATAGAAAATTCCTTTAAAAGCGACTTTTTTACAAAATGGACAAAATTATGTTCTAGACTTTATTTTAAAAATTTAAATTGGAGTAAGAGTAGACAATTATTTATAAAATTTATCCATTAAAGACCCATTTGTAAAGTGAATTATTACATGTCTTACTGAATAAAAACGTTAGCGAGTTTTTAAGGTATCCGACTACGTTTGACACTTATTTTTTTAATTAAATTTTAATAATTATATTTTATGTATTTTTTTGTTCACCAACACAACTAATAATAATAATAATAAGTCACAATTTTTATTTTAAATAAATATATTTTGTGTAATTTAAGATTTTGTAAGTAAATTTTGATGTTTTTTGCCTTAACGGTAGACCTTATATCTAAAAAAAATATTTAAGATTTTTTAAAAATTATAATAAATTAATAAATCTTAATTTGATACCTAGGGAATAGACTACAATCTTAGATATTTATTGCACCAATAAAAAGTTATAAGTTGTCGAAGCTAAGTTAAAGATTTTATCAACATTTTTTCTACCATTTTTTCTACCATTTTTGATAGTAAAGTGTTATAATTTTTATACTATTGCTTGAAATTACTATTCTGTAGTCTATTCCCTAGATGATGGTATAACAAATATGCACAAAAAATTTGAGAACATTCGGTTAAGTACTTTTTGTGAAATATGGTTTGTCTAGAAGAAAATGGTCAAAACTTTCATTTTGCACAAAATCAATTTGAAGTTTGAAGTTACATTCAAATAGCAGGAAAGCCTTCTTTTTGGTACGTAAGACATTCTTCATCTTCAAGTTTCATATTTTTAATTATTCTTGTAGATCGCAATTTTCTACTAGTGGTCTTTTCTTAAGGATTTGAATGCCGTTTTCGCATAATGGAGTATCAATGGAGTACCAATGGAGTTCTAAAATATTTGCCGCACAAACAAAATAAAGAGAGTTTTAGAATCTTAAAGAGTGGTGCTTTATTTTAAGATTATAAAAAAATGACTGTTTTTTGCCGAAAAATACGATTTCAACGTAGCCGGATACCTTAATGTACCTTAGTTTGCCATGTATTAATTTGTTTAGTAACTCTATGATATTCATTTTGTTATATTTTGTTTATTTAGATTAACTTAAGTCGAAAACTTATTTTCGTATGGTGAGTTTTCTTTCTATAATTAGTTAATCCAATTCTGCTGATTTTATGCATGATTTTTTTCCGATATGATATTGATGTCTACATCCTTCACAAACCGGAAAATACATGTACCTAACTATATTTTCTTTCTTTTTAGTTTCTGGTTTCTTTTAATTAATCCCTAGATTCTTTTGGCCCTAAGTTCTTTACACTTGCATTTTATGTGCTTAAAAATTGAATTGTACCTATTTTTAACAAATGAAAGCTTTAAAAAAATTCTGATGTTATAATTTATTCAAAAGTTATAATTAAAAAATTTTTCCTCTAAAATGTCATTTAAAAAGTTAGGTTTTTGCCTCTTATTTTTACCATTTCATTCTGGTTGCATAATGAGTTTATTAGACAAATTTTAGATTTCCAGAATAATAAATAAAAAGTTTCGACTGACTGGGTTAAGTATTGATTTGAATGCAGGATTTTTTAAAAAAAAGAAACGTAGCGAATAAATGATTTTAGGGTGTAGTAATTTGAACCTTAAGTACGACTGATACGATCATTACCACTGCCGAACTATTTCGGCAGTGTTAATAGTCGTGTCAGTTGTTAATGGAGCTGTTAATTACCTTTGGATTGGGTGCGTGAGTAAAATAGGCGGGTCTGTAACTTTTTTTCTGTGTAAAGGGTTTGGTATTTTACATTTGGGAGCAATTCTGGTTTCTGTATTGGTGCTCATTTAAGAGGGGTCTAGGGCATAATCGTGGCAGCCGAAAACCCTTACAAGCAAGAATACCGACAGCCGAAATCAAAACTGACCATAAACACGAAATCAAACAAGTAGGTTTGTAACAAAAACTGTCATTTAACCCACTTCCACGCAACAGTGTGTTTAACAGGTAAAAAGGCGCCAAACACGACATTCCTTCTTTATTAAACATTTTCATGCTAAATTTGTCTAGTTTCATTCATTTTTTTCGACATTTCAATAATCATTATTTATATATCATTTGCAAATATTAATTTATATTTCAAAGACTAAATGTATAATATTTCCTTGCTTTTAAATAAAATGAAAACATTTCATATCAACATACAAAGAATCTCGTAGTGAAATATATTTGACGTCATTTCAAACTGATCGATGTTGCAATAATAAATTTATTACAATTTATTGTCTAAAAAAATTAGTTTTTCGAGCGACTGTTGCAAATGGCAATAGGGTTTAAATTCGAATAAAAAATGGCTTCCTAGGCTTTTTAAATGAGCAATAATTTTTGCAAATAATTGAAGTACTCCAAATTTGAATTCTTCTCTAAAATTTTCAATGTATTCCAATTTCGAAGTGCTGAATGACTTAGCACACGTGGTCCGTAGCTTTTGTAGTTTGGGCTATAGAAGTGGGTGACGGACCGATTGACAGACAGAGAGACAGACAGGCGGAAGGACGGACTGAACGATAATAATACCTCCCACTTTTTACGTTATAAACGTTGTGTTTAAGCTAAAAATGCATTAAATATAAATGCAAAAATTAGCAATTAAATTACCTTTAATTAAGCATAGCGACATTAATTTATTGATTGGTAGGGTTGCGGAACACCCAGCGTTTAGTTCCCAAGCGCGTTTCGTCTTAACTTACCTACTATTGTGTAAACGTATAGGTGAAAAACCTACTTTGGGATTTTATCCCCAGTGGTTTCATTTATGATTCTTTAACACAAGTATTATATTGCATTATTATATTATTTAATTTTATAAAATAATGCAACTTTTTTCTCGCTATTTGAGTGCTTTTTTACTTAGTTTTTTCTCTGCAACCGAGTAAGGGTTATGTTTCAGGACTTGAGTGGAAATAAAAAAAAATGAATGAAATATCTTCTTACTTGAACTTCAAGTTGGGTGAATCAGTGTCACGTGGAAATAGAGCACCCATCGGTGCATCTATCGCAACAACGGAAGCTTTAAGGTATTACGTCATCAGAAACAAACCCATTTTAAAGGTTCCAAATTTCTGTTAAGTTATTAAAAATGAGTGAGTGTTGCCGACAAAACAAGATTCCCCACAAAAAGTGTAACATGCAAGTGCTTGGCCTGCAAAAAAAAGTTAAAAACGCTACTACTATTTATAGTGTAATTAAAACATTGTTCCTATTTTTCTCCAATCAGTGCTCGATTACAAATAGAAAATAAAATATTTTTTAAAACTTTTTTCAAGATATTTAATTTCAAGCACCGTAACATTTTCACAGAAATTTCAAATTAAATCAAATAAATATTTGAGTTAAGATCAATTATAAGTTTTAAAATAACTGGAAAACATTCAATATAGCCAATTAGAAACTAAAAATCAACTAATACCTTCCGAAAGCATTTCGTTCGAAAAAAGATTACGTTTAATTAGTTTTATTAATTAAAAAAAACTCTCAAGACAGACATTCTTTTTAATAATGAAATCATTGAAATATAAGAACATTCCTTCTTATTTCCAGCATTCCAATTATTCATTTTCTATTAGAATAAAAAAATATCTATCGTCTGCAATGGTTAGATAGTAATTAATTCGAGTACTTTTGAATAGAGTTCTTTCAAAAATATTTTTACGCTACTTTTCATAGTGATGCGCCATTTTCACAAATACTATAGCAGAAAAGTAATTAAATTAACACTATGTATATTTTTTCCCAATGATTGTAGTTAAAGTTTTATGCAATTTGATTAAAATTGGACCGAAAAGAAGAAGCTTACATAATTGAATGATACTTAATAAATGTTTGTTATGACTTTTTCTTAAGCGAATACATTTTGTTATAAAAGAAATTGAAACAATCTTAACTGATATTGATTAATGAGTTTAATTATTATTCGAAATCAATTCTAGTTTCCGAGTTATTAAAAAAATAATTATTTAATGATTTCAGTTTTTGAATTTTCTTTTTAATTAAATCGATCCCATTGAATTCAATTAAAAGCTATGATGTCCAAAAATGTTTAATAAGTTATTACGTTTCATTTATTATTTGTCTTTTATCACGTTTATTAAAGTTAACAAGTAGGTTCGTAACAGAATCTGTCACTTTATCATCTTACACACAACATTTGAAGAGTACTCGGGAAGAATCACTTGATTTTTTTTAGGAGTCTTATCTTATGTGTCTCCTTGGCGGACATTGACGACAGAAAACCGGTTTTTCTTTCGGTTCTTCATTTGCGGTGCAAAAGTGTTACTCGTGTCTACTGATCTCTGGCCTAAATCAGGGTTGCCGCGAAAGGAAAACAAAGCGAGTAACCGGTTTCTTTATAACAGTTGAGGCGATTTCTCGCTATCATTGCCAAAGAGGCCTATTGAGGAAAGCCTTCTACGAAATCAAGTGGTTTTTCCCTTGTACTCTTTAGTTGTGTTCAACGGGAAAAAAGGCGCCAAATACAGTATTAATTCGATCTTGATTGCAAGCTAAATTTAGCAGTTTCAATTATTTACTTATGAGCATTTAAAAATAATTTGATAAAATTCAATATTTATCGTTTAATAAATTAGTTTATGTTTCGAAAGTTAAATAGGTAGTATTCCTCTCTTTTAAGTAGAAACAAAACATTTCATAGCAACTTTCAATCACAGAATCTCGTTGAGAAATATATACGACGTCATTTCAAACTGATTTATGTCAAAAACATTAAATTTCTTTTAGTTTATTATTTAAAAGTAATAAAGTTTGCCGTCGACTTTAACTACGATATCTATGCACTTAACCCGCTTTCACACAACAGTTTTGTTTTAACAGGTTAAAAGGTGCCACAGCATTAATTCTGTATTAAACAAATGTTTAATATATAATTAACATTTGTTACAGTAGCACATGCTAAAATTGGCTATTTTCATTTATAATATTTTATTTTGAAAACTCAATAATTATTACTTATAATTTACAAAAATAAATTATTTTTTCAAAACATTTCTTATCATCATACAAAGAATCTCATAGCGAAATATATTTGACGTCATTTCAAACTGATCGATGTCGCAAAAATAAATTTATTTAAATTTATTGTCTAAAAGAATTAAATTAAGAGCGATTGTTATAAATGACAATAGCCATTTAATTCTAATAAAAATGGCTTATGCATTTTTTAAATGATCACTAAATTTTTCACTAAAATTCAACATTAAATTGTACTGCGAAATGCAGTACTACGTCTAGGTCACAATATTTAATATTGCTACTGATTGAAAAGCACAGGTAAAACCGTAAGGACGGAGTACGGCGAAAATTACCGGAACTATTGCAGGTGAAACGAGTATTAGTTACAACTTGGTTACACCAAAACGTCGAAATTATTGGGATTATTAATTACCTTGGATAAACCGAACTTGGATTACTTTTCCCAAGTAGAGGATTAATGGAAGAATTTGGCTGCATGGTCGAGCGATTATCGAACCTTTTAAATTGCCCGGGTCGTGGTCTTAATGTGATTCCTTAAAATGCAATTTATTTGCATAATTAATAGCCACTAAAATTGAGGTTTGTAATTTGGATTATGCGATGGGTGATGCATAGTGCTTCTGGGGATTTTAAGGAAGCGGAAAGAAGTGGCATTCACGGTAAAACATATGTTTAAGTTCAGGCAGGTCGGGAAATTGTATACGGTTAATGCTGAATTGACCTTATTCATGTGCCTTTTTATTCTTTGAAACTAACATACAAAAACAACAAACAAAAAATTCTGTGCATTGTATGCACTTTGAACAATATACTGGAATGATATTTTATCAATGTATAAAGTAGGGTTTTTTTTCATATTGTTTAAGGTAATGTGTATTTTTTTTAAAAATATAATTTTTGCATCACAAAATTATTCATATTTTTTTCTTCTTCAAATTTTGAGAAATGCTCGTTTAAGTAAGCAAAACACCCCGAAACAATTACCCTGTAAAAAATTTATGTTTATGCATGAAATAGTTTTCTAGAAAGATGTACCTAAACCTGAAAAAAAAACACCATTCTGAGAAAAATGATATATAAAGTTAAAAAGTTACATTATGAAAATACTGCTGATCTATATCCTAATTAAATTTTTACTAGCTTAGAGTTGTATGAATGACATACAAACGGCATCGTTGGAAAGCCATTGAAAATTATTTTACACAAATACTAAAATCAAAAAATTGATTTTTTGAAAGTTACATGGTACTGACTTGAATTAAGGTACGATGATTAATGCCAGTAAACTTACACTATATCTGAAGTAAGCATAATACGTTTAATTGCTTACTAGTATTATAGCATTCTACTTGAAGTATTTAAAAACTTAAATGATTAAAGTAAAGTAATATAATTTAACTTCATATCATATTCTAGAAGTAAGAATATTTATAATAATTTTTGTGTGGTAAACTTCTTAGACGATGTCCTGTTCTTTCAGGATTCAATGATAGCTTGTTCTCTTTTGGTAAACATGATGGTTGATTGGTGTGGTCAGCATATTTGGAATTTGATTTGTTATAGCTATAAATATTTATATTAGGGGTTGGGTCATTATAGTATACCTGTAAGAATGTTATGAGAAATTGACTGATAAAAATGTTATTGGCAAAGGAATTGATTGATCCCAAAAACGGAATATTTAAAAAAGTATTCGAACCAATGTAATTTGCTGGACATCTGTGCAGAATGAACCGTGACTCTTTATCATCAAGAGTCTTCCACTATAAAACAATCGGCACCAGGGCAAGAGGAAGGCCCAAACTTCGAAGGATTGACTGTGTCGACGAGGATTTCAGAACCATAAAAGTGCAAAGCAATAGGTCGTTTTCCAAAACAAGATCAGAATGGAAGAAAATTCTGAAGAAGGCCCTGGCCCACAGAGGGCTGTTGAGCCAATAAAGAAGAAGAAACAATGTAATGTGATTACATAACGAAATGTACACTGTGCAAAAAAACTGCCAACTTTGACGCCAGTTAATAACTGTCTTTTTTACAGTTTAAAACTGTATTTTTTACCGGGAAAACTTAAAATTATTTTTACAGGAAAATTTTAATTTTAACAGGGAGAAACTGTTATTTTAGCAGATAGAAACTGTTAAATTAGACGTTCAAAGAGTCACGTGATTAAGATAATCGTTCAGCACAAATACCCAATGCTAGCCCACGCGACCGAGTAATTACTTTGTCGCAGACGGTTCAGTATTGGACTAGCACACAAGAGGTTCTTGGATCAAAGTTTGCCCTGGTCCTTACCTCTTCCAGGGACCTCTTGCGTGCTAGCCCAATACTGAACCGTCTGCGACAAAGTAATTACTCGGTCTCGAGGGCTAGTATTGGGTAGGTTATTTAGCAGGGAGAAACTTTTAAATAACAGTTTTTCAATGCTAAATTAACAGTTTCTCCCTGTTAATATTAAAGTTTTCCTGTAAAAATAATGACAGTCTTCCTACAAAAAAATATTTTTTAACTGTAAAAACACCAGTTATTAACTGACTTCAAAGTTGACAGTTTTTAACTATTAAAAACAAGTTTTTTTACAGTGTATGTTAGGTTTAAAATTACAAAATTTACAGTATAATTATTAACGTTATATTTTTCATCTATGAAAAACACAAAACAAAGCCAGCCCATTCATAGTTTCCCATTTCATATTCAAATCCCCAAAAAAACCAAAACCATCTTTGCCCGAAAACCCTTTCGTTCTGCCCTAATAACCGCATAACATCTAACACACAAAAGACCCCTGCGAAAACATCATATTCATATTCCTGGTTTCTCTTTAAATACGATGAGTGTCCGTTATAACTCTAAAAAGGATTAATTTTAGGTATTCAGGGAAGTATACAGACCTTTTGGGATTTTTCGGAGCGGATCGGATGAAACATGGTAATGACTTTAAACTGTTTTCCTGCGCTAATTTGTATTCCTGGGAGTGTTTTTTTTATGGGCAGAAGGATTAATATAATGTTTTTTTTATTGTTATGGTTACAAAGTATGGTAATTTTTTATGAGGAATAATGGGTGTTATGTTTGAGTGTTGCACACTCTTAAAACTAAAGAGTGAAACCCACAGGAGAAGCGCATTTTCGACACTGGAAAGGAGTGAAAATTAACTCAGACTGAATTAAAATCGCTCGTTTGTTTTAAGAGAGTACAAATGGTATTTATTAGAAGACAATATAAAATATAAGTAGAACTTACATGCACCTAACTCTTAACAACACCTAACTTTGTAATTACAAATAGCTCGAATTTTCATTGTTTGAAAGCTTAGGGGAATGCATTTTTGACACTGAAAAGAGTGAAAATTAACTTAGAATGAGTTAAAATTGCTCGTTTGTTTTAAGAGTGTACTATAAGTATATGAAGGACATCCTATACTAACGAAATTTTGTTTAATGCCTATAGAATGGCGAAATATGGGTTCAAATTATGTTTTTTTTATTGTTATGGTTACAAAACATTGTAATTTTTTATAAGGAATAATGGATGTTATGTTTCAGTGTTGTACAATCTAGGTATGTTTTATTATAGGTATATAGATCAAACTATTGGTACACGAGCGAAATTTTGTGCAATGCCTATATAGTATGTCAAAATATGACTAGAAGAGTTTAAATGACTTGTTTTAATTTTATTATTTTAAAGTATACACTCTGTGCCGACCTAACTTGCTGAAAAACAAAGAGCAAAAAGGCAGAGGGAAATGCGTGGTTGGTCCATTGGTTGGAAACTATTGTAAGGTATATAATATTTACATACAAAATGATCTGATTACAATTTAAACGAAATACACTTTTCATTCCGATAAAATTGCCAATATTTCTCAAATAATATTCAAATCTGTTAGACCTTAAACGAAATTAATGTTTTAAACATGTTTTCTATATGGATACTCAAATTATTTAAGGAACTCTTTACATCCGCGGAAGGATCTTCTCCATAGCATATTTCTATTTACCCAACTTAAGTTGGAACGGAGTGTAGTAAAATTTTTATAAAGAATAATGGGTGTTATGTTTGAGTGCTGTGCAATAGTTATGTTGTACTATAGGTATATATAGGAACTCATAGGTATACTTATACGAAATTTTGTAATTCTCCTGAGAACGTTCTATTTGCAGTATGTAAGGCTTTTCAAAGAGTAATCAACACTGTTAAAAAGCTAGTGCTTGGTTTCACCATAAAAATGTTTCACCCTCCTTGCCAATTACCCAAGTTAGGTTGGCACGGAGTGTTGTATATCCAACGTCTGTGTGGTGAAATGTTCCGCCACATTTAGGTATTCGGTTGAAACATTTTTCAAGTTTTAAACTGAAAAACTGAAAAATGATTTAACCGAATACCGAAAATATGGTGAAACATTTCATTAAGGGTAGTTGCAGCTGCTAAGAACCATTATTTTATTAAAACCAAGGGCAAATGTTGTTATAGTGATGGAATTTCTAAAATAGTTTAACCTCAAAACTGCAATTCTGCCTGCTATAAAGCAACAATTGAAGCTCATAAACCATGTTCCTTTTTTTATGAAAGTGAATATTCAAAGCAGCGTTATAAATAAGTTTTTTTTTAAGAAAATATAAAAAAAATTATTTTAAAGAATGCATAGTTTCGATTTAAACTTTTCCGTACGAATTGGTATAGACAGTTTTTAATCTGCTTTGATTATATGCTCAATTCTCCAGAATGAATTTTTTGAATGAAAATTAGGGAAAGTAAGGAGTAATAATGTTCCTTCAATGTGCTTCTGTTCTTTTGATAAATAATAAATAGTTTGCTTCTTTATTTTGATAAAGTTGCTAGCCTCATTAAAAAGCTTATTATATATATTTGTTACGCTACTATTTTAAGCATGCCTTGGTGCGATAAAGGTCAGCCACAAAATAAATTAGGATAAGTCTTTGACATTTATTCTTATGAATAACATTTTATTAGTTGTTGACAGGTATCATAACGTATTGAATTATAAATATTTAAATTTATGAATCGATAAATGATATTAAATTAAGAAAATTAATTTGATGCTGTAGGTTACTTAAAATATCAGGTAGAATTGAAGACGTTAAGTGCAAAACAAGTTAAATCACTTTTTGGAAAAAATTGAGTTGCTTAGCTTTTCATGTAGATTATATAAGTATTGATGATTATGAGGGATTATAATCGTATGTATATATTCATATACATACGATTTACCCCCGCAAAGGTGTTCCCACTTTGTCGTAGTGCGGTGGCTTGCGTGTGTTGTTGATCCCGAGAGCTAAGCCGGCGGGAGCTTCGGCTCCTGGCAGGGTTACCCAAGCCGGACAGGTCGGAGGGGAGACACCAGACCAAGAGGAACACCCTGGTCCTCCAGGTTGGGGGTTGTGCGATGGGCTAAACACCCATCCGCTTAAAAAAAAACCCAGTTTACAGAAACCGAAGTCAAAGAAGACCGTCTTCAAAGAAAATAGGGCTTAATATCAATCAAAAGAAAACAAAAATTTTAAAAATCAACCCTAAACAAGCAAATGACATCCTCCTTGAGAATCAAAAACTAGAAGAAGTGACCAGCTTTACACACATATCTTGGTAGCACCATCAACAATAAAGGTGGAACGGACGAGGATATCACTATCAGACTAAATAAGGCACGAGGTAGCTTTGCAATGTTAATCAGGTTTTTTAAAAACAGGGCCATCTCTATCGCAACTAAGATCAGAGTTTTTAACACTAATGTGAAGTCTGTCCTTCTCTATGGATCTGAAACATGGCACTGCAATAAAACTAATGTGAGAAAGCTTCAGGTTTTCATTAACAAGTGCCTTAGAAGGATTCTTGGCATTAAGTGGTACCATAAAATTAATAACGAAGAAGTTCTAAGGAGAGCAAATCAGATACCAATTGAATTTGAAATTAAGAAACGAAAGTGGCAGTGGATTGGTCACGTATTGCGAAAAAATGAAAAATTCAAGATAAGACAGGCGTTTGACTGGAATCCCCAGGGGCACCGAAAGAGGGGAAGACCAAGAAACACTTGGAGACGGACGATCGAGAAAGAACTGAAGGACGTGGGGACAACATGGCGGGAGGCGAAACATCTGGCCACCAACAGAGTGAGATGGAGGAAATTGACGGAGGCCCTATGCTCCAGTGATGGAGTGACAGAGGGCTAAGTAAGTAAGTAATACGATTTAACTTTTTTTTTTGTGCAAATCAAAATTTTGGTGGATTCCTTCCTACATTATCTGCATGAAAAGCTAACCAACTCAATTTTTTTAAAAAAGTGATTTAACTTGTTTTGCACTTAACATCTTCAATTTTCGTTTAATATAGTGAGAAGATTTTGTTTTTCAAAAAAAAATTATTATTTGTCTCGAACTTTAGTTCTTAATTTAAAATCCATTGTATGCGCTTACAGAAGATATATCGTCACTTACAGCTTTCCCAAGGCAGTGCTGGGAATTCCAGAATAGCTCACGAACTTTGAAAGAGTTTTCTCTTGATCATGAATTGAAATGAAGAAATTTCCCAAACCATTATCGTTTTCAGAGAACCAAATAATAAAAAAAGAATTTTATAGCTTCATTTATTAATCAAAACCGTGACCTTATGTGCGTTAGCAGCGCGAAATGCAACGATAGTTTTATTCCTCCAAGTAATGACGTTCGAAAAAAGAGATAAAATCTCTAGAAATTTTTATATCGAATAAGACGTACTGTAATTAGGAAAAAAAGTTAAAGTATTTAAAAAAAATGAATTTACCTGTATCACGGTATTCTTAGATTAAGAAGTTTACTTAAAAATTGGATTTCGAATTTAAAGACTTGGCTTTTGAAAAAATAATTTTCTTAAAAAGAAATGAAAAGCGGCAAACGATTACGTTCTAAATAAAGACATTTTGATAACGAAACAAAAAATGGCGTTGGGTCAGAATTGCGCTTTTTAGACATAATGACATAGAAGGCATTTGCTTACAAAGGATCAATCAAAGCCAAATGGAATTATAACCTCCGGATATTTTTATTGCATTTTAAGTGTTTGAAAGACTACTTTAATTTGTATTATGATTTAACGCCATTCTAAAACGATTCATTTATATTTCGTTTTAAAGAATGGACGAGTTTTTTTTTTCAAAAATTATTTATGCGTTTTTTATGAATCCGAATTCGACGCCATGAACAAATAGTTTTCTGAGAATTATTTTCAGCGAAAAAGAAATCGCTGAATTATAAGTGTGGAGTTAGCTTGTTAAACAAAATTTGCAATGTCTTTTATTCGGGTTTTTTTTTTTTTCAAAACTGTTCATTTACTTTAAATTATCTTGAAAATTCATTATATTTTTTTAGCATTTCTAATGTTAAGCACTACAAGAAAAACTCTACTATTTGAAGGAACATACTAGAGATTGAGCCGAGTTCCAATAGAATGGCTGGTTGGTAGACATATATTTTCAGGCTTGTGTGCTTGGTCAGAGATGTGCTTTTAAAACTTCATCAAGTAAGACAGACACAACACACACCCATACGTGACAGATGCTGCCATCTATAGCGCGCCACCTCCACAATATTTAGTCATGTCCCTGAAGGGGAGGGAAATAGTCTCCAGGGACCTATATCCGTGGGGAACTACGCAATTTTCGCCCACAGGACTTTCGGACCCAATATATTTAAAGAGCACGTACTTCGCATATGGGCAGTTCTACCATAATTTTTAAATTCAGGTTTAAAAAACTTTAAAAATTTATTTTTTCAAAATCACTTCAACTGTTTGTTTGCCGAAAGCGTCCGAACTAGTTTCTCGGGTCTTCGGCACTCGGAACAATGACGTCAGAAATTCCATCTATACGCTCATGTATGGGAGAGCTTCTCTAGCCTTGTTATTGAAGTTGGCGTAGTTTGTCACGACTCTTTCTACTTAAGCAGAACCAAAATCTAAGAACTCTAGTTTACATCCGTGTTCCGTACGATTAGGAAAACTTCAAAACAACCTTATCCATTGATCGCATTCTAACGGCTCATTTTTATCACGTCGGGCGTTTGTTGCCCCCGCATGTCCACTTTATTGTTTTTAAGCCATTAAACCGAGTTGCTTTTCTTGCCCTCGGAATTCCAATAACGACCCCCGGAGATCGATCGTCACGTTTTAAAACCCCCTCTTATTACAATATAAAAGAATCGCAAATGTAAAGTGGATGTGAATTATAGGGGAATTTCCCTCTAGTTTCTTCAGATCAAGGATTTAGTAAATACTGAAGCGTCTAGGGTAATCTTACAAGAGACTTGGCTTCTTTTTACTTGTATCGAGTCGTTTTGAATTGAATTTTTTCAGACTTTTTTTTTTTTTTTGTCGCCTCTTACTTATGAATCCCCAAATGTAAAAGTGAGAATTATCGGAGAATATCTCCCTACACTCTTAAAACAAAAGAGTGGATTCCACTCCAGTTGGAGAAGTGCATTTTCGACACTGGATAGGAGTGAATGTTATCTCAGACTGAGTTAAAATCACTCGTTTGGAGTGATCCTGTCGGAGGTTTAACACACAAATGATCCACTCCAAAAGGAGAAGTGCATTTTCCAAACTGGGCGAGTGAAAATCAATCAGACTGAGTTAAAATCGCTCGTTCGTTTAAAGAGTGTATCGAGTGGTTTTTGAGTTAAATTTTTTCTGGATTGTTTAGCCTCTTACTTTTGAATCGACAAGGAGGAATGTGGATTATATGCAAATTTCCCCCTAGTTTCTTTCCAACAACAATTTAGTTTAGTTATGTAAATGAAGAAACGTGTACACTCTTAAAACAAACACTCCCAATTTACCTCAGTCTGAGGGGATTTCACTCCTCCAGACTGGAAAAAGCACTTCTCCTTTTGGAGTGGATCCTTTGTGTGTTAAACCTCCGACAGGATCACTCCAAACGAGTGATTTTAACTCAGTCTGAGAAAATATTCACTCCCTTCCAGTGTCGAAAATGCACTTCTCCAACTGGAGTGGATTTCACTCTTTTGTTTTAAGAGTGTACGGTAATCCTCAAATGAACTTTGCTACATCTTTACATTTAGAGATTTAGTTTGAGTTGAAATTTTTCTGGATATTTTTTATACTTTATCACCAATATTTCGTGCCAAATGTTAAGAGGGTCAAGTATTTTAGGAGAATTGCCATTTACGCTTATTCTTTTTTTAGTGCAGCTTTTTTTAATAATTATATTTTGCGTCTCAAAGACTTTTCTTGCTTCCAGAGATAAAAATAACAGCATTCAACAAATATTTTGAAATAAATCTATATATAATATAAAAAATTTTAACTGTCGGGTGCTTGAAAGCCACGTGACTTACGCGGCTTCAGCCAATCAGAAACGTCAGAAACGCTGAAAGTAAGTGTAGCAGTGTGCTTGTTTTATACCGGGGCTGCCTTAGGTTGCGTCCCGTGGCTTTGGTAGAGATTGTTGCTTAGCGCTAGATCTACGTGATGCCCTGGAGCAGTTCCACGGAAACTAGCCAGATTGTAAAGATGAGCATTCCTGCATTGGCAGTATCCTCATATTAGTATTGCATGTTTGCTTGCGGGGCAAACAAATAGGAATTGCGTAGCAATTCCCGGGGGTTGGCGAGCGTTAGCGAGCAGAGGGCTTTGCCCCCAGTTTTTTTTTTTTTAATATTGTGTATTCCAAATAAAAAAGGCCGCCTCGGTGGCTGAATGGTTAGTGTACTAGCCTTTGGAGCTGCTGAGGTCGGGTTCGAATCCCGGTGAGGCATGGATGTTTGTAACTGTCAATAAATGTTGTTATTTGTCTATGTGTTATTCATTTCTTTGTGACTGTAAAAATTACTTTCTGTGTCTGTCCCACTTGACGAAAGCTTATAAGCGGTTCTCTGAACAAGCACACAAGCTGGAATATATATGTATCATACCATACCATTCCAAATAAAATTAATGGAATCGAATATCAAAGTACACTTAATTTTTTTTTTTATCAAAAAGACTCATCTGACTTAAAAATGCCTCCTAAGTTTGATCATATCCTTGACTTCTTTGCAAGCAGAAGTTCTGTATTATCAGATTGCATACAAAATCACCTAAAACTCCTTTTCAAAACCTTATCTCAGCGGAAAAATCAAAGAAAGTTCAACGCCACACTGAATAAAAAAAACTTTTCTACACAAGGGATTTACCGCCAATTGTGTTGTGGTTCTATTGCAAGAAAAATTCAAATCCCCAAACAGATTTAATTGAAAAAAAACTCCACAACAATGACACTGGAGCGATAGGACCGGTCAAACTTTTTTAAGGGTCTGCAGTCATTCTTATCCTCAACATTCTTAGAAGTTCCAGAAAGAAAAATAAGCTTCACACAATTGGTTTAGGTAATGCAAATTTACACAATTATATGTCGAGATAGCGATAGTAAAAGAAGCCGGACTTTTCAGCTTTTGCTTGTTTTCCGTGCAGTCCACTGGAACGGGCAATTTGACAGTAAACACAATTTTATTTTTATTCTGCTAAGTTTTTTAAAAATAAAGTTTCTGATAAGATGTGACGCCCATAAAAAAAACTACCAAGAAGATTATTTTTAAAAAAACTTAGCAGCTGAGAGATGTCTGCATTTTGTTTATTTACATAAACTTAAGCAAAAGGCTTATTTCTTATCTTTAACTCATTTATTATTTTATAAGCTTTTAAGGTTACTATCATAACGTATAAAAATCAGTAAAATTTAGAAAACTTACTATTGCCTTACTACTTTAGAGTCTATGATAATTATTTACACAACTTGCATTAAAAAATGAGATACACGTAGAAGCATAAATAAAAATACTCGACACACACACCTACAAATATACCTTAAAAAAATTTTCGACATTTTATAACAAGGTAATTTTTTCTCACGATTTTACTTGACGAAGACTTATAAGCGGCTCACTGAGCAAGCACACAAGTCGGAATATATATGTAAAAATACCATATTATACCATACTCACGATTTTGACGAAGATTTACTTAAGGCTCAATGAGCAAAGCCTACAAGTCGGAATTATATGTAAAAAATTTACATATTATTACCCTTTACTGACGATTTAATTTCCTTTTCAAGTATTTACAATAAAATTATGTTGTCATTTGGTATATACCTACCTCTAACAAAAAAAAAAACCTTTGGAAAAGTATAAACAAGCGCCAATCTAAAAAAGAAAACCTAATGCATTTATTTTATTACAAAAAAAAATAGTCATTATGAAAATTGTCGCTAAAAAAGCTGTGATATACAAGAATGACAATCTCCTGTTTAAAACTTTATGAACTTTATAAATTGTATAATTTAAGTGCCATAAAAAATTGCGTTGTTTGAGGTTGGTGTCCCATATTTATCATCCTCCATACCTTTATATAAATGTATTGAGAATATATACTTGTTAAAGTATTTTTTGAAGTACCCTTCGTTATTTTAATTATTTATTAATTTAAATTTATTTGCGTGATTGAATATTTTTGAGGGATATTAAGATAGACACCAACCACAAACAGTGCAATGTTTTTTATTATTATTTATTTTTTATGGGGGCGGAATGACCGTACTGTCTGATTCAAACTATACGTCTTTGCGAATCGAATCATTTGGAAAAAATTTGACTTGTGCTAAATGATATTTAAATTTAACTGATATATTAGGCATTTTAATGTGTACTTAAGCACAAAAAGTTAAAAGAACTTCTATTCTTGTCTGAATGAAATTATTTTTCTTACACACAACCAAAAAAAAAAACTTATAGTAAAATCGATTATACCTGTGACTTTTCTGCAAACGGGTAGATTTTATCACATTTGATATGATTGAATGATTGTATCACGACTGATATGATTTAAAGATTTATGTATTTCATCTCTGACATCAATTTCTTCGCGTTAAAAGGACCAACAACATAAATCCTGTTGCCAACGGATGTTATAAACTTCGCACCCCCTTCTCTGGATGCCAATCGAGCCGTTACGTGTACCGATGAAAAATTGATCTCGTGTGAAATTTCATTGATCATTAGGCGTTCGTCGGACCATAAAAATTCCTGATTTTGCTGAACACAATAAAAGGGAGGGTGGGGGGCTTTAAAAAAATTTAAGGGTGGAACTTGAAGAATAGGTGGGGGGGGGGCGGAAATAGACGCTTTTTAGAAGAAATATTCGATTCGATTTAAGATAGTAGTAACAGCTACCAAAAGTTGTCTTTTACTTCAACTTCACTCAAAAGACAAAACTAAAATAAAGAGGTATATACTCCTATTATAAACTTTATATTTTAAAGAAACTTAAATTAAACTCAGACTCAAAAAATAAATAAAATTTAATTAAAAATTAAAATTTGGAGTGATCCTATCGGAGCCTATAGAGAAAACAAAACAAATTAGTGAAATCCACTACCTAATAAAGAGCAATTTTTTTCAACTGAAGGGACTGAAACTCAAAATCTCCGACCGAATTAAAAATAATGGGTTGTTTTAAGAGTGTAGGTTCGTATATAATAATGCAAAATTGTATTTTCATAGATCAACGTTTTTAGGTGCTGCATTATGCTTGAAAATGGAAATTCTCCTTTAGCTCTCACGGTTTGTTTATAACGTAAACATGTATGCTTTTACGGAGACTATGCCCATCTATCTGTCTGCCAGTCACACGTTTTCACAGAAAGAACCGCAAGTCTCACAAACAAGTAGGATACGTCAAATTGAAGCATACAAATCTGGCAAGGCTAGGCAAATGAAGACCATAATACTGAACAATTCATGTAGGACAAATTAAGCAAACGAAAAAAATAGAATTTTAATAATTTAAAATAACCGCTTTTATTTTTAAAGAAAATTATGAAAAGGTATGGTATTCACAACTGATCGTTAATGTGTATAAAAAAACAAAAAAAAAAAGTATTCTATCTTGTTTATAGCAGTAGTTGATTAATGGAATTTGTATTCGCCGCCCCGGTGGCGCAATCGTTAGGATGCCAGCCTTTGGAGCAGGGGGTCGGGTTCGATTCCCGGTCAGGCACGGATGTTTGTGACCGTCAATAAATGATGTTAATTGTCTATGTGTTTGTGTTGTCCTTTCTTTGTGTGTCTCTTGTGCTTGTAAAAACTCTTTCTGTGTCTGTTCCACTTGACGAAAGCTTATAAGCGGTTCTCTGAACAAGCACACAAGTTGAAATATGTATGTACCTACCATGTACCTACCAATTTGTTATCAAAAAAAACATACTACGAGTTATTAAAAAACAAAACATGTGACCCAACTCGTCGAGCTTATTTGAACGTTAAGGTCAGTAGACTATATCAACGTCTCATATTTTTACGAATGTTCTGTTTAAAATAAGTTATAATTACAGCCCTTAAATAATCCCACTTCGCCATAAATACAATAAGAAGTCACCAGAAGCTATTATTGTATTTAAAAAAATAGTTTCCAACCAACCGAAAGATTCAGTCTTGTTTTAAATTGCATTAGTCCTTTTAAAAAAAGTTGAAATTACCTTGAAGTTAACTAAAATAATAACTTAATTTTATAAATAAACTATTAAGAAGTTTCTTAATTAAATATGTTTCTTCTCATAACAAATTCAAAACTATCTTTTTCCTTTTTAAAATTAAAATAATTATTAAATAAAGGAATTAACTAATAATTGAAAATTATGGAAATTTTTCTTTAAGAGGTTTCCTTTTTATACCTTAAAGAAATTTTTTATATTAGAATTTTCTTTTATAAAAGTGTATTCATCTTGAAAATAGATACCTATATCATAAACACATTAATCAATAGAAGGTCATTAAAAAACATTTATAGCGATACTCAGTTGTTAAGTGTGTATTTGTGGTGTGTTTTTTCTAACTTTTGAAAGGTCATTCTCTACAATTATATCTTAAGAGGTTACGGTATCCAAAACATTATTTCCAGAAATAATAATAAAAACTTGGAAATTATAGTTGTTTTATATATAATGTTCACTCTAAATAAACATTTTCTAGCAATAAAAACAAATATTTACAAGTAGTTTTTCATTTAAAAAAAAGTCAAAATTGTGAACTTTTTTAAAACACTACCTATTCCTTTTTCAATTGTCAGAATAACTTAAACAAACTTTTATAGTTTGTTTTTAAAACTATTTGTTGCTAAAACTATTTTAAAACTATTTGTGCATGAATTTTAAATTGTAAGCATCAGTAAAAAAGTAACATTCATTTATACTGAAAATCTCAAAAAATCACAAAAAATTACAATCTATTGAATTAAATTAAAAAAAAACTATGCACAGTAGACCTTATTCCATGCTCAATTTTGTGCACCATATATATAAGAACACAGGTTAAAATTAAAAAATTCTAAATTAATTAGCAAAAACGTCTTAAAGATTTATTGAACACAATAATTGAAAAAATCGCGAAACAGAGAAAACAGGCTGAAAGCAGACGAAATACTCATTCAAACTTATAGGAATGACCCCAGAAAATATTTATTCATTTTTTTTTGCAAAAGATATCATTATGAAAATTTCAGTAAATGTTTAGAAAGATATTGTAAATATTAAGAAGTAAAATATGAAAAATCGATATTTTGACCAATTTTTGGGTACTGTATCCCCTTAAATGACTTTTATCATTTTAATACGTTATTTGAAATATTATTATAGAAAAAGTACAATATAATTTCATTCCATATTATATAAAAAAACATTCCACAATTTATGAAAATACTTTATTATAAAAAAAATATATGTGCATTTTTATTAATGAGACTACAAGCCCTACAAACTAAACTAAACGCTTCCAGACAGAATCTCAAATCCAAAAACTGTTTACGTTCAATTAATTGAACACCCCTATCAGAATACCATAGTATAACATAGTCCCATAGTTTCCCATAGAATACCATAGTTTGTGGTGCATTTTTTCTAACTTTTGAAAGGTCATTGTTTACAATAACATCTTAAATAACTTTTATCGTTATAGAAATACGTTATTTAAAATATTATTAAATATACAAGTACAATATAATTTCATTCTATATTATATAAAAAAAAATCATAATTTATGAAGAATTCTTTATTATAAAAAAATATGTGCATTTTTAAATGAGTCTACAGGCCCTACAAACTAAACGCTTCCAAACGGAATTTCCCTATCAGAAATACCGTATCAGAATCCCATAGAATAACATAGTCCCATTGTTTCCCATAGATGTTTGTGGTGCGTTTTTCAAACTTTTGAAAAGTCCTTGTTTACAATAACATCTTAAACAACTTTTATCATTATAGAATACGTTATTTAAAATATTATTAAATATACAAGTACAATATAATTCCATTCCATATTATGTAAAAAACACATTCCTCATTTTATAAAAATACTTAATTATAAAAAAATATGTGCATTTTTAAATGAGTCTACAAGGCCTACAAACTAAACTAAACGCTTCCAGACCGAATCTCACATCCACCAACTGTTTACATTCAATTAATTAAATACTCTATCAGAATCCCATATAGTAACATAGTCCTATAGTTTCCCATAGTTCCCACAGAATCCCATAGTTTGTGGTGCGTTTTTTCTAACATTTAAAAAGTCCTTTTTTACAATAACATCTTAAATAGCTTTATCATTATAGAATACGTTATTTAAAATATTATTAAATATACAAGTACAATTTAATTTCATTCTATATTATATTAAAAAAACATTCCATAATTTTTGGAAAATAATTTATTATAAAAAATATGTGGTATTTTTAAATGAGTCTACAGGCCTTACAAACTTAACAAATCCACCGACTGTTTACATTCAATTAATTAAATACCCTATCAGAATCCCATAGAATAACCTCATTCTAATTTTTCAATAACCATTCGTTCAAGAAGAAGAAAAAAAGAACAAATAGGCAATAAAAAGATCCACTCAAAAAGCCATTTCCCATCGATGCAACAGAAGAAACCCAACCAACTCTGAAATTGCAATTGTCTTCGTCGAACTTCAACCGACCATGAAATACTGGATGAGAAGTCCTAGTCCCACTATTGCATATTGTTTTGGTCAGATTATAGGATATAAATATATTATGGAAGTTCAAAGCGATCATGTATTACACTCATATTTTGCTATTTTTAATCAAGCTATTTTGTAATAACGCCAAACTTTTTGCTAATTTGCAACAGCTGCATAGTTTTTTTGCTAATTTGCAATAACTCCATACTGTTTTGCTAATTTGCAATAACTTCATACATTTTTGCTAATTTGTAATAACTTCATACTTTTTTGCTAATTTTAGAAATTACACAAGCACAAGAGACACACAAAGAAGGAGACGATACAAACACATCGACAAATAACAACATTTATTGACAGTCACAAACATCCATGCCTGACCGGGATTCGAACCCGACCCCAGCAGTTCCAATAGGCTAGAATCCTAACGAGTGTGCCACCGGGGCGGCATACAAAAGTATACACCGGGAATGGTTGAATTGGTGAGGAAAGGCTTGGGAAGAAATCAATCTTAGTTTTCTGGTTTCGTTTTTTCTTCCTTGTTTGGATTAGAGTTTTTGTTTTAAAGGATGCTGTGTTTGTGTTAGGTTGGGCCCCGGAGGCTCCTTTGTAACTGTGAGAAAGGAAATGGTGTTAGTTTTTTTTATGTATATAATTGTTTTTGTGTGAGTTTTGGTTGAAAGATGAAGTTTTTTCTATGGTAAAACTTAACCAAAACATTTTTGTCCTAGAATTAAAAGGAAATGGAATTAGGGTGGTAAACAATGCTTTGCATGTTAGAATCATTTGCGTATTGTATAAATTTTAAAAAAATCCATTAGATTGTGAACCACCCACATAGAATATCTAAAAAATCATTAGATTTATCACGACGCTTGTATTTGTATAAGAGTCAAACCTTTCTAATAATAAATTTGTACTTTGTCAAACTCAGTCGATAGTATTTGTTAACTAAAATAATTAAAAAAACAATTTCGTAATATGGAAAACTGATTATACGTAAAAACGTAATGGGTCATAGGAGTCTTAAAATGTGCAAAGAAGGTTGTACTACAAAGCATGGTTTAATCTTTCATGTAATTTTTTAACTACTCAATATATAAGTATAATTTTTATATGTAATTCTATAGGATTAATTTATTATAAAACAATTTTTAAAATTTATGAAACTTTCGAGCCAAAACTAAAATAAACGATAACAAACACAAAACTATTTACAGAATTTGAAAACATTTGGACTAGGAATGCACGGCAAATTTTGAGGTCAAAATTGAAGAAATGACCAAGAAATTGACTTTATAATGTACAAATATGTACAAACAAAGACCTATACCTAAATTCTCAGCTTAATTTTTATTAGAAATTATTTTAAGAACTTTTTCTAAAAAAATTAATAAAATTTTTAAAATTTTGATTTGAATTATTCCTTTCTTTGTGACTGTAAAAATTATTTCTGTGTCTGTCCCACTTGACGAAAGCTTATAGTCCCACTTGACGATAGCTCTGAACAAGCACACAAGCTGGAATATATATGTACCATACCATGTGTATAAATTTCAAACCGTCTTTAATACAATATTATAACGGGGCGATCTTAGTGAATTCTTTAGTCGCCTTCGCGATTCAGAGAAGGGGCACTGGGGTGCTAGGCATATGTCCCGGTAAGGTGGTCAGCCTCATGCGGAACCCCCAGTGTTTAGTTCCCAAGCATGCTTGGTACCCATTTTACCGACCCACTCAAGAGATGAAAGGCTGGGTCAACCTCTCCCAGTCCGGGATTCGATCCCCGGACCTGTGGCGTGGCAATGCGAAGCACTACCACTAGGCCACTGGGCCTCTTCAATGGTATATTACAGGAGTTACCATACCATGTGTATAGATTTCAAACCGTTTTTAATACAATATTATAACGGGGCAATCTTAGTGAATTCTTTAGTCGTCTTCGCGATTCAGAGAAGGGGGGGGGGGGGGGTTCTCGCACCATAGTACGCAAAAGCCACGCTTTTCAGGAATTTTCTATCTGTGTGCATCTCAACACGGGAGGAAAGTCCATACTCCACCAAAAAAGGAAGCGAAAAAAGCGCTGATCATGCAACGCATCACCACTCCAGACAGACACCCGGTGATGAATGTCTGTCCGTCCGACCGCAGAGGGATGAGCAGGGCAGCCATAAAACATTCAGTTTGCCCAAGCCACCTATGGGACCAGCCAACCCTGAAAAAGGCCTTTCCACCGAACAGGTAAAGACGAGCGTGGAAAAAGATATAGTTTTAGTTTTGATCGACCTCAGATGGATGGGTTTTGTGGAATAGAGCTGTTTTGAAAGTGGGCGGTATACGTTGGTTTATTGCACTGAGTCATGGTTGGTAGTTTGCTGAGTCCTGTATCATATTTAATATACAGGGTGTCCGTAAGAGAACGTCCGTGTTTTAATGGTATATTAAAAAACTAAACTTCCCGGCGCAAGAGCCCATTACTGGGCCAAGGCCGGCCGTACCCATTTCAGCTTTCGTGACCTAGGGCACTGGGGTGCTAGGCATATGTCCCGGTATGGTGGTCAGCCTCATGCGGAACCCCCAGTGTTTAGTTCCCAAGCATGCTTGGTACCCATTTTACCGACCCACTCAAGAGATGAAAGGCTGGGTCAACCTCGCCCAGTCCGGGATTCGATCCCCGGACCTGTGGCGTGGCAATGCGAAGCACTACCTCTAAGCCACCGGACCTACAATGAAATTACAACGGTTAAATGTGTACTCTAAATGGTCGCCAATAACATGTACAGCTTTAATGATAGATAAATATAGTTTAAAGTTTGTTTTGTTGGTACAAGCGCAAGCGCTTATCTGAAACTGTTGGAGTATTTCTTTATTCGTCACCTTCAACTCCAACTGTCGAACGATTACAACTGATACTATCACAATTTTAAAACTCGGACATTCTTTTACGGACACCCTGTGTAGGGGATCTATCAACATACAATGTAAAGAAAGTAATTTAGTTAAACAAGTGCTGAAAATTGTCCTTTGTTGTGAGTATTTACAGGGTACTGTGATGTTAAATTCATTGTGCTGCATTTACTGCATATGAAAATAGATGCTTACCTAACAGTGTTTGTTAAAGTTATTTCGTTGTTTAAACTCTATTGAAATATGAGTTTAATGTAGATTTGTACGTCAAGAAATCGTGAATTCTCTATAAAACTAACGTTAACACTATTTAAAACTATTAAAACGATAAAATGTAAAAAAGCTCAATGTGGTGTTATCTTACAGAACTACGACGTCAGTTTAACGTTTCAGGCGCATCCCAATTCCGCAATCCAAAACCACCCCCAAAAAATTAAGAATTTTTCTACAGGTTTTGTGCGATCTAAATAATTTTGCAATTTATAACTATTAATTGAATCATCATTGAAATTATCAACAACAGAACATTCAAAATAAAATCTTCATTTCATTGAGTTCTCTTAATAATCCACAGGCTTGTAATAATATTGATAAGTAACTTTTACATTTTAACCACCGTCAAAATAAGTTTACACCCGACGAAATAAATTGGCAATCGCATGTCACGCTAAATTAGAGTTTAAATTGCTTCAATAGAACTTTTATTCGAAATTGGAACTAAAGAGATTTTAAAATGCATTTTCCGGACAAAATAAACCCATTTCAAATTAATAAGATATAAGAAGAAAGAAAAAAAAACGAAAAACTTTTTTTCCCTTTTCTTTTGAGGTCTTTTCTAAGAGTCCAATCTGGAATTCCGATTTATTTCGGAAAGCGTCGAATTTCGTTTTTATTAACTTTCTTGAAGGGCTATCGTAAAAAGAAGATTACTTAGTTATAATCTACTCTTGATTTCGCTTCTTACGGGGAGAAAAGCCGCTTTACAATGGATGTTAAATTAAATGTGGTATTGTTGCGCCATCTGCTAGGGATCATACGAACTGTTTTTGTGTAAAAGTCAATTTTTTGGGCATAGGTCTAATGCGAATAACTGATTTGAAAATTAAAAAATCGTACATTTATTTGACAACACTTTAGTCTTTTTTTTTACTTTCGCAGAAAGTTATTGACAAAAAATTAAACCTTTCCATTCAGCATTTCTGTTGAAACTCAAGACCTGAAATAGGCAAACTTAAATGGAAGTGCTACTTGGTTAAAATTACAATAGGTTTGTTTCAGGTAACGTAGTTCCTTACATCTTTCATTCCTGCCTTTCTTCGATCGGTGTTCCTATTGGTGCTCCGTTCCAACTTCATATTGTAACGAAAATAGTGATACCCCTGTACCGCCGTGATGGCTTGGTTGGTTTACGTGCGGCTCCACTTTGGCACAGATCGTGAGTTCGGGCACCGGTCTAGTCGGAACTATTTATTATTTATAAAATTACATTGTTTCTTGTATATCTCGAAGATTCTCGAATATTCATTTCTAATTATTTATTATCATTATGTAAATTTAGTTTCTAGAACATTCTAGTCGAATGTTCTATCCTGTATATAAGCAACTGCTAATAGTTCCCTGTGTGAATAAAGCTAATCTTAAGACCCAACTTTGTGTCCTGTATTTCAAGCTGCTAAAATCCACGCGACAGTTTGGTGGAAGCGCCGGGTAGACCAGCTACCACGGAGGAGCTACGCCGAAGCTTACGGCTTCAGGGACTTCCTCCCGAATTTGGGCAATTGCAAATCCCGATTAGGAAAAGCACAGTGATGTCTGTCGGAGAGACACGTGATCAGCAGGTGGGGACCGAAGGGCTTCCCCCTTTGGAAGAAGCTTCCACTTCCGTGCCAATCCTGGCATATCAGATACCACGGAATCCCTGTATATTCTCGGGAGACAATCTGCGAGACGCCAGCAAGTGGCTGAAGGACTTTGACCGTATTGCCACTTACAATCGCTGGGACGAGCAAATGCGACTGGCTAATGTCGTATTCTACCTTGCCGATACCGCCAGACAATGGTTTGACAACAATGAGGACAAGTTTTCGAACTGGACTGACTTTTGCACAATTTGGAAAACACCTTTTGCCAAAAGGACGAGAGTAGACGTCAAGCTGAAAGACTGTTGGTAACCAGAGCACAACAAGTCGGCGAAACCTCAGAGTCCTACATCCAGGATGTACTGTCCTTATGCCGCCAAGTCAATCCTTCAATGCCGGAAGATGAGAAGGTTGCTCATCTTATGAAAGGAATCACCGAAGACTTATACCAAATACTGTTAGTCCAAGAGTACAAGACTGCCGAAGAATTTGTTACACGCTGCCGTCTAATTGAAAACCTACGGAGGAGACGAATTGCTTCACCCAAGTACCAAAGGCTTCCCAACGTCGCCACCATTTCAGAAGATGTCGTGCCAGATACCAACGACCTAAGATCCCTTATCCGTACAATAGTTAGGGAGGAGATTCAACGGCTCGTACCTGAAACTCGAGACCCCAAGCCTAAACCGAATTTGACAGCAGACGTTGCATCCATTGTCCGTGAAGAAATTTATGAAGCACTAGCTCCATTTTCAACTTCACAACGTCGGGAAGTGGTGCCACCTAGACGCTCGGTTCCAGAAAGGCCACTATCAAGACGCATTCCTAACAGCACCCCTCCACAGCGCAGAACAGACAGGTGGAGGACTGAAGACAACGTACCCCTGTGCTTTCATTGTGGGCGTGCAGGACATGTACAGAGGTACTGCCGAGACCGACGCCAGATATTTGCAAACGCTAGAACCAACAGAGAAGTGGACGCCGAATCTATCCAGAGCTACGACGAATCCTTTACCCATCCAGCGCATTCAAGCTACAGAAGTGGCTCTCCTTATCCTCGCCGTACTTTCAACCGTCGACAGTCTCAATCTCCAGTGCGCCGACCAAGCCGATCCCCACGCCGACCAAATGCGGAAAACTGAGTCAGGCGACCTGTGCAGGAGGTGAGGCCGCTCCTGAAGGAAATCCTCCGACGTATATCACCAGCAAGCTACAAAAGAACACTACCTGTGTTACCGTCAATGGACATTGTGTGAAAGCCCTTGTAGATTCAGGTGCAGACTATTCAGTTATATCAGAAGAGCTGCGACAAAAACTCAAATCTCCAATGTTCGTTGATAAAGGACAAGTGCTGAAAACAGCCGACGGCAGTCCTGTTGCGGCAAGTGGACGATGCGTGTTGAAAGTGGACGTAAATGGAATAGTAGGGCCTGTCGAATTTTTGGTATTTTCTCAATGTAGCCACCAAATGATTCTTGGGTGGGACTTCTTCAGGGCAACTGACGCAATTATTGACTGTGGAAAAGAAGAAATTCAGCTTTCAGAGATACTCCCTGACGATACTGAACCGAATCCGCCGACTCACTCTCTATTCGCCGCAAGTGATTACTCAATCGAAGCTAAAACAGTGAAGCAAATATGCACAATAAGTCCAAGATTGACTGACCTGTCCAGGGCAGTAGTTACTGGGAATAAAATAGTAATGTGTGAAAGAGAACTATCTATACCAGCTTCAGTTGTGGAAGTCAGGAAGAGCTACTGCAAGGTTTGGGTAACAAACTATTCCAGTCGCATCCAGATGATTCCAAAAGGTATGAACATAGCCAGCATCTCGGCCATCGAAAATGAAATGATATGCAGCTTAAATGACGAAATCCAAAAAACCACCACCACACTTCAGTCTGAACAGCATAGTACTCTCGACAAGTTAAAAGAAAGCATCGACGAGGAATTAACCCGTGTCGAAAAAGGACGCTCTTCTACAAATGCTGGAAGAATTTAATGAAATTTTTGACTTCAGTCAAACAGCGAAGAAATTGGGATGCTCTAAAGTAAAACACAAGATCAACACCGGTGATAGTCCCCCAATCAAGCAAAGACCATATCGATTATCCCTGCTGAGCGGCATGTAATTGAAGACGAAGTACAAAAGATGCTTAAAGCTGACGTGATACAACAATCCGAAAGTCCGTGGTCTTCTCCAGTCGTACTTGTGAAAAAGAAGAATGGCGAATGGCGATTTTGCGTCGACTATCGCAGATTAAACAGAGTGACGAAAAAAGACGTTTATCCTCTACCACGAATAGACGATGCTTTGGACTGCCTTGCTGGAGCACGAATATTTTCTTTGATGGACCTGAAGTCAGGATATTGGCAAATAGAAGTGGATGATAAAGACCGGGAAAAGACGGCCTTTGTAACTCCGGATGGTCTCTTTGAGTTCAAGGTTATGCCTTTCGGATTATGCAATGCGCCAGCTACATTTGAACGCATGATGGACACAGTTCTACGAGGCCTTAAATGGAATATCTGCCTTTGTTATCTTGACGACGTTATTGTGTATGCACCAGACTTCCGAGAACATCAGCAGAGGCTGAGAAAAGTATTAAGATGCATCCAGGACGCGGGACTATCTTTAAACTCGAAGAAATGCCACTTTGGAAAAAAGAAATTGACGATATTGGGACATTTAGTCGATGCAAATGGAATCTATCCTGATCCGGAAAAGGTACAGGCCGTTAGCAATTTCCCAACCCCACAAAACATAGCCGATGTTCGCAGTTTTTTAGGTCTGTCTTCGTACTACAGAAGATTTATTAAAAATTTCGCAGACGTCGCAAAACCATTGCATGACTTACTCAAGAAAGATGCCAAGTTTTCTTGGAATACATCGCAAGATGAATCATTCACGACCCTCAAGAAATTGTTAACTGGGGATTCCGTTTTAGGACACTTTTTACCGAACGCAGAAACTCTCATACACTCTGACGCCAGTGGGTACGGTATTGGGGCTGTGCTGGTGCAAATCCAGAACGACAAAGAAAGGCCCATAGCGTATGCATCTAGAACACTTACGTCAGCTGAAAAGAACTACTCCACGACAGAAAAAGAGTGCCTATCTGTCATTTGGGCAATCAACAAGTTCCGCCCCTATATCTTCGGAAAGCCCTTTACTGTAGTAACGGATCATCACTCTTTATGCTGGCTCGCCAATGTAAAGGACCCGTCAGGAAGACTTGCACGATGGGCTTTGCGACTACAGGAGTATGATATACAAATTGTCTACAAGAGCGGTAGGAAACACTCTGATGCTGACGCTTTGTCCAGAAAGCCAATTTCGGAATTCCCGATCGACACCAGTGAAGACATCCCGTTCCTCGCAACTATCACTGATTACAAAAAGGCGCAATCGATGGACAAAAAGCTGAAATCCATTGTCAAAGCCCTAAAAAAGGGTGAAAAACACCAATATTATCTTCTGCAGAACGGTGTGCTATACAAAAAGAACTTTGACCCCATGGGACAGCAACACCTTTTAGTAGTGCCTAAACAACTCCGTGGTGATATCCTGAAGAGTCTTCACGACGCCCCAACCGCTGGCCATTTAGGATTTGCAAAGACCTATGACCGAATAAGACGAAAATACTACTGGCCAGGGTTATACGGAAGCACTCGCCGGTATGTGGCCCATTGCAGAGACTGTCAACGACGCAAATCACCAACTCAATTACCTCCAGGTCAACTCCACCCTATTGTGCCGCCGGATGTTCCTTTTTTTAAAGTCGGCATTGACCTACTTGGACGTTTTCCAATCACCCAAAGCGGTAACAGATGGATTATTGTCTGCACCGATTACCTAACGAGGTTCACAGTGACCAAAGCCTTACCAACCGCTGAAGCGACAGAAATTGCTAAATTTCTTGTAGAAGAAATCATCCTGAAGCATGGAGCACCCAAAGAAATGATAAGTGATCGGGGACGTTCCTTCCTGTCAAACCTCGTTAAAGACGTGAATCAACTCTGCCAGACTTCTCACCTCCTGACGACCGCGTACCACCCTCAAACTAATGGATTGACCGAAAGGTTCAATAAAACCCTTGCTGACATGTTGTGCATGTATGTTGATGTGGAACAAAAAAATTGGGATACTATTCTGCCTTTTGTAACTTTTGCTTATAACTCCTCAAAGCAAGACACAACAGGTTTCAGTCCCTTCTTCCTCGTACATGGAAGAGATATAACAACGCCACTCGACGTCATTCTCCCGCACAGTAATGAAGCTCATGACGACACGTACGTCCAACGTCTCGTCACCCGAGCTGAAGAGGCCAGACAACTTGCTAAGCTCCATATCATCGATGCCCAAAACTCAGACAAGCGTCGATACGACACTAGACATCGCCCTATGTCATATAAAGTCGGAGACCTCGTTTGGATATACACACCAGTTCGGAAAGTTGGACTATCTGAGAAACTTCTAAGACGTTACTTTGGGCCTTACAGAATCACTAGACGTTTATCCGATGTAACGTACGAAGTGGAACCCATAGAAACTGATAGAAGACGACGTAAAACCAAAGATGTCGTCCACGTTCTTAGAATTAAACCTTACTATGACCCGAAGGCACAATTGCAGGAAGAAACGGAACTTCCTAGACGACCAGTCACGAGGAGTCAGACAAGACAGCAGCGGGACGCTGCCCTCTAAGGGAGGAGAAATGTAACGAAAATAGTGATACCCCTGTACCGCCGTGATGGCTTGGTTGGTTTACGTGCGGCTCCACTTTGGCACAGATCGTGAGTTCGGGCACCGGTCTAGTCGGAAACTATTTATTATTTATAAAATTACATTGTTTCTTGTATATCTCGAAGATTCTCGAATATTCATTTCTAATTATTTATTATCATTATGTAAATTTAGTTTCTAGAACATTCTAGTCGAATGTTCTATCCTGTATATAAGCAACTGCTAATAGTTCCCTGTGTGAATAAAGCTAATCTTAAGACCCAACTTTGTGTCCTGTATTTCAAGCTGCTAAAATCCACGCGACAATATTGATTTAATAATCGATGCTCTTAAAGAATTTATTTTCATTCAGTATTTCTGATGCCAATCAAAACTTGAAAAAGGCCAATTGTCAGTGTTTTCTTAAAAGTGAATTATTTTTTCAAATTATCTCAATTCAAACACATCTCATCCTAAGTTGATTCTTTGTGTGATGTAAATTAATGAAATTTTAGAGCAGTCTTGAAATTTATGAGGAAACACATGACTGTCATAGCTCTATCGATTTACACTGCTCAAAACAATTAGGGGAGCACTTTGCGTACTCTTATAAGCCCTTGCAGTTATAACTTTTTATTTTTTGTTCAATAAATATAAAATTTGTGAAATAGATTCGCTATGAATCTGAAATGAAATGGTAAAAAACACTGGGAAAAATCTACATTTTTTTACTAAAATTTACGTGGAAAATTTTGAATCATAATTTTTGAATAAACTATAACCATAATTTTTTCAAAACTCTTTTTGTTAAAAAGAAGTTAAAATTAATTTTTAAACATTTAAGAATGCAAGCATAATTAATTTAGAGTCAATTTATGTCATAAAATTTTTTGAGAGTGAATTTTATTTTACCATTGTTTTCATATTTTCATTTATTTTAAACAACCATTTTTAAATTCTTCAAAAGACATGATTCTTCGAACAAACAAAACATAAGTGAGAGCTCAACTTAGTGAGAAAAAAATCGCCAGCTGATGATCAAAAATGAAATCATTGGGGGTGAAAGGGTTTAAACCATGCGCTCCCAAAATTGTTTTGAGCAGTGTAAAAACTAAATTAAAAACAACAAAAACAGCTATATATCAAAAATGAGCCATCTTTCCTTATTTACGTCCTTTGTATGTTTATTAACAAAAAGAGCCGATTCGGATATACTTCGTTAATTTTTATTTATTTTCCCGTTGCTCTCCCACACAACACATTACGCATTTGCCGACTTCCGCCCACTGTGGGAAATCGGAAACCTTCAACCGAAACTAACTGCAACCGGAACTGATCAGCCCGGGATATCAAACCAAACCAAACAAACACATCTCAAAGAACTTATAAAAGAAAATTGACCAATCACCATTCATGCTGCTTACAAAGGCCGTGTGAAAAGAACGATTTTTATTATTATTCTATCGCTATTAATGGCCGCTTACGAATTCCGATGATTCTGCGTTCTACGTTCAAATTATTCTAAACATTCTTTTTTCATTCGTTTTTTTTTAATTCTGATGAGTTCGGTTTTTTTCTGAGCGTTTTTGTTGAGCATAAGAAGTTTTTCCGAGCGGAAATAAACTTGTTCGGTGGCAGCAATCGTTTGGTGGTTTAAAGTTGGAAAATAAATTATCTTATCCGAAAAATGGCGAACTTCTTTTCCTAATGGGCATGTTTCAAGGTCGTGAGTGGCAACAGTTCCAGTGGTTATTTTTTACATTTTGGTCCACATGGAATCACATTTGTATCGAATAACACAATATTAGCTTACCATACTAAATCGAATGTTGTGAACTAACTTTTATTTCAATCGAACTAAATTGCTGTTCCAAAATTTTGTTTAATTTCTCCGCATAAGACAAAATATCATCGAAATCGAAGTTTTTCAACAACATTAACGCTATGGCAATACTTGCATACTTGAAATTTGTTCGAATTGAAACCAATGAAGTTAAATAAATAGAACTAAAAACAAGTTGCACGTAAAAAAAACTCTAAAATAGAACACAACAGACAAAAGCGCTCATTTTACGAGTGAAATTTAAGCAATCAATGAAATAATGGAAAATATAAAAAAAGGAGAGTTATAGCAATGAAACAATCTCAGATGAGCTATATTTTTGTACTTGAGAGAAAGAAAGGTTAATCTGCCTTTGGATTAAAAATTATATCGTTCTTGCTCTTAGGTACAGATTTGTTATCAAAATTGCTTTTATTTAAAAATCAAAATATTTGAGATCTGGGAGATAAAATATTGAGTCTCTTCCACTGCTATCTAAGCAGTCTAATGTATTTGATTCTGACGAAAGTTAATTAATGTCGAAACTTTAAGTATGAATGCACCTAATTGGTCTTTATAAAATTTATAACTTTCATCTTGAATCACTACTAATATCTACCAAAAAAATAATAAAACTTTCAATAACTTATCATTATTTAGCTATAAGCTAAATTGCCCTTACAATAAAATTTTTAAGTGAAGCACATTTCAGTAAAACTCTATAATCATTTCCCAAAATTCAAACACAAGCACAAATTCTAGAACAAAAGAAACAACTGTTTATTCTAAGAATTCCAAACTCCTAATTACTTCCATAATCGCACGCACTGATAGTTAAGCCCCAAAAATCACTCCCACTAATAGTTAAGTAACTAATAATGAATTCCTAATAAATTAAGATTAATGATATGGTTTTAGTGGCGGTAAAAAAAATTGATTGATTAACGTCTTGGATTTGTTACATTGTAGTTTTCTTTCACACAAGCTGAAGTTATATATGAATGGTTAAAGACGAGTGGAGTTTTTTGGAAGATTTCCTACTGGACTTCTTCTTTATGCATTTTAGTAAGAAAAGAAGCTTGTAAGAATATGTTTCAGTGGTGAATTAATTAATTCGACGAAATAAAGTAAAAAGGACTTTGGAGATTGACTGTTTAAGTATATTTTAAGTGTTGGAATATATAATTTTAAGTGATATCGATAGTTTTACATTTAATGTAAAAAGCATATATTTTTTAATTAAAAAATAAAATAAGACAAAAAAACCCATGCAAATTCTGCCTTTTTATAAGCAGCAAAACCTAAAGCTGTTACAATTTCCATTCAAAAAATAAATAAGTGATATACAAAAGTCAAATTTATAAAATAAGTATATATAGAATAAGTATATACATAAGTTAAATTTTTTGAATGGAAATTGTAACAGCTTTAGGGTTTGCTGTTTAGAAAAAGGTAGAATTTGCGGATTTTTTTGTCTTATAAAATTTTTAATTAAAAAAATTAAAACCAATTCGAATTTAGAAAAAGTACTTTTTAGAAACTAATTTCCTATACATTTCAGCGAAAAATTGGTGTTTGATATAAAGTATTGTTTAGAAAAAACGAAGTACAGTTAGACTTTTGGTGCATATATCCATTTTTTGATTATTGAATTTTTATTTAAAAAACCAATTAGAATTTAATTGGAGATTAATATTTACATTTTTTCTGTTGATTGACAAGTTTTTAGCTATAATTAATATATTTTACAGGTATTGAGTAATATTTGAAAAAAAAAAATGTGTAGTATGTGTGTGAAATTGCCTTTAGCAAGTGTATCTCATAAAATAAAGTAAGTGTATCGAATATTTTTTTTAAATTTTTGGGGCACTTGTAGTGAATTACTTTTTAGCTAAATCAGCGATATGTGCGTCAAAGAACTAAATTTAAAAAAAAATTTGCAGATTGAAGTGTTAAATAACATGTTACATTACAAATCTATATATATGTTATTGCAGTAATCATCGTAAATACATTTTGAATATTTTCATTAGTAACAACTGCCGATGATCTATTAATATTAATGCAGATACATTAAGTACAACTTCCTTTTCGAAGAAAAAATACTATGTATTTTTTTTCACATTTAATGTTAACATGTAACCATAATTCAAATAAAATACCTAAACCAGTAAAGAAAAAAAAAACAAATTGCAGTTCCGTTCATTATTCAACCCGATATTTATACACATAACAAAGAGAATAATTACTATCTTTTATAAATTTTATTGGATTTACCTACCTTGAAAACACATTCCCATAAATAGCCCTATCACTCACACAAGACATTTAACAAAGATTTTTACGGGGTAAAAAAAAAACTCTCTTTTTATCATCTCGAACAATGTGTAGAAACCCGCAACAAAAAGACTATTACACCACATGTTTTCCTTCTCCCTTTCCTTAAATTAACAAAAAGCTAGAAATCTGGAATTTTGTGTTATTTTGAAAGGAAAGTTAGTGTTTGTTGAAGTCATATATATTTTTTAAAGTTAATCTAATCTGAAAAAAAAAAATATCCCTCTAACTTACCATCACAGTACAGTGGGATATCACTTTTTTGTAGTTAACAGGTTATTTTAACATTCCTTTTAATGCAATAACTTTAACTACTATAAGAACTATTTGAAAAGTTTGAAAACAATTAAAATATTTTTTTAAGTGCTCTAATTTCGTATTCACCATAGCTCACCTTTATTTTTATAGACATAAATGACTGATACCTACAGTGGTGGCCAAAAGTGTGGACACTTTTTGAAAGTTTCATGTGTTTCAACTGTTACCAGTGTTCTTGCATCTATTGAATTTTGCTTAAATACAAACACTTAAATATTAAGTTGAAGGTAATTTAATGTAGAATTTCATTAAAAAAACAGAATTAAAATATATGTGTTACAAATAAAGTTATGCTCATTTTAGTTGAACAAACAATCACAATCAATGGATTCTCTTATGCTGAAATTGCAATACAAGTTGGTGGTTCAATGACTTGAAAAACTGAGACAGATCATACTATTAGTTGCATAACTTATTCGTAATACATATATTGTTTATACTGTACCTTATTTTAATTCTACATGAAAATTACTTAGATGATGACTCCTTTGATGTTGTGCCCATGGATATAAAGATTATATGGGACCAAAGGTCTCATAGACGGCTTCAGCGATCTGCACACAGTGGTCCTCATAAATATTAAATTACTTTACTTTTAATTTGATATACAATTGTTTAATTTGATATACAATTAATATATTCTATAATCACACAAAGTTGAAAAATATGAAACTTTCAAAAAGTGTCCACACTTTTGGCCCCCATTGTAGTTATTGCATCTTATTTAACTCATTAACGACTTCTTTGTGAACACTATTAACACCTTCCTTAAGGAATGAATGTTAGCTTTAATATTTTTTTGAATTTGCTTTTCAGAACACGTTTTAAACACGTTAATTTGTTGTACCACCATGCATATTAAAAAGTTCAGGGCCATGGTTTTAATTTGCCTTCTATATATTTCTTTTTGGATAAACTTAAGCAGAAAGCTCATTTTCGTTGAAAACTTTCTTGCTAACTGTCGTTAATGGGTAAATGATACATACATAAATGTTCAGGGCCATGGTTTTAATTTGCCTTCTATATTTTTTTTTTGGCAAATAATAAAAGAGCTTAAGCAGAAAGCTCATTTTCGTTGAAAAACTTTCTTGCTAACTGTCGTTAATGGGTAAATGATACATACATAAATGTTCAGGGCCATGGTTTTAATTTGCCTTCTATATTTTTCTTTTTGGATAAACTTAAGCAGAAAGCTTATTTTCGTGTGGCAAATTTTATTGCTAACTGTCATTAATGGGCTACTGATAACATGCTCTAAAATATAAATAAAAATTTGTACGAAATAGGTAAACTTGTATAAAATTGTACGATAATAGCAAATTAATAAAAGAACATAACTATACAGAATCAAGAACCATATTTGTTTTTGTCCATTTCGTTTCAGAACAGGTTTTTAAAACACGTAATTCTTGTTGTGTACCACCATACCCCACACAAAAAAAAAATCTAGTTTCGCTTCTTTCGTTTGTGCGCCTTTTCATTTGTTAAAAAATGAGCACTTCTCAAAACGGCGGTAAGCGAAGTATCTCAGAGATGATTTAGTAAATAATGGCGAAAATGGAAAACATTTCGGAACAATTTTTTTTCCCCGAGCCCTTATGATGTGCACACAAACCCATTATTATTATTACTATTACCACCGGTTGTAAGTGTTTTCGCAAAAGTTGCACTAACGGTTTTCTTTTGTGAGTAAGCGGTGAGTATTTTACTCGAAATTGATGTTTATGATGTTTTCGGTCGTTTTGTAAAAAAAAAACAGTTTTTATTAAGTGGGCCTATTTCTTGAGTAATGAAATTATAATTTGGCGCTTTTTGTGTTTGGCGATTTCTTGGAGTTTTGTTAGAGTGGATTGTAACTAGAAAAGTGGTTACATTAAAGAATTAGAAGAAATAATAAATTTGTTGGAATATCTATTTTGTTGAATGTTTGTTGAACTGTTGAAACGTCATATAAATGAAGGAAAAAAATTTATCAGCTAATAAAGCATAATATTATCAAATATGTTGTTATTCGTAGTATTACAACCTACCTGTTGTGAGTTAAATAAATAGTTTTTGTTTGTACTAAGTGGCGAGTTTTGTGTGCGTTTCATTGAGAATGTTTTCCAATTTTTTGTGTATTTATGATAAGCAAATTTCTGTGATTTGTATACGGTAATTTTAAGGGCTATTTGTTGCATTTGAAATAGGGCTAGAACTAACAGTGAATGAATCGTTTATGGACGTCACGTTCGCCAGTTGAATGAAACACCAGGATATAAATGCCAGGACACGACCAACCATTGTCAGATAGTTCCTACTACATGGGAGGAAGTCAGTGTTGCCAATCCATATAGTGGAATGATTTTCAATCCTTATTTTTTTTTTTTTAAATTATATCTACCAAATGTTCATTCACTAGGGCCTGTTCACTCACTGGTCAGTCTACCCTAACATGCGAAAAAGGTTAGAACTGAATTTACTGAACTTGACATAACAGGAACTACAGACTAATATATTATTGACACTGAAAAAAAAATTATCGCATCAGTACAAGTAGAGTTTCTAGCAAAAACATGACATAATGTTATAAATTCTTTTTCTTCTTAATATATTTTTGTAAAAAAGCTCAAGCGATGTTTTGTAAAACACAATATCGTGTCATTAGAATTCGATATAGGATCGATATCGCAACATCGGAATGCATTGCTAAAATGTGAGGGAATCGTAGGTTACTTTTAGGAATTTTCGGCAAACGGAATTTTCTGGTGGCTAACTACAGCATACACAGTAAAAGATCCAAAGTATACCCAGTTAAAGATTACCATTGGCTTTTGCGTAGATTCAGAGACGAGTTCGTCACAGAATACAGTGTAACTTTTTCTTTAAAATCCACTAAAAAAATAATTGTACATTATAATTTTCAATTTGCTCTTGCATATTTATTTCTGTCTGCTACTGCATTTATGATACTAAAAAAATGCAGAGCTTTTCGAATATCAGAGAATATATAAAACTGGAAGACAAAACCTTGGGTTTTATGTGGAATTTTTTCGTTGAAAGAATTGCCTGCCCCCATGAATACTTCAAAAATCCAACTTTTAGGCGCCCGGGGCTACAAAAATCTCCGAAACGAAAAACATTCAAAACATAACACAAAAAAGGGTATGTTATTAGATTATTTCTGTTTATGGGGCAACTTAAAGTGGTATGTTTCCTGAGGATTACAAAATCCTGGATATATACTGGGATAGAATAAAAGGAAGAATCCGGAAATGTATGAGAAGAATGGTGGATCGCGGAACTCCAAACTACTACTGAGTTTTATTGCTGGTTATGTGAAAATAAGTAGGTGTTGGGAGCCCGGGTGGCCTAGTGGGTTTGATGGCAGCCCATTGCGCTAACTGTCTGCGCACTGTACCTGGTGCCGGTTCGATTCCCGCCATCGCCCTGAGTGTACGTTCTCTTCTGTGTCATTAAAGATTCTGTCTGTGTCTGTCTTACTTGACAAAATGTTTATAATCGGGTCCATAGAGTGAGGAAGGAGCGGTAGGGGGGTCTATCAGTCCAAATGGTTTGAAGCAGAACTGTCAGGTTTTTCGAGCTACTGCGCATTACATACCGGGACTGAGGTATCCCAAGATGCACCACTTTAGAAGTTTTTTGAGCTACTGCGCATAACATAGTGTCAGCCGAAATTCTGTCTGTGTTTGTCATTCCTTAAAGGTATCCCAGGATGCAGTGCTCTAGCCTGCTTCTTTTGTGCTGGGTAATGAGGGGACCCGGGTGGCTATGGGGGTTTGATCGCAGGCCATTACGCTAACAGTCTGCGCACTGTACCTCGTTCGAGTTCGATTCCCGCCTTCGTCCTGGTGTACTTTCTCTCTTTTTGTCAGTAAAAAAATTCGATATGTGTTTGTCCTACTTGATGAAGGTTTACAAGAGGGTCTCTGATCAAGCACACAAACCGGAAAATACATGCACCAACCTACCTACCTATCAGCATTAATGAAAAGTTACGCACGAACTCCCTCCCCTATACACTAAAGCAATCGCGTTTTCGAGCGTTGATTTTCAGCATTATTAATAACACAAATAAAAAAAATCCAATGATTTCACATGCCCATACACTACCAACGACCATTTTACGGGAAACATGATTATACCCTCCCCCCCACCAGCAGCTCATTTCCATATATATAATATGCCATCCCCCCAAAAAGAAAAAGAGTTTACTTAAATCTTCCCCCTGTTGCCAAATCGTGCAAGAAAACTTCGTCTCGAAAAGAATAAAGAAAAAAAAAACACGCGTCGCATTTATGAAGTTAAAAGGATAAATGTGTTTTGCGGCGAAAGCACTAATTGCCGGAAGCAGGAATTCGTTATTAATTAACACTGATCCTGTCATGCATGTAATGCAGTTAATTACGGAGCTGGGAGTCGAAACTTTGTATGGAAATGCGCGTGGGGTGAGAGTTAGGGCTAAAGTGGGTTAAGTCAGTGTTGATTGTGTTATTTAAAGATTTGGTTTTAAAATACAGGAGGGTTAAAATAAAAGATGCTTTCTTAAATGCTTGTAAAATGAGATGTTAGGTAATTTAATCGTAGGGGTAGGTAGGGTACGAGGGGATAGGGCTAGGTACAGACTATATATATTCCGGGATTGTGTGCTTGATCCGAGACCCGTCCCGCTTATAAAGCCTTCGTCAATTTCGGCAGACGCAGAAATAATGTTTACTGTCACAGAGAAAGAGAAGTACACAGAGGGCGAAAGCGGGAATCGAACCCGCAACTGTTACAGCGCGCATACTGCAGGCGAAATGGTCTGAACCACTCAGCCATTCGGGCCCCAATTTAGTTGTAACCGGTTGTCTATAAAAAGTCTCTTTTAGGAGCTTAAACGCCTTGCAATTTAGAATCCTGGTCAAGTGACGTGGTCAACACCTGAGCGTACCCAACGTAAATTCGAACGAACGCAATCGGGACTTTCGACTTCACATATTTTCAAGCATGTCTATCCCAGTGTGTTCGGGTACTTTTAGTTGGATTTTTGCTGCATATTTCCGTCTATAAGATAGCAGTGACCTAACATTAACACCTTTCTGAATGAAAATTTTAACATGAGGTTTTTAAAATTCGTTTTCAGTGTAATTTATTAGTTTCTACGACAGTTTTAATTGTCCTTAAATTGTCCATTCAGCTACATAAATTGTCCAGGACTACGTTCTTTATTTGTCTTATTATTTGTTTATATTTCTTTATTATTTTCAATAAATTGAACCCTTTCAGTCCCAATGACAATTTGGCATTATCATTTTTGAAATTTTTTTCTAACCGTCTAAAGCCATTTATGATATCACAAAGCTCATCATTCGATACTTCAAACTTTTTTCTGTTAGAAAATACTTTTTATTTATCCCAATAGATGCCAGCCCTATTATTTTTTTAAAATTATGATCAGAAAAATGATGATGCCAAATGGCCTCACTGGGACTGAAAGAGTTAATCAGAAAGCTGATTTACTTTGCCGCCCCGTTGTGGCGCAATCGTTAGGATGATAGCCTTTGGAGCTGCTGGGGTTGGGTTGGAATCCCGGTCGAGCATGGATGTCTGTGACCATCAATAAATGTTGTTATTTGTCTATGTGTTTGTATTGTCCTTTTTTTGTGTATCTCTTGTGCTTGCAAAAAAAAAACTCCTTCTGTGTCTGTCCCACATGACAAAAGCTTATAAGCGGTTCTCTGAACAAGCACACAAGCTGGAATATATATGTATCTACCATACCATACCAGCTGATTTTCGTGTGGCAAATGCTTTCGCCAATCTTCATTAATGGGTAAAGTGGCAGATTTGTCGAAATTGACTTATTCCATTAACGTAAAAGCCGCAAACACAAAACCACAATACCTCCAGATAAAACTCATTAGCCATTGTTGATTTTTTTCAAAAATTGATGTTCAAAAAGCTTCCTGAGGGTGCAGTTTGTGGAAACTGTTACCTAAGCCTTCCGGGTCTGAATAAGTTCGCCACTTCAGTTACGAGTTTTTAAGTGAACTCAAAAATGAGTTAATTCATAAACTCAACCGCTATTGAACTCATGGGGGAGTCGCTGTTCTAGTTTAACAGACGTGTAATTGATTTGGTTTTGTTTGATATGACCCATATGTTGTCGATGCTGTAAAAGACTTTTCAGAATTTTTAAATTCAAGTCAATTACTAAAAAATAAAAATTCTTCTTTTTTAAAACCTTACCTTTTTTAAAACCTTCCCACAAGCAATTAACAAGTTAATTTGTTCCGCAATAAACGTGGTCTGATGGAAGAATATTCAAATATCAGTTTTCAGCTTTTGATTGCAAATATTTATTTCTATAAAAAATGAAGTTGAACGTTTGTCAATACGATATTAAAGTTCTTTAAAAGATGTTTTTTTAAACTAATATTTGTATGAAAAGTATGTTTAGATTAAGAATATATACGTGGAGGATTTTCTTCGGGTCTTAAGAGGTAAAACACCACATCAAACCAACCGGGACACCTAATTCGTCTACATTTGTACGCAGTAACGTAAAGCCTGCTCTTCTTTCCTACTTTCTTATTGTCCATTTCAATTAATTCTAAACATCTAAATGCGATTGGCAATTAAAAATCTACAACTTCAAATGCAACCACTTTGTATATCAAATAAACAAATATTCATTAATCGATTACATTTTCCCTCTATCCATTTCTCTAAATGAAATTAAATTTTATATCTATTACGACTTCTTCAAACCAACCGCGTTAAGTGTCGATTATTGGTTTCAAAGTTTTATTGTTTTAATTTGTATTCGATTTTCAATTCCCTTTCCATTCGTTTTGAGGTAATTAGAAAAGTCTCCAAGTGTGTTTTGGAAATGTTTTCGTTATTTTTCAATTTGCTGAAAAATTGGAAAAATCATCTGTTTGTGTAAGTTTCAGTTTGGAGCTGAAGTTAAATGTTTTGAAGCATTTTGGAGTAATTTTTGGAGATCGTTAGAGTCGATAAATTACTTGGGGATAAGTTTAGAGGAAGCTTTAAATTATAATTACGTTAATTGATGTTTTAAGTTTTAAAGCGTGCTTAAATTTTAGGGATGAATATACTTTTTATGTTTGTTAATATGTTTATGTATGAAAATTGTGTTTAAAATTGTTTAAGAAATTTAATTCAATAAAATGCCTTTCATTTAATTAGTACTCCTGAAAATAGCCAATAGTTGTATTCGCATAATTTGATCGGCTTCGAATTTTTAAGTGATAAATATAATAGCTTAAAAGTTACTTATAATTTACGTTTTAAAGAGTTCTTTCTGTTACAAAAATAGGTTCAAAATTAACAAATACTGTTTTATTCAATCCCGTTGAATTTAGTATCTTATTTTTAAAACCATTAAAAAAATGTGATAAAATTAAACAAATGATATTTACTTTAAGTAAAACAAAGTGAAATGTCAGCTTTTAAATTAGCTTGAACAAGTTCAACAAAAAGTAAGATGTTTTGTTCAGTTTTCTTTTTAATAAATATGAAATATATTGATATGCCATTTTCATAACTAAAAGATGCTACCCAGTACTTCTGCCACAATATCAATCTAGCAAATAAATAGTAACTAAGCAACTCACCAAAGAATAACTAAATTATACAATGTTAGCAGGTGTAACAATTCACACAATAAAGTACATCAAAATGCGATACCACAACCAAAAATCAACAATAGAAACAGTAGCTCTAACAAACAAGGTCCAATTAAACCGAAACCCACAATCAAATATGAATCGCCAAAAACATAAATAAAGAGCGATGTCTCCAGAAAAATATCCCTTCAAGCTTTTCTTTTTCATAAATGTACAAAGAAATAAATATTGGAGGGAAATTATCCATCGCACTTGATTCATTTTTACATTTGCAATTCATATATAGTTAATTCTGATATAATTGATCTCTCAACAAGTAACGACCCCGGTTTGTGTGAATTGAATAAAAACAATACATAAAAAACTGCATTCTTAAAGACCACTGCTGATGATTTCGGCACTGCTTAGAGATTCATCAGAGATGGCTGGGATAGAAACATAGGGCAAGATATTGAATAAAAATAAGAAAGAAATAATGGTATGTTTATTTAAGTATGTTATTTGAATTATAAATAATTGTTCGTTTATATTTTATGTTATTCTTTTATTCTAGTTTATGTTCTACTTATTAGTACTACACATGATTTTTCTTATCATTTTGCAACTATCTATTTTCTGTTCTCCAATTTTTTTTCATATAGAAAAACCCCTCATGGATTACACTTATTTAGAGGTTTTTAGTCTTAATTAGTTCATATTCAATAATGGACTTAGAAATTTTTTTGTAAGAATAATCCTGTCACCCGAGGCTCATAAATTTAAATAAATTTTAGATTAATAATTTATTAATTCACTGATGGTTTTTTTATGGTTTGTAGTACTAATTAGTACATAATTAGAAATGAAATAAATTTATAAAATAAGGTATGATTTTTATTTTAAAACTATTAAATTAGTACACAACTTTTGGAATTAAATTTTAAGTTTATAAAAATATTATTTACCTTTTTTACTTTTTTAAATATATGACGTAAATAGATAATTCAAAATTAAAAATGTAGGTGTGAGATATTTTAATCTTACCTGATTTTATCTAGAAAACCTACGCTCCTAGATAAATGAATTTTATCTAGTTATATTTTATTGCATTGGATATACGCATAATTCGTTTTTTTTTAAATTAAATCAAATATATCTCTCAGATTTAAAATAAATGAACAGTCTCTGATTTCAGGAAAAAATGCATCACCTTATATTTTTCATATCAAAACATGTAGCAGAAAAAATTAACGAAACACAAAAGGAAATACTTTTTTCGAGAAAGAACTTATAAATAAGATTCCCAACCTGTTCGCCATTGAATTTATCGCTTGCTATTTCAGTCACGTCGCCATGGGGGGCTTTCACCTGACGTCTGAAGGCATCTCCAATTATGCAAGACGTGACTTATTATACGCAGGAGAGTTTTTATTTTTTTCTAATTCTCTTCATGTGTTTTATTTGTGTTATAAGCCCTAATTGGGAACGAAAAAAAATGGCGAAAAAACCCTATCACCAAAATTGCCGATTGAAAAAATAGAATGCTCCTTCGTAGTTAAATTCTTCTTTAATTCCATGTCGGGTTTTTTAAATGTTGGTTTATATAGGAAAACCGGTTGGTAATTGTTCGGATGATATATTTTTTGTCAATGTTTTTGCTTTTGAATAAAAGAGTGTAATCTATAAGGAAATATTGGATATGAAATTGAAGAATAACAACCATGAAATGTGTTCGATTTGATTTGTTTTTTTTAAAAATTGGGATACAAATAGTTTTAAATGAATAAGAAAAAGTATTGCTAAATACTAGCTTGGACAAATGAATCATTAACAAAAGGTTTCGACAATTTTTTTTGAAAATGTCTTTATGTTTTAACTTGAATGTGAAAATTAATAGTAGATAGAATTTGACAGTTTCGCCTCAGGTGGCGGTATTGCGGTATGGATGACGTGCACACACCGGCCACCGCCGCTGCTCTATCCGCAATTGCGTTCTCGTACTGTTGTACGAGGGATATTTGATTCGAGACCACACCGCCACCCACTATGAGTCACCACATATGACGCGAGTTGTTTTGGGATGGTTTTATATGACGTAATTATAGGATAGGTTTATGCTATATGTAAAGAACAGTTATTAGTAGTTGTTGATTCGAAATATTTTTTATTACAATAGTAAGGGTAGTTTTATATGACGTAGATTATAGGTTTATATGACGTATTTTTGTAAAGAACAGTTATTAGAAGTTGTTGATTGGAAATATTTTTTTTTTATTATAATAGTAAGGGAAAGTTTTATGCGACATAGGCTACTATAGTCTTAAAATATTACTTTTCCTCAAGTACAAATAAGTTTTTAAAGTTTTTATAATAAATATGTTTTTATAATAAATAAGTTTTTATAATAAAAAAGTTTTTATAATTTAAGTTTTTATAGTTAAAGTTTATTTTAATTTATCTTAATCCTATTTTCAAAGCAGTCATATACACAATTTTTAGAGACATCAACACTAAATTTATGTATTCATAGAATATATACTAACATTTCTTCTAAAGATGTAAACATATTTTTTCACATCATATAAAAATGATAATCATAGTGAAACAATTATTTGATGAGAATCGAGTTCATAAAATATTTACTTCAATTATTTTAGAAATTATATACATCTTAAAAATATAACTTTTTTCCCCCTCATAATCAATTTTTTTATAAATTGTAAAATGAATGTTATAAAACTTATTTTATTCTAACCAGATAACATTTTCCAATAGAGAACTTATAAATTTCGTAATGCTTATTTAACAGATAAAATTTTCTTATAGAAAACTTATAAATTTCGTAATACTTATTTCTAAATAAAACACACAAAAATATGAAATAACACATTTTTTTATTTACATACACATATTTTACACAGATAACTTTATACCATAATCAAATTGTTTTGTAAAGAAATCATCAGTAAACAAATGCAATACATTTTTCAACTTTGAAACAACTCGATTCACATTTATTGCCATTAAGGCATCGTCTCCAACACATAAATACAATTCTTCATAGGATAACATCATACACTCATGTTTATATTGCGATGGATTGTCTATTTTACATGCAGCACACTTAAAAAGTCTATGTAAATTGGCTTCCACTTCATCATGTAGAACAGAAATATATTCTTTTTCCAAATCTATATTAGGAATCGTTTACAACTGTTTCAACAACATTTTCAAGAATTTTGCTAGGTAGGATCTTATACAATACAGTAGATTTGATAGTTTCATTTATATCTGGTATAATTTCACAGATTTTAACAAGATTGGAGTAATCTACATTTAGAGAAGACGTTTTGAATTTGAACACTTCAAAATGAAATATTTGTTGAATTACTAAGCCACCAGACACACTCATTATCGCAAGTTGGTTGTTACAAATTACACTACTTGACGTATATTTCACATCTACGTTATAAATTTTCTTTTTAAAGTCTAGATAAGTATCTAATGACATTACGATACCTTGCTTGGTAGGGAAGTAGGTTGGTGATTCACTGTTGGCACATGATGTATATTGTCTCATATGAATATACAATTTAGAGATCAAATTGTGTAGAGGACACCATAAATCCAAAACCGAGATCCCATTCTCGCACTGGAACACTTTTCTTAGAATGGAAAGGCGAGGTCACATCAGTAATTGTAGAATTCAAAGTTGGAGCATCTAACGCGATGAAATTGTCATGATTCGTAAAAGAATCTATCGATGCACCAACACTGCTACATACATCAGGGTCTTCGTTCATGTCGATGGGGAGAGGTTCACAAATCTCCTTCAAATTGCAGAGAGGAAATTCCACGAAAGATTTCTTGTTATGAGGCCTAATATAAGCTTAGTTCGTAAGCGATGCATGACAAAAATATGTAGAGTAACAACAACTCTACAGTCAGTAATGAAATGATTTCCAAAGTTCAGAAACTGAGATAAGAGATATCTTATGTAAACATGTCTATCTTGTTTATCACGTGAAACTCAATTACAAATTCTTATGCAATATGCCATCTGACTATGGCTCATCCTGCTCAAACATGTATTATATTGTTCCACTAATTAATTTCTAACTAAATCCCATTTTTTCTTTAATTAAGGAGTAATTATTCAGTAATTTATTTTCCCACTTTTATAAAAATATTGATTCAAAATCATACATTTATCTATGAAAGAATCGAATTTTCCATGAGGATTATATACAATTTAGCTGCTGGAGAATAAATTTAATTCACGTTCAGATTTCTTTAAAAATATAATATATCAAAGTATAATTAATTTTAAAGTGTAATATAATATTAATGCGTCTATTATTTTAAATATTAGAAATTTCTCCCACCCCAGGAATAAAAATAATAGTATATTTCATAGAATATTTCAAACAAAATTTTTTAAAACGGTTCGTTTTATTATATATTCATCCACAAATATAACCATTTTTAAATCAAATAATTTTGTATGCCCCACAGTAATTATAAATATATTTTTAAAAACTAAAAATATAATATAAACTTGTTATTTGTATTCGAGTGGTAAGCAGATAAGGCCACACACACCACAATAGGTGTTATATAATAGTTATTTTGTTTGGACTTTGAATCTAAAGATAACAAAAACCCGTGACAAAGTCACATGTTTTAATTGCAACATATGGAGTAATCGAATCATATGATCAGATCACAAGACGATCGAACTTTCTAGAAACGATTGCTTATAAGACGGGGGATCATTTCAGAGTTTTAGCTAATCTTTAGTAAAAATAGTGTTAGTTTTAAATTTTTTATGATCCTAAATAACCTTTACTATATACAAACTAGGGTAAACTAAGCTGAACATACAATTCCAAAAAAAAAAAACCTAGTCATAATTTCATGTGTGTTATGACTTAATTACATAGTATCCTTTCACAAAAACTTTACTTTCTTTGAACCACTAACGTATGAATCCAGTCTGAAAAAAATCCCTTAGCTGACAACAGGTTAAAGTTTGTTATCTAATCAGTGAATTAACTCTTCTTAACTACAATTATAATTACTTTTTAAGCATTCTTATGAGTAGGTGAAACAGTATCCTTCAGTAAAAACTTGTATTCATATGCGTGAGGTACAAAAATAGTTCGATAAGAGAAAAAAAAATAGTATTAGCCGATAATGTTCTTATGTACAAAAAGTAACTATTTCACAACTTGAAGTAGACGGTTTATTACGTTTAAGTGTATATCAAATCAGTAGCCTTGGTTAAATTTTTTATGATTTTAAAACTTTCTGTTTAATGTGAATTTTATATTTAAATGTTCTTAAAAGTATAATTTTCACCCTGTAAATTGTTTGTTATATATCTATTATTGTTAAGACTCAGCATTAACAATTCTACTATGAATATATGTACATAACAAGAAAATCATAATATTGTACTTATAACGATAAGATTGGGGTATTCTACAATGATCTAATGTAGTGCTTAGTTTTATTAGTATTGATGTGAAATGTCAGCTTGTTAAAACATCTAAAGATAACAAAGTTGTAAATCTACTCTAATGTGGGGTGTCGTATTAAATAAAAAATATTTATACAATATGATTATTCATAAAATCATACAAAAATTATTATTTTCTAAATAAAAGCTCACTTACCGTTCTCACACACAATGTCCGCTTTCATACTGAAGTACAATGATATAGGAGTCGAATCGTCTTATGACAATAATCCACAGTCTCATGATACATTACAGATAACAATTGAACATGAGTTGGACTGTTTTCACTGCTGATAGCTATTTTTAATTTTGATATTTTATAGTTTTATATGACGTATTTTAAGACATACTGATGCATAAGGCATGCTTAAGGCATGCATAATGAATGAAGCTGAGTTATCTTGTTAATTAAACAAACTTTCATAAAAATGTATAGCTATTTTTAATACAAACTTAAAAATAAGACTTGACTCAAAAATAACCCGTATAATAGATGTTAAGTGCATTATACGAACAATTTCCAGCAAATATTACAATAACTTAGTGATTTCACAGTGAATTTAAGAAGTAAATTGCACTATCTTTTGTTAAAATTGTATGAAATTTTTTAAAAAAAGTACTTTCTAACGGATTTGAAAACACCTTTTATAGTTCTTATTTATAAATATTACAACCAGTTACGGATTTCAAAGCTTATTAAGAAGTAAATATCAATGAGATTTTTTAATATAGTCTTATAAATACTACAACAGTTTATCTGATAATGTACTCTCGGTGGGAATAATTAACAAAAATGTGGAATTCATAATAAAAGTTCATACCTCAAGTAGGTAGTAACACTTCATGTTATAATTCGTACAATTCTTCAAAACTAACAACATTAAAAAAAAATGCTCTTCTAAACTATTCATATAAAGTGTTTTTTTTTTTTAGAAAATCAATAAGTTTTATACTAGATTTAATTTACTTTTAAAATAGATTTATAATATACTAATAGATTAATAACTTGCGTTTTCAATTTTGAACTCGTTAACTTCAAAATATTCAGGAATTCCTCTGGTTTAATGCAAAATGACACATCAACGTAGATTATAGGCTCATATGTGCAAATTTTGGTTGGAGTTCAACAACAACTTTGTAAGAAATTGAGTAGTTTTATCCAATATGTTTGATTGAAACTCTAAAAAGTTTGATATCTTCTTTGAAATAATAAAAATAGTAGTATGGAAACGTGTAAAACTCTATTTTATCGTCTTTTGGTATAACATTAATGGTATGAATATATCTGAATAATAAATGAATCATGTAGTTATAATAGGCTTACATGTATTTAAATATATATATGATGTTTGTATGGTTGGACTCATATTTTTAAAAATATATAGTATAAGGTTTTGAAAAGTTCAGAGAATATATCTTAATCACAGAGATTACAAACTACACAATGAACGGGTAATGTGTGACTAACTAACACGTTTAAATCTGTTTATCTCTGTTCATGTAACTTTCTAAGGAATTAGTGGCGACATAGTATTTTCAATCAAGTGTTTTGATTTATATTAAAGTACTTTATTACAGTGTTTAGAGTTACTCTGTAATTTTACATGACATTCATATCCTTTACTATAAACTGTCATCACCAACTAGCTACATGATAATAACACATGTGATTCCAAAACTTTACCAGTTTTTGATATGTGTACCATTCTGATTAACAAACAAATATATACCTTTTGATAATAGAATATAAGAAAAGTGACAAAGAAATGCAGGTTTAACTAAAGGACCAACTAACATATCCGTTAAAATTCCCTAAATTTATGACTGAAACTATATAATCTTTGAAGAAAACATCAAATGCTTTTTTTTTTTTACAATTTCTAAAAAAAAAAAAAAAAATACAGACAATTAAAATATAATTGCATATTCGAAAAATACCTAAAAATGAACTAACCAACATGAAGATTCTTAATAACAAATCAAAAATTCAACTTTAATTTGCATCATTATTTATTCTTATAAGTTTTTTTCATATTCAGTTCTTGATAAATAGTTGTTTGACGATAAAATTCTTTTGATATTTGTAAGTTTCTATTGAATAATTATAATTAATGTTCGCAAACCATAGTAAAAACATCAATACCATTGTCAAAATAGAAGCAATTATTATGAAAAAGGATTTTAAAAATAAGTAAATTTAGCTTAATATTATGGTGCATGGTATATTAATTCTTCTTTTTATTATCATACGATAACCTATATCCTTGCTGAAAAATTTATATTCATACGTGAAAGGCTTAAAAAATAGTTCGTATATATCCTTAATTTTATTTGATAACATTCTAAAATTCCCTTAAAGAGTTAAGAATTATCGAAGTATATTATTTTTGGACATAATAAAGACTACTTTTAGGGGAAAAAATATCTAACCTCATTTTAATTTATTCAACTCATGATTCAAACTCATAACGATCACTACTCTAAATCCTTATGAAACAGTTTTTTATACTTTGAGACTTTACGAAATAACACAAATTACATTAATATTCTAAAAATTTATGCAAGTTTCATTATTTTACTACGGTGTGAGAAGGAAAAAAATTAAAGTGTACGTGTTTTTTTTTTTAAATTTAATTAATATCTGATGAAATAGTTCAATATTATTCAAGTCAGACATAATTTCTTGTTAATCGGTAAATAGTATACAATTATGATCACTGATTGGATATTAAGAAAGTAAATAAAAATTATGTCTGGTTTCAGGTAAATAAATAACGTAATCAAAATTAACTAGTTGTACTAGTTCTTCATTTTCAAATATCGAGAACATATATTTGAAGAAATTTTATTATCTCATATAATCTATACAATTTAAAAAAAATAACTTACCATATCTAATAGTATTGTAAAATCCAACGGTGCGGTTGACAATTCAGATTCGATGATGTCAATTTCAGAAGACTTAACCAAGAGTAGCATGCAAGCAGGGATGATTCCTAAAAATATTATATCAATCTTAATTCAATACATATGAATTTATACCAAAGTCAATATTAGTTATGTAGTTAGTTATGTAGTGTGTACTTAGTAGTGTGTTGTTATGTAGTGTTAGTTATGTAGTGTGTACTAATAGAGTCATTACTAGCTAAAAATAAAACGTGCATTGACTATCTATACGAGTCACTCGAGAAAGAAATCTCTTATCTTACCACTCTCACATGAGGTTGAATCATCCTTCAAAACAATACAAACCTTTCGAGTATTCCGGTAAATTTCCTGAACGCCCCTTTATACTATTTAAAATTTATTGAATCGTACATTTTTATTATTTTTTTTTCTTTAAATTGTTGTAATAAATAATTAAAAATACTTACAAAGATAATTATTATCATTTTCTTACCTACACTTCGATTAACAAGAAAGTAGTTCAAACTTTTAAACTAAAATTATTTTACCTATTTCGAACAAAAAGGCATACATATACTTATCGTAAACAATAGTTATTAATCAAATGAAACTTTATAAAAATGATGTTAGTGTGAAATTCATAAAATGAGACTTGAGTTTATTTATATACATAAAAAATAGACAAAAAAAAATCTTCATTAATTCTTCAAAACAATCATGTCAAACATGTGAGACTGAGTCTGTGTTGGGATGCAGATCAATGAATTATAGAAATATGATTTTTTTTGTAGCATCTTGGTAAAATCCGTCAACTAATAATACATGTTCTACTACATGTATGAAAAAAAAAATAACTAAGTCCAACCTCATTACTGTCGAAACATTTCAAGCTGGCTAGAAAATATATATACATACATTTCTTCCATACGCTACGATTTTTGATGTTAAATTTTATTAATTGATTTTTTTTTTAATGGATGTTTTAGAAGAAATTGCTGCTCATAGCGAACATATGATCAATATCACAATTTCTATCCAATCATTTAAAAAAAAAATCAATTAAAATTCAATTAATAAATGTTATTAATTGATTTTTTTTTGATTTTTTTTTAAATGATTGGATAGAAATTGTGATATTGATCATATGTTCGCTATGAGCAGCAATTTCTTCTAAAACATCCATTAAAAAAAAAATCAATTAATAAAATTTAACATCAAAAATCGTAGCGTATGGAAGAAATGTATGTATATATATTTTCTAGCCAGCTTGAAATGTTTCGACAGTAATGAGGTTGGACTTAGTTATTTTTTTTTTCATACATGTAGTAGAACATGTATTATTAGTTGACGGATTTTACCAAGATGCTACAAAAAAAATCATATTTCTATAATTCATTGATCTGCATCCCAACACAGACTCAGTCTCACATGTTTGACATGATTGTTTTGAAGAATTAATGAAGATTTTTTTTTGTCTATTTTTTATGTATATAAATAAACTCAAGTCTCATTTTATGAATTTCACACTAACATCATTTTTATAAAGTTTCATTTGATTAATAACTATTGTTTACGATAAGTATATGTATGCCTTTTTGTTCGAAATAGGTAAAATAATTTTAGTTTAAAAGTTTGAACTACTTTCTTGTTAATCGAAGTGTAGGTAAGAAAATGATAATAATTATCTTTGTAAGTATTTTTAATTATTTATTACAACAATTTAAAGAAAAAAAATAATAAAAATGTACGATTCAATAAATTTTAAATAGTATAAAGGGCGTTCAGGAAATTTACCGGAATACTCGAAAGGTTTGTATTGTTTGAAGGATGATTCAACCTCATGTGAGAGTGGTAAGATAAGAGATTTCTTTCTCGAGTGACTCGTATAGATAGTCAATGCACGTTTTATTTTTAGCTAGTAATGACTCTATTAGTACACACTACATAACTAACACTACATAACAACACACTACTAAGTACACACTACATAACTAACTACATAACTAATATTGACTTTGGTATAAATTCATATGTATTGAATTAAGATTGATATAATATTTTTAGGAATCATCCCTGCTTGCATGCTACTCTTGGTTAAGTCTTCTGAAATTGACATCATCGAATCTGAATTGTCAACCGCACCGTTGGATTTTACAATACTATTAGATATGGTAAGTTTTTTTTAAAATTGTATAGATTATATGAGATAATAAAATTTCTTCAAATATATGTTCTCGATATTTGAAAATGAAGAACTAGTACAACTAGTTAATTTTGATTACGTTATTTATTTACCTGAAACCAGACATAATTTTTATTTACTTTCTTAATATCCAATCAGTGATCATAATTGTATACTATTTACCGATTAACAAGAAATTATGTCTGACTTGAATAATATTGAACTATTTCATCAGATATTAATTAAATTTAAAAAAAAACACGTACACTTTAATTTTTTTCCTTCTCACACCGTAGTAAAATAATGAAACTTGCATAAATTTTTAGAATATTAATGTAATTTGTGTTATTTCGTAAAGTCTCAAAGTATAAAAAACTGTTTCATAAGGATTTAGAGTAGTGATCGTTATGAGTTTGAATCATGAGTTGAATAAATTAAAATGAGGTTAGATATTTTTTCCCCTAAAATTAGTCTTTATTATGTCCAAAAATAATATACTTCGATAATTCTTAACTCTTTAAGGGAATTTTAGAATGTTATCAAATAAAATTAAGGATATATACGAACTATTTTTTAAGCCTTTCACGTATGAATATAAATTTTTCAGCAAGGATATAGGTTATCGTATGATAATAAAAAGAAGAATTAATATACCATGCACCATAATATTAAGCTAAATTTACTTATTTTTAAAATCCTTTTTCATAATAATTGCTTCTATTTTGACAATGGTATTGATGTTTTTACTATGGTTTGCGAACATTAATTATAATTATTCAATAGAAACTTACAAATATCAAAAGAATTTTATCGTCAAACAACTATTTATCAAGAACTGAATATGAAAAAAACTTATAAGAATAAATAATGATGCAAATTAAAGTTGAATTTTTGATTTGTTATTAAGAATCTTCATGTTGGTTAGTTCATTTTTAGGTATTTTTCGAATATGCAATTATATTTTAATTGTCTGTATTTTTTTTTTTTTTTTTTTAGAAATTGTAAAAAAAAAAAAGCATTTGATGTTTTCTTCAAAGATTATATAGTTTCAGTCATAAATTTAGGGAATTTTAACGGATATGTTAGTTGGTCCTTTAGTTAAACCTGCATTTCTTTGTCACTTTTCTTATATTCTATTATCAAAAGGTATATATTTGTTTGTTAATCAGAATGGTACACATATCAAAAACTGGTAAAGTTTTGGAATCACATGTGTTATTATCATGTAGCTAGTTGGTGATGACAGTTTATAGTAAAGGATATGAATGTCATGTAAATTATACAGAGTAACTCTAAACACTGTAATAAAGTACTTTAATATAAATCAAAACACTTGATTGAAAATACTATGTCGCCACTAATTCCTTAGAAAGTTACATGAACAGAGATAAACAGATTTAAACGTGTTAGTTAGTCACACATTACCCGTTCATTGTGTAGTTTGTAATCTCTGTGATTAAGATATATTCTCTGAACTTTTCAAAACCTTATACTATATATTTTTAAAAATATGAGTCCAACCATACAAACATCATATATATATTTAAATACATGTAAGCCTATTATAACTACATGATTCATTTATTATTCAGATATATTCATACCATTAATGTTATACCAAAAGACGATAAAATAGAGTTTTACACGTTTCCATACTACTATTTTTATTATTTCAAAGAAGATATCAAACTTTTTAGAGTTTCAATCAAACATATTGGATAAAACTACTCAATTTCTTACAAAGTTGTTGTTGAACTCCAACCAAAATTTGCACATATGAGCCTATAATCTACGTTGATGTGTCATTTTGCATTAAACCAGAGGAATTCCTGAATATTTTGAAGTTAACGAGTTCAAAATTGAAAACGCAAGTTATTAATCTATTAGTATATTATAAATCTATTTTAAAAGTAAATTAAATCTAGCATAAAACTTATTGATTTTCTAAAAAAAAAAAAAACACTTTATATGAATAGTTTAGAAGAGCATTTTTTTTTTAATGTTGTTAGTTTTGAAGAATTGTACGAATTATAACATGAAGTGTCTACTACCTACTTGAGGTATGAACTTTTATTATGAATTCCACATTTTTGTTAATTATTCCCACCGAGAGTACATTATCAGATAAACTGTTGTAGTATTTATAAGACTATATTAAAAAATCTCATTGATATTTACTTCTTAATAAGCTTTGAAATCCGTAACTGGTTGTAATATTTATAAATAAGAACTATAAAAGGTGTTTTCAAATCCGTTAGAAAGTACTTTTTTTAAAAAATTTCATACAATTTTAACAAAAGATAGTGCAATTTACTTCTTAAATTCACTGTGAAATCACTAAGTTATTGTAATATTTGCTGGAAATTGTTCGTATAATGCACTTAACATCTATTATACGGGTTATTTTTGAGTCAAGTCTTATTTTTAAGTTTGTATTAAAAATAGCTATACATTTTTATGAAAGTTTGTTTAATTAACAAGATAACTCAGCTTCATTCATTATGCATGCCTTAAGCATGCCTTATGCATCAGTATGTCTTAAAATACGTCATATAAAACTATAAAATATCAAAATTAAAAAATAGCTATCAGCAGTGAAAACAGTCCAACTCATGTTCAATTGTTATCTGTAATGTATCATGAGACTGTGGATTATTGTCATAAGACGATTCGACTCCTATATCATTGTACTTCAGTATGAAAGCGGACATTGTGTGTGAGAACGGTAAGTGAGGCATTTATTTAGAAATAATAATTTTTGTATGATTTTATGAATAATCATATTGTATAAATATTTTTTATTTAATACGACACCCCACATTAGAGTAGATTTACAACTTTGTTATCTTTAGATGTTTTAACAAGCTGACATTTCACATCAATACTAATAAAACTAAGCACTACATTAGATCATTGTAGAATACCCCAATCTTATCGTTATAAGTACAAATATTATGATTTCTTGTTATGTACATATATTCATAGTAGAATTGTTAATGCTGAGTCTTAACAATAATAGATATATAACAAACAATTACAGGGTGAAATTATACTTTTAAGAACATTTAAATATAAAATTCACATTAAACAGAAAGTTTTAAAATCAGAAAAAATTTAACCAAGGCTACTGATTTGATATACACTTAAACGTAATAAACCGTCTACTTCAAGTTGTGAAATAGTTACTTTTTGTACATAAGAACATTATCGGCTAATACTATTTTTTTTTTCTCTTATCGAACTATTTTTGTACCTCACGCATATGAATACAAAGTTTTTACTGAAGGATACTGTTTCACCTACTCATAAGAATTGCTTAAAAGTAATTATAATTGTAGTTAAGAAGAGTTAATTCACTGATTAGATAACAAACTTTAACCTGTTGTCAGCTAAGGGATTTTTTTCAGACTGGATTCATACGTTAGTGGTTCAAAGAAAGTAAAGTTTTTGTGAAAGGATACTATGTAATTAAGTCATAACACACATGAAATTATGACTAGGTTTCTTTTTGGAATTGTATGTTCAGCTTAGTTTACCCTAGTTTGTATATAGTAAAGGTTATTTAGGATCATAAAAAATTTAAAACTAACACTATTTTTACTAAAGATTAGCTAAAACTCTGAAATGATCCCCCGTCTTATAAGCAATCGTTTCTAGAAAGTTCGATCGTCTTGTGATCTGATCATATGATTCGATTACCTCCATATGTTGCAATTAAAACATGTGACTTTGTCACGGGTTTTTGTTATCTTTAGATTCAAAGTCCAAACAAAATAACTATTATATAACACCTATTGTGGTGTGTGTGGCCTTATCTGCTTACCACTCGAATACAATAACAAGTTTATATTATATTTTTAGTCTTTAAAAATATATTTATAATTACTGTGGGGGCATACAAAATTATTTGATTTAAAAATGGTTATATTTGTGGATGAATATATAATAACGAACCGTTTTAAAAAATTTTGTTTGAAATATTCTATGAATATACTATTATTTTTATTCCTGGGGTGGGAGAAATTTCTAATATTTAAAATAATAGACGCATTAATATTATATTACACTTTAAAATTAATTATACTTTGATATACTATATTTTTAAAGAAATCTGAACGTGAATTAAATTAATTCTCCAGCAGCTAAATTGTATATAATCCTCATGGAAAATTCGATTCTTTCATAGATAAATGTATGATTTTGAATCAATATTTTTATATAAGTGGGAAAATAAATTACTGAATAATTACTCCTTAATTAAAGAAAAAATGGGATTTAGTTAGAAATTAATTAGTGGAACAATATAATACATGTTTGAGCAGGATGAGCCATAGTCAGATGGCATATTGCATAAGAATTTGTAATTGAGTTTCACGTGATAAACAAGATAGACATGTTTACATAAGATATCTCTTATCTCAGTTTCTGAACTTTGGAAATCATTTCATTACTGACTGTAGAGTTGTTGTTACTCTACATATTTTTGTCATGCATCGCTTACGAACTAAGGTTTATATTAGGCCTCATAACAAGAAATCTTTCGTGGAATTTCCTCTCTGCAATTTGAAGGAGATTTGTGAACCTCTCCCCATCGACATGAACGAAGACCCTGATGTATGTAGCAGTGTTGGTGCATCGATAGATTCTTTTACGAATCATGACAATTTCATCGCGTTAGATGCTCCAACTTTGAATTCTACAATTACTGATGTGACCTCGCCTTTCCATTCTAAGAAAAGTGTTCCAGTGCGAGAATGGGATCTCGGTTTTGGATTTATGGTGTCTCTACAAAATTTGAACTCTAAATTGTATATTCATATGAGACAATATACATCATGTGCCAACAGTGAATCACCAACCTACTTCCCTACCAAGCAAGGTATCGTAATGTCATTAGATACTTATCTAGACTTTAAAAAGAAAATTTATAACGTAGATGTGAAATATACGTCAAGTAGTGTAATTTGTAACAACCAACTTGCGATAATGAGTGTGTCTGGTGGCTTAGTATTTCAACAAATATTTCATTTTGAAGTGTTCAAATTCAAAACGTCTTCTCTAAATGTAGATTACTCCAATCTTGTTAAAATCTGTGAAATTATACCAGATATAAATGAAACTATCAAATCTACTGTATTGTATAAGATCCTACCTAGCAAAATTCTTGAAAATGTTGTTGAAACAGTTGTAAACGATCCTAATATAGATTTGGAAAAAGAATATATTTCTGTTCTACATGATGAAGTGGAAGCCAATTTACATAGACTTTTTAAGTGTGCTGCATGTAAAATAGACAATCCATCGCAATATAAACATGAGTGTATGATGTTATCCTATGAAGAATTGTATTTATGTGTTGGAGACGATGCCTTAATGGCAATAAATGTGAATCGAGTTGTTTCAAAGTTGAAAAATGTATTGCATTTGTTTACTGATGATTTCTTTACAAAACAATTTGATTATGGTATAAAGTTATCTGTGTAAAATATGTGTATGTAAATAAAAAAATGTGTTAGTTCATATTTTTGTGTGTTTATTTAGAAATAAGTATTACGAAATTTATAAGTTTTCTATAAGAAAATTTTATCTGTTAAATAAGCATTACGAAATTTATAAGTTCTCTATTGGAAAATGTTATCTGGTTAGAATAAAATAAGTTTTATAACATTCATTTTACAATTAATAAAAAAATTGATTATGAGGGGGAAAAAAGTTATATTTTTAAGATGTATATAATTTCTAAAATAATTGAAGTAAATATTTTATGAACTCGATTCTCATCAAATAATTGTTTCACTATGGTTATCATTTTTATATGATGTGAAAAAATATGTTTACATCTTTAGAAGAAATGTTAGTATATATTCTATGAATACATAAATTTAGTGTCGATGTCTCTAAAAATTGTGTATTTATGACTGCTTTGAAAATAGGATTAAGATAAATTAAAATAAACTTTAACTATAAAAACTTAAATTATAAAAACTTTTTTATTATAAAAACTTATTTATTATAAAAACATATTTATTATAAAAACTTTAAAAACTTATTTGTACTTGAGGAAAAGTAATATTTTAAAACTATAGTAGCCTATGTCGCATAAAACTTTCCCTTACTATTATAATAAAAAAAAAATATTTCCAATCAACAACTTCTAATAACTGTTCTTTACAAAAATACGTCATATAAACCTATAATCTACGTCATATAAAACTACCCTTACTATTGTAATAAAAAATATTTCGAATCAACAACTACTAATAACTGTTCTTTACATATAGCATAAACCTATCCTATAATTACGTCTTATAAAACCATCCCAAAACAACTCGCGTCATATGTGGTGACTCATATCCTTTTACGTCATGTCCGCTCACGTCATATCCGGTTACGTCATGTCCGGTGACTCATACCCATTCCATAAGGAGTACGTCATATCCATGGTGGTGACGTCATCCAAAATACCCTTGTATAACAGTATGGAAAAATCGTTGCCACTCACAAAAATATAAACTTTCTCTAAAAATACCCTCGTACAACAGTACGAGAATGACGGAGGTGGCGGTGGTGGATCTCTAAAAATACCCTCGTACAACAGTACGAGAATTGCGGAGGGTCTGACCCTCGACCCTCCGCTGGGCCAGAACTCTCAATTTCTCTCTACTCTCCCCTACTTCAAATTTGGTACACGAGTTTACAGTATGTGGTGTCTGAGACTGTAACCAGTCTAACTGTAACTGCTAGCATTGTAGAAGATAACTGTTTAACTGTAACTGCACCGGCATTCTTGTTCTGTTTTGGAAATAGCTGCTAGTAAGCGCACTTAAGATGTGCGCTCTTGTAATAATAAGAAATATCCCTTAATAAATAATGTCCTGTTAAACTACCTAATATAATTTCCCTACATGCTAACACTTAATACAGCTAATGGACATGACACTTGGCGACGATTGATGGGATTAAGAATCCGAAAGTTTTGGTTCGAATGTAAAACAAAACTAAAGCAAGTCAACCATGTGCTGGATATAAGTGTGTTCCTTGGATTACGGTAAATTTTTTGAAGAACCCAAAGGCTGCCAAGGTAAAAATTTTGTTTTTCCATTCCGACTAGAGGATTCATTTTGAAATGGAGGAGCTCGTAAAAGGTTTGATAGAACAGAACCAATTGCTGATGCAGCGATTAGCTGAGCCAACAACGGTTTCCACACCTAAAGTTTCTGTTCATTTAGAAAAATTTGATGAGCACCAAGAAAGTTTTGATTCGTTTTTAGAGCGCTTTGAAGCTTATCTAACGGTCCAAAATGTTCCTGACGACAAACGTGGGTTAACATTGATATCAAATTTAAGTCCTAAAATGTTTAATCTATTAAAAAACTTGCTCGCTCCAGTAAATCCTTCAGAAAAAGATTATGATTTTTTGAAAAGTACTTTAGAGAAGCACCTAAATCCTAAGCCATTGATAATTCCCAGTAGGCATGTATTTTTGAATCGGAAGCAACGGGAGGGTGAGACCATTAATGAGTATATGGCAGTGTTGAGATCACTATCCGTTCCGTGTGCTTATGGTGAAGCCATGTTAAATATAATGTTACGGGATGTATTTGTGAGCGGTCTAAGAGATAAATCTATCCTTAATAGAATTTTTGAGGAGGACAATATCGAGTTAGACGCTACATTAAAAATAGCTTTGGCCATGGAAAAGGCAGTAAAAAGTACATCACAGTTATTGGAAAAACCAATGACTATACACAATGTCGGCATGGTTAAAAACAAAACTAACGTAGGGAAAAAAGGGAAATACAGCAGTAGGGCAAAAAATAAATCGTGTTCGCGTTGCAATGGAACGGATCATGATTCTCAAAACTGTAAATTCAAAACTAGCGAATGCCATTTTTGTAAAAAAATTGGGCATATTGAAAAAGCGTGTTTCGCAAAACAAAAGCAAAAACATGTTAAACAAAAACGGGTTGATTTGAGTTATGAAAATGAAAGTGAAAACCAAAACTTAGTCCCGTTACATGTAATGGGGTCAGAAGAAGCTAAAAGACCACCAATAATGATAACAATTAAAATTGAAGGTAAACCAGTATCAATGGAATTAGATACGGGAGGGGCAGTATCCGTGATGAGTCTTAATAATTTTCGAAAAATTTCTAAACGTATGTTACAGCCCACAGATATCGTTTTTACTACCTACAGTGGAGAAAAACTTGTACCATTAGGCGTTGTAAACGTAGCCGTCGAATATAAAAATCAAAAGAAATCATTAAAATTGTATATAGTAAAGCCAAACTTAGATACAATTTTCGGCCGAGAATGGCTATACGAAATAAACCTGGACTGGACTGCTATCAAATCGATACGCACCAGTAGGGAATTTGATTTAAACAAACTCCTTGAGGAGTACCATGAACTATTCGACGATAAACTAGGAGAAATAAATAACTATGAAGTTAAATTAGAGTTAAAATCAGATGTTACACCAAAGTTTTGCCGTGCAAGGCCGGTACCCTTTGCTTTAAAAGATCGAGTTGAATTCGAAATTGACCGATTGGAAAAAGAGGGGATAATAGAACGGGTGGAAACATCTGAGTGGGCGACCCCGGTCGTGCCAGTGGTAAAAGGAGACGGTTCGATCAGGTTATGTGCGGACTATTCCATTACCGTTAATCCTAGTATTTTGGTGCAGCAGCATCCTTTACCGAGATTAGAGGAAATATTTTCATGTCTTAGTGGGGGAAAACAATTTTCGAAATTAGATTTTAAGCACGCTTATTTACAATTAAAGGTGCATGAAGACAGTCAAAACCTTCTGACAATAAATACAACAAAAGGGTTGTATAAATGAACGAATGAATCTTTTCAGAACATAAAAGAGGAAATCTGTTCTCCTCAAGTTTTGGTACATTATGACCCTGCACTCCCAGTAACGTTAGCAACAGACGCTAGTCCTGTTGGATTAGGCGCGGTGTTATCCCACAAAATGTCCGATGGAACAGAAAGACCTATAGCGTTCGCATCTAGAACTATGACAGATACTGAAAAGAAGTACTCACAAATTGATAAAGAAGCTCTAGCAATAGTGTGGGCAGTCAAAAAGTTCTACCTGTACCTAAAAGGACGGCGATTTACTCTGATTACCGATCACAAGCCTCTTGTCGCGATCTTTGGATGCAAAAAAGGTCTACCAGTCCTAGCTGCAACTAGACTCTTGCACTATGCATTGACTTTACAGTCTTTTCAGTTCGACATCATTTATCGTAACACAAAAGAACATGGTAATGCAGATTTCCTGTCAAGATTACCGAGCCAGTCAGAGGACCTGGAGGTTAAAGATGATGTTACCCTCTTCCAATTACAGCAAATAGAGAATCTCCCTGTTACCGCTGAAGAGTTGGCCAAAGGAACTCAAGCGGACGAAGAATTGGGACCGCTATTCCTGAAACTTCAGAGAGGAGGAGAGTTGAAGGGAAGAGAAGCAGAGTACAGTCTACAAGATGGCTGTATAATGTATGGAACTCGTGTCATGGTCCCGAAGCAGTTCCAGAGAAGAGTTCTTGAAGAATTACATCATGGTCATCTGGGGGTTGTCAAGATGAAGGCGATTGCTAGATCTTTTGTCGCCTGGACCTCGATTGACAGGGACATCGAGGACACTGCCAAGAATTGTATCCACTGTGCTGAAATCAAGACAGATCCTCAGAAGGTCAAAGTTCACTATTGGGAGTATCCGAGCAAGCCATGGGAGAGAATTCACGTCGATTTTGCTGGTCCGATGTTCGGGAACATGTTCCTGGTCATCGTTGATGCACACTCCAAGTGGCTGGAGGTTTACCCAATGAAATCGACAACAACCTTTAAGACCATCGAATCCCTGAGGGACTGTTTTGCGAGATTCGGCTTGCCGGTGACGTTGGTAAGCGACAATGGACCTCAATTCACATCCCACGAGTTCAAGACCTTCATGAATAGCAACGGGATAAAGCACAAGACGACTGCTCCATTCAAACCATCTAGTAATGGACAGGCCGAGCGTTACGTGTTCACTCTCAAACAAGCTCTTAGAGCTATGAAGGAATACTCCGGGACTATACAACAAAAGCTCAGCACTTTCCTGATTCAATATAGGAAAGCACCAAACATGACAACACTCCACAGTCCAGCAATGCTGATGATGAAGCGAGAGATTCGTACCAGGATTGATCTAGTCAGACCCGATCTACAAGCACGTGTCCAGGAGCGGATTAGAAAGAAAAACTTCGAGTTCGCGGACCGTGGGTTCAGCACTGGAGATAAAGTGGCTGCACGCAACTACCGTCATGGTGACAAGAAGTGGAAGTTTGGAACTGTCGTGAGTAAAGATGGCCAACTTCACTACACGGTTGCTATTGGCAATCAACTGTGGCGTCGTCACGTGGACCAGTTGAGAGACTGTGGAGAACTGACAAACCAGGAGTGGGAGCGCGATCCGCATGCTCGGATCTCTACACAGAGTGTTGCCTCAAATGTTGGTTCTGTGGCAACTGTGGAGCAACCAACACCTGATGAGCCTGCTGCTCCGCCGGACAACGCCGTCGACCAGTCGGGGAATTCTGAGGTGGACCACCCAGCACCATCAGCGAGTCCAGTCAGACCTCCTGGACCACCCAGCTCCCGAGTTCCAGCACCTTCTGAGCCTCTTCGCAGATCCACCCGAGTTCGGAGACCTCCTGACCGTTTAGACTTGTAGAGGGGGAGGAGATGTGGTGTCTGAGACTGTAACCAGTCTAACTGTAACTGCTAGCATTGTAGAAGATAACTGTTTAACTGTAACTGCACCGGCATTCTTGTTCTGTTTTGGAAATAGCTGCTAGTAAGCGCACTTAAGATGTGTGCTCTTGCAATAATAAGAAATATCCCTTAATAAATAATGTCCTGTTAAACTACCTAATATAATTTCCCTACATGCTAACACTTAATACAGCTAATGGACATGACACAGTATACCTGTCGGACGTCATAATAGATTTTCCAGATAATCGAGCATCGTCAAATGGCAACTGCCACACAACTTTTTGGGCTTTTAAGTAATTGTGTTTAAATTAACCTTTTAGGGTATATAACTACCTTTAAATGTATTGATTTTATTGAAGGGTAATTGAAAGTCGCGTAGTGTTGCAAAAACATATAGGTTTCTTTTAAATATAATTTTATTCAATGCAGATTTTTTTTTATCAATAACAAAACTTTATTTAATGTTTTGCTATGGACATTAATGACAATTATTAGTAAAAGTTTTCTTAATTATTTTTGACAGGAATAAAAGAAAATAGGAAATGGTATTGTGCATTTTATTTAAATTTTTTTTACACGGAATTGAAATATTTATTTCGTAAACCATAATTTTAAATCTATCCAATTTTAATAAATATATAAAATAAGCATTTTTCAAAACACAACTCTAGAATAAAAATACATCACCGACAAAAATCTTATTTAACCCGTTTTAGTGTCTTTCATAATATATTTTTATTGACATGCTCATTTTTTATAGTATATTTTTTTTTTAGGATTTAGTATCTGAGTGCATCCCCGCAGCATATCTATGGCTGCCCAGCAATTCAAGCCGAGCTCTTCAAGATTAGCATTGAAGACCCAGAAGTTTTAATTTTCTCTGAAAAAACGGTTGAAGTCGCAAAAGCTGCCTACGACAGCTACGGACCTATCTAATTTTTGCGCATATCATGGACACGATAACAACAACAACAGTATCTGAGTGTTACAGATCAATACTTAACTATAAAAATAGGGCTCTGCCAAACTCAATTGTGGATTTCTGAAATATGATATTCACAACATTTAAAATTAATTATTCAAATTATCTCGCAAGATTTATAAACCTCAAAAACCTGTCATTTTTTTTAACTTTGACTAATTGATTTCAACAAGAAATAAATCTTAAAAAATAATTAAAATAATTAATGCAATTGAATTACATAGTGCGTCGAATTTCGTAGTTTCTTATAAAAGTTATTAAACATTTTTCTACTACAATATAGTATTCCACTATATAATAGTTTAAGTTGTGGCGGGTGCTTGCCCACAACACCAAAACATAAAAATTACCTTTTCTTATTTCTTATCTTTTATGTATTTATATATTAGAAAATTATCTTTTTATTTATTTATATACTTACCAACAAGGCCTGATCTTCCATTAGGCTCTTTAGCCCCCCCCCCCCCCCCCCCCCGCCCCCCCCCCCCCTCCCTCCCGAAAAAAATAATAATATAATAATAATAAAATAAGGCTATTGTGTAAAGAAAACGTTGAAAAAACCGGCAAAATTTTAAAAAAAATTCACATTTTTGTAGGCCTCTCTATATTTTTAGCTTAAATTTGACTAGATATTGACCTAATATGAATGATTTTATTGATGTTATAAGGAAGTTGATAAAATATAGCATAATTATACGGACGATCATGCCCAACATTTTCATAGAGGGGCCCTAAAGTTTACTGTGCCAGGTGCCTACAGTCTGTGTTTTTCTAGATCATGCCCTGCTATCAGTCAAAATGTATAATGAAATGTATCCCGTTTTAAGGATTTCGTGAAATAAAGAAAAATGACGAAAAACTTACCATCCAATTCTTCGAATATTCATTTATATAAATACACAATATAATCCAGATATTACGGAAGTTTTTGGAAAAGTCAATATACCTATACAAAAAAAGTCTCAAGAAAAGTACTCGAAATAAGATATATTATGTGTTTAAACAAAATTAAGTCCGAACTACAGTCAACGACCACGTTGTGTCACTTGCCGCTCGATAAATAACGGACAGAGTCAAAATAAAAACATTTTAACAAGAGTCAAAATATTATCATTTTAGTACCCACTTCAAAATAAAAATAACCACAGATATAAATAATAATCATTTTTTACCTGTAAAAATGGGGTAGATCACAACTGTCCGCATTAGTAGGAAACGAGGCACCTGTTAGCATTGAGCATCGGTTATTGAAATCTAAAACGATCAAAAGTTATGAAAGGCGAGGGTTTTGACGAGATTTACGCGGATTCATTAATGAAATTGGCACTGTGCCCTGGATCAACTCTCCCCTATCTTTGGCGATGCGAATGCTCCTCTGGACCGCAGCCAACTTGCATCCCATCGAAGAATTTAGGGTTGCATCAATGGAGACCCGCATCCCGCGGCGACAAAGCATTCGCACACTTCACCGCCAAACTTATTATTACCATCAATAAAATAAAAGGATTCGACTTGGATTCTGAATGGTCTTTCGAATCCCCGCATGTTTTATTTATTTATAACAAATTTAAAAACACTTCGTGTACCACAAAGTATTCCCCTGTGGCATAGGCAAATTGGCTTACATGTAAAATTGCTTCCACTGCCATGAGATTTAGAATAAAATTTTGAGTAAACATTTAATTTCTTATTTTTATAAAGTTATATTGCTCTGGTAGATGGTTATAGATTTCCCCTCCATGCTTCAAATTTTAAAATGTAATAAAAATTAAATTTATATATTTTTTAAATTATGTGTGTTAGAAAACCTTACAGCCAGGTGACGCGTTTTGCAGAAGTGAGTAAAAGATCACAATAAAAATTTAAATTGTAAATAAAATCAGAGAGAATGGCAAAGTCTCTATTCACCACACCAGATTTAAAAAAAAAGAAAAAAAAACAGGAGGTTATAGCATGGGAAAGTCCCTTTCCTGATAGTTCGTTCTTTTTTCGAAGGGGGGGAGGGGGTCGTCTATTCTAAAGCTATGGGCATGGATTTAAGCGTCGTGCGTTTGTCTGTATTTGTCCTAACATTGCGACATAACATGCTCGTTCTATATGTGGAGTTAAAAGTTCTGAAACTGGCGCCGTTAAAAATGTCGCTAGTGTTGTCGGTGTTGGGCCTTCTCTTTTGAGCCCGGTCAAGTGACGAGGTCACACCTCAGAATGCACTCCACGTAACCTCTTAGCGATTAGGCACGCCGCACCAAGTCTTTAAACATTTTAAATTTAAACGGGCGTTATTAGCAGTGGTGCTTGAATGAACCTTGCACTAGAACTACATAATGGCTATTAGTGAAGGGCCTGATGATTTTAAACCACAATCGCCACCACGCATCATTAGAACTTTGAAACACAATAGACTTTAACATCAACATTCCCTAATATAAGTTAATTTACTAACTTTTTTTTATATATAGCAAGACCCGTGTAAGGTCTTCTCAGCGAATTATAAACCAAATGAGTATATGCACAATATAGTAATATACTGAAGTTTTTTTTTACTAGTACATGAAAATTACATTTCATATAGAATAAAGGAGAATTTCAATTACTGTTAAATACTCCGACGATTTTATCAAAAAAAATTACAAAAATATGAGCATATTCCTGCATTTAATTACTAAAAACAAACAATTTCTTGACCAATATATACATTTACTTTTTATGAGCAATGGATAGTTTGAACAGGACGGAGCGGATTTGTATGTTTAATAGAAGACAATGCTTCTCTCTGTGACGTTACTATACTACAGGCGAGGCCGTTCTAGTTTAAATGAAACAGTTTCAGGGTGGTTTTTTAGGGTTCAAGACAACATTTAACGTAGTTGTGACGTCACTTTAGGAGTGATAGCTCCAATGGTCCATTCTCACTCTACTTTTGGTAAGAATTATTTATAATTTTCGGAGAGCATTAAAATATTGGCTTGCATAAAAATAAGTATTTTAAATGGAACGTTTTAATATTTAAGAATATTTATGTAAAAAGTAACTATTTGTTTAAAATTTAGCTAATGTTCCTTCAAATAAATTTTGATATATAATACCTCAAAACTAGAAATTTTTATAAATGTTTTTTACAGTGTTATTTTAATTTTTTAAAAAAACTTAAAAAATAATGTGGTCAAAAAAAATTTCTAAGTTACAAAGGGAAATTATAGTAGACATACACAGATTTTAATTTTAAAATTCTGATGAAGCTGTTATTTAAACTTGAATGCAGCAATTGAACAAATGAGGGCAAGTTCAATTGGACAGTTCCTTTATAATACTCTAATAACTTTTAATTTAATATTTTTAAATTTTTTACAACCTGCAGACGAGAACAGACACAGTGTCAATAAAAAAATATAGTATTTGAAAATGTAGTAAACCAAATCATTATTATACATAATATTTAAAAAGCATTAAGTTTTATTTTTCAATATAAGTATACAGATGTTTTTAAATACATTTTGCCCTTTATTTTATAATATTTTTGAAGATAAACAATACACAATCAGGTGATATACAGGATACATTGCACTACATTAACATTTTGAGATGTAAAAAAAAAAGACTTTAAATTTTAAAAACAAGGATAAAAGTATTCCATTCAAAGTCCCCTTCATGGAACATATTTTAAAATTGAACAATCTTTTCAAAGACTCTAAATAAATATCGTAATAAAACTAAACATTAATAATGAAATAAACAAATTTTGGAAATCTGAATGACAAAATGAAGAAACAGAATTACTATCAAAGCAGGGACTAGACTATTTCTCAAACTGCTGGAATATGAGAATTGCTTAATAAAGAATTTTCAGTAAAAAATCAACACAATTAATAACATCCATAAACTAAAAGTATTCCTAACAAACCTAGACATAAGAAACTGTTCAACAAAACCTATGATTTTTCTTTTTTTTAAGAGGCTTTTTTATTCTTACAAGAAATGAATGTATTCGAATACATATTTTTACATTAACAAACATTAAACAACTGCCACATTTACTGTATCATGCATCTAATGAAATTATACACTTTTCAAAAACTAAATTTTTTCAGTTGGTTTTTTTTTTTTACAACTGACTTGTTCAGTTGTGACATGATTCATCGTGGATTCTGAAGACTGGTTGGTATAGAACTAGAGTTCTCAAGTTTTTATTTTTTCAATTCCATATACTATTATATAAAAGTTAATGAAACAATTGCATTTGGGTCGAAAATCAGAAAACTATTATTTTTTTCTATAATCCACACGTTTTGGAAGGGTGCCGATTCTAATAAAGTACAGTAGACGCCGCTTAATGTGATCACGGTTAATGTTATCAATCGTTTAATGTTATCAAAATCGCTTAGTCCCATCCGCTTATATCAAAATACATTAAAAAATCATCGTTTATTGTAATCAAATGTTCGTTTATTGTTATCAGTTTATTGTCAGTGATGAAAGAAATGGAAGACGTTTTCAATCCCCGGTCCGATACGAATGCTGAGGATTTTGAAGCATGGATGGAGATCGACGAGAAGGTTGCGACTTCTACTCCTTTAACTGATGAGGACATTTGCGAAGCCGTATGTGTCAAATATCAGGCTTCTTCACAAGATTCTGATGCTGATGATGAACCCAAAAGTGCTATCAAGGACAAAATTCTGACGCCTGCTCAGATGAGGGAGGCACTTCGAATCTTACGTCTAGGTGTGCAAAACAAAGCCGACGCGGAACACTTCCATTAACATTATGATTATGAGCTATTCGTAAATGACTTGCTTGGAAAGAATGCTTAACAATTGATGATTTCTTTTTCAGCTAATAATTAACCTTTTGTATTGTTTTCTGCAGTTCAGTTAATATGTAATATAAAACTAGTAATTCTTTTTCTTTGGTCTGAATTAAGTTCTATTAAATACAGGGTGTCCTAAAAGTTCCCGTACTGACGATTCGTGATTTTTTTACACGCAAAACAACAAACTTTAAAACATAGTTTTTATGCTAATGATATAAAGCACTTTTAATGAAACGTAGGAAAAAATTTGGAACTTACATTTATATTAAATAATTAAATTGTCCGCACCTTTCATCGAAGCAAAGCTGAAGGCGTTTTGCGCATATTTTTTAGAAACGCGTTTTAAGATGCTGGGAGTGACTTCTTGTATCCTTAGCATGATGGCATTTTTCAGATACTCTATTCATTGTAGAATATCTTCATAAACTTTGTTCTTTAAATATCACCAAAGAAAAAAAAGTCAGGTATACTCAAATTAGGGGAACGAGGTGGCTTAAGATTTCCCGAGATGAGTCGATCGCCAAAAAATGAAGCCTTGCTTCATTTTTGGCATATTGCACCGCCTTGTTGGAACCAAGAATCTCATTCATTCACTTCTAATAATGCAACAAATTGTTAGATAAGTTCTCTATGCAATTCCATCAACACACAGTTGACTCGAAAAACATATTGCAATATCCTTTGTTGAGTTTCTTGCACAAAATCTGGTGCAACAATTTTCGATCTGCCGCTTCTGTGTTAAACTTCCACCGAACCTGATCTCGCACGAAATCTCTGGACGAGTTTATATAGAGTATCTTTATTCGGTATATCATCAACTGGATATTTATGTCGCCAAAATTTTTTACATCTTTCATTATGATTTACATCCAAAATGAGCCTCAACCAGCGCAATTCTCTGAATGCGCGAAAAATCATGTTGCAATGAAGAACAAAATGACATGGAATTTTATTACAGAACAACTTAAGCACGAAAAAAACCAAGCGATAGAAACAAAAGATTTGATGAAATAATAAGCAGACGATAAAATTCAATATTTGAACAATTAAACACGGATAATGATTTTTTAAATTTGGAGTACGGGAACTTTTAGGACACCCTGTACTATAGAGTTTTACGGCAACAACTCTTAATTTAAAATTAATTTTTATTTCAATACGTATGTAAAAAAAAATTGTTGAAACTTTTTTTTTTCGTTTATTGTAATCAATCGGTTATTGTTATCAAATCACGCTCGTCCCGATATGATCACATTAAGCGGCGTCTACTGTAGTTTTCAAACGTTGGTCCATCCGTCATTCTGAATGTATGAATCTGAAACAACTCTACCGAAAGCAATAAAAAGGCTACGGTCTCTAAATTTGGTTCACAAGTTCCTATACCTTGTCTATTTACTATGCGAGCTTCGAAAAGACTTTCTTTCCCCATCCCTTCGCTTGGTATTGGGCTTCCCAGCCCTAAGATCTTTCTCAAAAAAAAAAAAAACTATAACTGTATTTCACAAAAAAAATTATGCAATTTTAACCATTGAAGAGCTTAGTGAAATAAAGTGTTAATTTTTGAAAAAATTTGGATATTTATGTCAATGAACATGTTAAACCCTCCTTGACATCCCTCTTTTTATAAAATTTAAGTCAAGTATATTTTTTACAGTTTGAAAGTGCCACTTTTAACTTAACTAAGAGCAAAAGAAAATCTTTAAAGCCCATTTTAGCGTTTTCACATTTTTCTCACTTTGCACGATTTTCCACTAAGCTCTTCACTTGACAAAATTACAGACACTTAAACAATCCACTATATAACAGTAATGTGCCGAAATACTATGTAGCGATACAAAAAAAGCTATATCATTTTATTTTACTTGCAACCTAGATAGTTTTCAGGTTAATGTCTAAAAAAGATAATCAATTTTTACATATCAACCACTTTTTACTTTATATTTTAAAATAAAATGTTTGGTATTGAAATTTTAATTCCACATTATTGACTAAAATTGAACAAATGTCTATGTAAAGTTCACTAAAATATCTGCATTCGGTTCTTCAACAGCTCATTTTCTAAATCAATTGATGAATCATGACATCACCCTAATAAATAACCATTGGCTAATTTTTAAAAAAAAATCAAATATTTTCATATTGAAGTAGATTAATACATTCATGTGGTTTAACAACCTATGTGCAAAATATTTCATTATTAATAATCGCAACTATCTAGTAAACTAAAGAAAAATTGTAAAACAATTGAAAAATATTTGTATTAACAAAAATATTATACACACATTAAGCTCTTGAGTAGAAAATAAAAGTCATAAATTTTTCAACAACTATTTTTTAAAGAGAAAACTGTTTTTATATTTTATGCATAGCATTACAGTATGCAAAACATTCCTTTTTAATTGCAGTTACATCTGCGTAATTGTAAATAACATTTTAAATACTTGCACCAGCTTGTTTTTGCATTTCAATTACCAACATACAAAACTTTTGTAGAGGTTGTTTTAATCCGAACTACTGCTGCTGCTACTACTGCTTCCCCAGCCTTTATGTTTATGCTTGAACATTTTCTTAGGTTTAAGAACCTTATTCATCTGTGGTTTTAGGAAAGAAAAAAAATACATTGTACAGTGCAAAAAAAAAAGAAGAAAATATATTCTCTGATAAATTTCATTAAATATTTTATACATAACACTGTTTTTTTTTAATATTTACATAATATTTAAAGGTAATTTAATTGTAAAGAAATTAAATAGAAACAACTTTCATGATAAACATAAGTAAGCAGAGTAAATGTAACTCATTGGTTCTAATGCTAAAAATAAATATTTATATGATATCCTAAATGCTTTCCTAAAGGGGGAAAAGATAACTCATTTTCATAGTTTAAATTTTATTTTATTGGCCAAATATTCCGAGAAGTCGCAAAATTTAAAATTTATTTTCCACTTAAACAAGTTATTATTGAGATGGATGGATTAAACTATTTCAAAAAGTATGTAAGGTTAAAATTTATATGTATTCAATAGATGTCAATACATAACTTTAATAATACCAGTTACATAATAATAACATTTTTCACATAATTTACTACACTTAATATTCGACCTGGGACCTTGTTTATAATGATACTTGTTTAAAGCCTCCTAAACATCGCAGTTTTCTTGAATTAATGTAACAGTTATACTGTAGTATAATTATAAAATACAACTTCCTCATACCATGTAAGCTCCTGCCAATCCTGTTGCACCAGCAGCCACAGCACCTCCTATAGGAATGGAACTGCTACTCTTGTGATGCTATATAGCAAAACAAAATAAGCAATAATTACTATAAAGTGGCATACACTTAAATGATAATGGTAAAAATATGAGTTATTGATATAAAAACTAATTTATTCTTTAAAAAATAACTTAATATAATTCATTTCATTGAATAATAAAAACAGGCTTCAAACATTTTTTTCAAGAAAATTAACGATTTTAAGTATTACAATTTTACAGTATAAAGACCTATTTTTGTTAAAAACTATTAGGTATGAAGCACTTCTTCTGATATATGAAGCGAAGTTTAAAAATATGTTTAATTATAAACATAAATTATACTTAGCCTGCAACGATTCTGTGAGCTGCTATTGTATACATATATCGTATGCTTAAATTTATAAAAAAAGATCGTTGTATTATGTAGGAACTCTTTTAAAAAATCCAAGTGGGATTTGCTCAGTTTTTAATAAATTCAAATTTGCAAAACGGCTGGACCTGACAGAAAAAAAATATTCACAATTATGAAAATAGCATCCATAAGTACATAGGGAAGAAAATTATGACATTTTAGTTCGTAGACAAAAGTTAAATACAGGCTAAGAAAATTTATTTTTTTGTAAATGTAAGCAAGAAACGTTTCCTCTCCCTCTTTTTTTATGAGATTGCAAATAACTAACAATGATTTTGGAACATACAAACATATGAAGGGTCTACTTGCAAAACTCACCGATTCTCCAAAGTAAATATATTTATGATATGGGTGAACTCGGTTCATTGGCGATAAAAGAGTAAATTAGGGTTGCAATAACTATGAAGTTATCAAGAGCATTGTGGCTGTGACAATAAAATAAAAATGATTTATTTATTGATGGACTTTTGGCCAGTTGTCTTGTTTGGGTAGTTGACTGACTGATCAATTCATCAATTTGGAAATACCTGGACTGGTTGAAAACCTTCAAGTATACATCCACAATATTGAATGGTACTTCAGGGTGATCTATCAAGTCTGATTTTCTTTCTGCTGCTAGTCGCGTCCATAAAGTTTCAGCAGGAGATAATTAAAATAATTTCTTTTGTTATATTTTCCTTTATTTGACAATAGTGGCCGGTTTTATTTTTTTATATCTTGTTTCTGTATAGAAAATACTTTTTCGCTGCTCTTTTAGGATTAGCTTATTGGGTCTTCTCATGAGACTGAGAGCCTTACTGAACAAAAATGATTTAGATACAACTAACAGGCGTAATAGGAGGATTGGTCAGGAAGTTTAGGGAAAAGTTTTTTTTTTTTTTGATAATTGAAAGATATCAAAAGATCTGTTTTCTTGTAATAGGTCACAAGACCAAGAATACTTCTTATCTTAACTAGTGGACTCCTCTCTTATTCACACCATGCTTTGCTTATTTGCATCTGTGGAAGGTACTTAATTTTTTTCAGACAGTTCTAAGCAAGTAGGACAAACAATTATTCACAGTGTCCCTATAACATGTAGAACATTTTGAAAAAATAGCTCTTTCACCAATGGGTAATCTTTTGCATCAGATTGATACATCCGCAAAAGCTTTTTTATATTGATTTCTGCCGGCATATATTTTCGGGCACACATGCTTTGTGCAGTGAAGAATAAGTTTTGCTATGCTACATTTTAGGTTAATTAAGTTTATACAATTTTCTTTCTTTGGTAAAAAAAATTTCCGCCCATTTGTCATGCTTTTTATGAAACACAGAAGAGAATCTTCTACCATCTTCTCTTTGTCATTCATTAACAAAATTAACACATTGATCTCAACGAACTAGAACTGAATTTTTCTAATTGTGTGTCTAATTTAAAAGGGACCTGTGTATATTAACAACATAATCTTACACTATGCAAAGCCTTGAACCATTTGAACAATCTGATTATTTTTTTAACCATTTTTTTTCCAGTTTTATTACAGATCTTAAATTAACAAGTTACAATATTAAATGTTATATATTTTCCTAAATATTTTAACCCTTCAGATTTTAAAATCAACTTTTTTTATTTTGTTCTGTTCTGAGAGGAAAAATGTTTGCAACACTAATTTCAAGAATCTATTTGATTTCAAAAACAAATTATTATGTTCTTGAAAATTATTTGTAACATGTCTTTCTAGAATGATATAGCAAAAAAAAGTTCTGATGGTTTGCAATGGTAGTTTGAATTGATTGTAATCAACTTGCACTTCCTTGTAATTGCATAGTTTGATGTGTTAAAGTATGTTTGTTTTAACAAAATATTATATCCGTTTCTTGTTATCATATGCAATAATACAAAAGTGTTATACTTTACACTGCTTTCTTTCAATCTTTTATGAAGCGCACATTAGAGGTGTTACAATTTGAAAAAGAAAAGTATTAAGAATGATAAACGTACACACATTACGGATAAGCTTACTTAAATAGTTTTAAGTGTACACACAACCACAGTGATTCTAAAATAACAAAGTGGAATGAAGTAATACAAAAAACAGTGCACATTCTTCACAAAGTTAAATATTTAACTAGTTGTACAAATATAAACAAGCAGCTGTGAGCAGTCATACTTGATAATAAATAAGTAGATGGCAACATTAGAAATATAGTAGTATAAACAGAATAATCATAGGAAATAGATACTAACAAATAGGGACATACACATGATATGTTAAAAATTATTCTTTTAAACATGATGAATAACTTATATCAGCATCAAGTGTCAAGTTTGTTTCTCTCTGGAAGCTCTGAACTCAGTGCAGACAAGTTCAAAATAGTACACATCATAAGACTCGGGCAATAGACACAGCCTCCTGTACTAACGCAAGTGACAGTGAGACATTATGCCTGTGACCCGAAGTGACAAAAGAAACAAATAATGAAAATGAATTTTTCTAAAAATTGATTTGCCTCTCACAACCATTAAAAAAAATTACATTTCAAAAACACGCAATCTGGTCAAATATCATTACAATTTAAGTAAATTCAAAAGTTATTACCAAATTTTTTCATAGCTTAGAAAAAAAAGATATGAAAAATAATGAAAGAAAAGAATAGTTATGAATTTATCTTAAATAATTTTTTCAACTACCTACTCATTCAAAATGTGAATAATCCTGACCAATACTTACTAACTCTTTACTGGCTTCAGTAAATGTCATGAATTCCCATTTGATTATTGATGAAAAATTCTTCTGTTTGCTGGATTCCCATCCACAAGATTGGAGCATGGTTGACTACGAAGATATAACCCGCTAGAGGACGCTCACCCCAGTTGGACGCAAAGTCAACATCAACAGAGCACTGAATGCTGAGACTCTGTATTTTACACAAGTTGATCATCCAGGAATCTCAACCACATGCCATGGTTCCTTTTAATATGGTGGTTTTAAGAAAACTTTGCGAAATGATTTCAGTTTTTACCTCTTAGTCCTTTAACACTTTGACTTCTTCACTTTCAGTGCCTTTATACGAAACAAATAAGAGTTGTTGAAAAGGACTGGTTTCTGAGATTCCACTCTGTTTTTGTCGTCAAGGGTCGAGTTGATAGTCAGTTTATGAAGTTTATAAGTCTTGGAATACAGGAAATACAACACTGTTCTTTGATTATTAAAGTTTCGGATCCTCCATGAGGTGAAAAAACCTTTTTTATACATTACACCCTATATTCATGTTCCATACTTATTTATATGGAAAAAGCTAGGTCCAATCTTAGTTTCTCTGTAACAAGTTCAAATGTGTAAGAAAAGACCGCTTTAAAAAAACACCACATAAACATGTTTACAATACTGCATCAAAATTTATTAGGGTAAGGCAACAGGCAAGCAGCAAACTCACCAGCCCTTACCAGTTACATAGGGATAATAGTAAACCATCAATAGGAAGTGAGAAAAAAATTCTGAAAAATGATTTTTTATTACATGCATAATTGATTTCATCTGGAGTCATAATAATGGACATGAAAATAATGTTATTAAAACATCGATAATAACTTATTTTGTTACCTTTTCTCTTTAGCTGAAGTTCTTTTACAAGTGTTTGGTGATTGTTCTTTCGTTCTGGCAGTTCCTCCTTTATTTTTATCAGTCGGTCTTACACTTAATTTCTTTTTTGACTTAGATTTGTCTGTGAGATCTAAGCCAGTAGAACTAACGTCTTTCCGTGGTGTTCCAAATCCTAAATTGTATAACCTGTTGAACATTTGACGAAAATAACTTTCTTTCACTTTAAGATCATCATCCGCATTAGATTGATACATCAGCCAAAGCTTTTTTATATTAAGTTCTGCCGGCAAATATTTTCGGCCACTCTTGTTAGCTCGGTAAAGAGTTTCGCTACATTTTAGGCTGTTAATAAAGTTTATAAAATTTGCTTTCTTGGCCAAAAATCTGTCACCAGTAGTGTCACCACCTCGTCTTTCTCTCGGCATTTCACTCTCTTGATAAAACCGTTCAACAATACGATTAACTCTAAATCGAGAAATGTTTAAGACGCTCTGGAAGGTATTGAAACACACTGGAACTAACTTCTTCTGAACAGTTGATATAAAATATTTTGCTCTAGCCTCTTTCTGAACATACTTTTGGTTTTTGGGCCTTCTCTGCTTAATTTTGTTTATAGTTACATGTTTGAGAATAAAGTTGTCCTGATATATTTTGTCATGTTCTTTATAAAAGGCAGAATTGAATCTTTTTATGTCTTGCGCTGTTAATGATTGACAAAGAAGTGAGCTTTTTTTGTGGTTGCATGTAGCTAGGGTAGGAAACCCCTTTGGAGCATACCTGAAAAAAAATAGCACAATCATTTCTAAATAGTATTCAGAAACATTTTATGCATTTGTCTCAAAGATTCTACCTTATAATTGGGTGTAAAAAGTAACAAGGTCCTATGTGTGTATCTACAGAACAATCTTAGACTATGCATAGACGTTTTACAGTTTTACTATGGATCTAAATTCAACTAGTTACAATTTTCTAAGCTATATTTAAAAATATGTATGTTATTTTTTCAGTGAGTGAACCCTTATAATGTTCCGCCCCCAACACCACAAAAAAAAAACATTTACAACACTATTAAAAGATTACAAAACCTTTTCAAAATTGTCTGAAATTTAGAATAAATTGATATACGTGATACAAATTTTGAAGTGTTTAAGAATAGTTTATGTATGTACATAAATGACAAAGTGCTTACTTAGATTAGTTTACTTTTATGTTCATTAGTTGTTTTGAATAGCTTATGATTATGGTGCACAAAGCCTGAGTTATATGAAGTGCTATTTTGAAAAAAAATTCAATTTTACTGCTGCCAAAGATTTTTTTTTATACATGGAAAAAAACTGAATCCTAATCTAAACAAATAGACATGAGAAACTAAAGGTTAAGTACAGTTTCAAAGCAAACATAGTATTTGATAAGCTTGATGAAAAGAATAGTAGTTAGATAGAACAATAGCAGTAACTATGGATATCTTCATCTAGCACTCAACTTAATTTTTTTCACATGTCTAAGGTCTTCGAAAACCATTTCCTTTTGGTTGAAAAGGGATACAATTATTTCGGCCTGATGACAACATCAGCATGCAAGAGGATAAACAAGTAAGTATAAAGATATTAAAAACAGATTATAATCACTACTTTTGTTACCTTTTCTCTTTAGCTAGAGCTCTTTTCCAAGTGTGTGGTGATCGTTCTTTCTTCCTGGGTTTTTCTCCTTTACTTTTATCAGTCGGCTTTATACTACCATCCTTTTTATAACTAGGGGAAGGTGTGACAAGATCGGGTACCTAACGTTCAAAGGTTAATAAATGCAATAAATATAGATATTTTTTCTTGATGAATTGGAATGGAATCAGACCTTAAGAGTTACCATGTAGAGCAAAATGGGAAACTTCTTATGCCAATATTACAAATTCATTTAATTTGAATTTTTACATCAATCATTCAAAAGAAAAAGAATTTTAGTGTGAAAAAGATCCTTGATATTTAAATGCAGCAGTTATGTCTTGCAGTAGTGTCTGTTATTTTAATAGTTTTAGTTCAAGATAGATTGGTAAACCAAACCTCCACAACAGGCACCACTCGTAGGATGCTCTAGATTGGAGCTGCTGGGGTGGTTCGAATTCCCGGTCAGCATATGGTTGTTTGTGACTGTCATTAAATAATAATGTTGTTCTAGTATGTTGTTGTTGGCTCTTTTTTTGTGTGTGTGCTTTGTGCTTGTCATCTTTCTGGCATGCGTACAATAAGACTTAACGTCCCAGTGCTTGGCGATCTTGCCCCCCACCAAGAAAATCATAAGTCAAACCTCCACAACTTGTATTCCAGGTTCGAATGGAAATGTGCAAAAGGTGTTTTTATTTTTAAGTTTTTGACAGGTATCGGTCAAGCAAAACTTTAGGTGTTTTGTAGTTTAAAAGATGATTATGGCCGATTTGTAATGTTATGACTTCATGGCATGCTTTACATCTGAGAAACAGTCCCTAATAACTAAATAAAAAAATAGTAGTGTATTGTGATAAAATAATATTTTTTTTTGTTGTTTTTACATGAGATAGCCGAATTTCATATATTATTTTTTTTTTCATCAGCAATAACTCACCGATATCGATACCACCATTGATACCAAATTACATTGAGACTTTCACTGGATGGTCATTCAAGTAAAACCAGATCTCAAAAAAGCAGTGAAATCAACACTTAAGTTGTTTCTTTAATAAGAGCAAAATTTTAGATATTTTTCTGCAAATCTTTAATACATAATTTTTCACAATATTACCTGATATAAGTGACAAATTTCAGAATTTATTTTTTCAGAAAAGTCTACTTTGCAATTACAGGACCTAGTGCAATTCATTTATTACCAAAAATCATTCTTAAATGACATGATGAATGTGAAAAGGTGAAAGTTTATGTGATTTGTTTACTTTTTGTCCCAGAATTTAGACTTTTCTAGTCGATCCCGTAGACTGAATAAATGGGAACTGTTGTGTTAAGTTTCCATGAAAACTCAAGTAATTTTATTTTTGATTGTTCATATATATGTTCATCATATCATCTGTTACAAATTTTATTATGGGGAATGTGATTTCAATATTACAAAGAAAGCAGTGCTTCCAGGGAAACCCCATCACTACTCTAATTAGGGTTTTACCACAACATTATTTTAACCTTAAAATATACAACTGTCCAAGTTTTTTTTTTTTTTAAATGCCAATTTCACAAAGGTTAAAATTCTATTTAGATATATTACTACAATCTGAATTTCATTTAGTGTAACTTTGATAGTTTACAGTTATTTGCCTTTTTGGATACACGGGCCTGTCTGTTTATTGGCAACTTTTGGCCATCACAAAAAAATAAAGCGGACTTCCAATCCCTATTAAGTTGTGTTGAAGTGGAATGTTTATCAGACTTGTGCAGTTTCATTGCTTAGCATTTATCAACATAATCCAAACCGCCAAATAGCTTTGATTAAAATCTATATATACATATATATAAAAGGCAAAGTCCTAACTGACTCACTCACATATCAATGCCCAGCAAAAACTATTGGAGGTACAGCTACCAAATTGTAGGAGAATGTTCTTTTTATATCGTAGGGGTCATTTAAGAAACAATTTTTTGAAATTCGAACCCAAAGAAGGAAGGAAGACAAAACGCTGTCCGATTTCTCCATAGGAATAGCATTGTAAGATTGGAATTCATACTTTGTATTTTCAATTTCTAAAAAATTTCAGCGTGTTCAACGTGAACCAAAATTATACATCAACAAGTAATAGCATGTTTCATTGTAAGGTTTACTTTGTAAGATTATTATTTGAAAATCATTATTTTATTTTATTTATTTTAAATTTTTTGAAATTGTATCCTTGCTCAGGATTTTCTTTTTTTATGAAACTGTCAATTTAATACAGCTATAATATAAGGCCGATTATCTTGACTTTTGGAATTGGCTCCTTTTTTGGGGAAGATGATAATTTAAGGTAGATCTATACCCAACCAGTTGCATGGTTTAGGGTTAATTTGAATTATTGTTGAACTAGAGCTACCCATGAGGGCTAATGGGTGTAGTTAAATGACGAGCTGACACCTAAGTAGGCACCCAACGTTAATTTTAAGGGTGTGATCTTACCGAGCGTCGGGACTTTGAAAGATATTTAACCTACGCTTCTTCCACACAGGGTGTTATTCTTTGGACATTTTTTGGCTGCACGAGCTACTTATAGGTCAACAGCAGTTTAGGCGATGCCTGGACGCTAACCTTGGCTTGTACCTTCAGCATGCAAGGCAAACATCGTGGACAGAGGGAAAGCCCTATAGATCATGGAAGGGCCTGGATACAATCGGATAACCCCTCAATCAGAATGGGAGGCATCAATTGGTATAAAATAAAAGTTTACATAAAAAAATCCCTTATTAAGGGTGCACCCATGCAACGCCGGGTATGTAAAGCTAGTTATCTATATTTGTAACCAAGTATCACTAGATAAAGCGATTTTAAATAACAAACAATTAACAGGTGTATTATTAAGTCTAGCAATTGATTAAAAAAGAACACACTTTAAGGACTGCAGAATTGTACAGATTTAAAGACCATGGGGTGCTAATGATAATGCACTAGGACATCACTGACATACTACAAGGCAAAAAAACTCTTATGCTGCTAAAGTGTTAAGTATTTGATTTCGTACCTCATAATTTTGAAGCACAGTGAAGTGACAAGAGCAACAGCCGAGTGAGTAGATAACTAATGCTTCGATTTTTTACACAGTGTTGTACCATAATGTATTCAAACATCAGCCCTTTTAACACCGAGTAATTTCATTTGGATTTGTTATCCATTTACAGGTAGAATCCTGGGATTACTGGCCATAAAAGCTATTTGGATCAAAGGCTGTTATAAAATCTGTATTAACGTACATTTTCGATACATTGAAATCCCCATTTCTGATGCTCATGTGTTCCTCCTTCACAATCTGATTATTGAAAATTATTTTAAAAAAATGTAGATAATCAATTATTCTTTATATTCAGAGCTAAATGCCATATACAACTCTTAACAATAGCAACTTTATTTTTTTAAAATATTTTTTGATCCTTAAAAGTTGCCAATGAACAGACCGGACCATTTATATCATGGAAGTACTTTGGAGAATGCAAGATTAGCAACTAGACCCTTATATGTTATGTAAAAATTGAAACAAAAATAACTATAATTAATAGTATTTTTATATGACTTGTAAATAAAGAACACAATATACACATACTTATTTAAAATTTCCTCAATTCTTCCAAGTTTAGATTTTTTGCAGTTCTAGTAACAATACAACCAATTATTTTGCTATTTTTATCTATGGAAATACATGCCTGCCAATTACAGGACTTTGAAAAATGTACATCATTACATCTCTACTCACTAATAAGATAATGCACACTAAAATCCCCTACTATACCATTTCTAGCCAGAATGTAAGCTTCGAAAAGACCATCTTCCCCCACCCCTTCACTGGGTTTTCTAAGAAAAGGGGGGAGCATTGCTTATCTAATCCTAGCACGCTTGAGGTTTTCAATAAAATTAGTTAGTATTTCCCCATGTAGGGTGGGGAAAAAACATGCCCCGCCGTTTCGGAGAAAACTGCAGCCGGGGATGGGGAGGAAAATGTTTTCGAAGCTTACATTCTAGATAGACTTACTATAAGCTAGTACAATCCAACTTACACCACCATGCTTATTTCCACCCAGCAATGAGCTCATTCCCCCGATGAGTGCTGCTGGACCCGCCCCATGGCCCAACATTCCTGGAATGCCATGACCATGCTTCTTTTTCTTGTGCTTTTTCCCGCCTAGAAGAGTAGACCCTGCAACTCCAGCCAATGCTGCTGCTCCTGCAGCAGCCAAGGGTCCAAGGTTCATGCCTCCACTGCCGTCGCTCTTTTTCTGTTGTCCCTAAATATATTAAAACAAGTTCATTTTATTATTTGAACCTTTTTGGCTCAAGTGCAATTAAAGTGGAGTGTTGCAAAAGAAATAATTTTTCAAAAGAATTATTTATAGATTATCTTTTTCATTATAGAAAATAAAAAAATCTGTCAATTTAATAATTGGAACTGTATGAAGAAACCTGTGAACCATCTTAATTCATCATTTCAGAATGTAGCCGTGAAAAATGATAAGAGAAAGTTCTTAAAAATCTTCCTCTGCTATACTTTTAAGATCATCAAGTATCACTTTTTTTAACAAGGAAACTTAAAAGTTTTATCTCTGGTAAAACGTCTTCCTTCTACTTTTTTTTTTTTTTTGAAAGATTTCTAATGTTTTGTCTCATATAAATGCAATAACTACTGAAGAGATACTTAATAAAAATAAACCCCGGAACTAATATAAAATTTTTTTTAAAAAAATTATCCAAGTTCCGGTTAAAAAAAATTGGCAATTTTATGTGTGCTTTCTTGAAAATTATCCTATTATTGAAGTGTCAAAAGAATCTATGTATTTGAGCTAGGGGTAAATGAGTCAATGAAATGTCTATTTAAAAAAAAAGTCATAATGCTTATGAGAAAAACAACAGAAATATGTATGGTAAGCTATTAACAATACAATTTTTTTTAAAAATCTCGATACTGCAACAAAAATCTACTGATCATTAGTTTTATTTAAGAAAAAGATTTTGAAAACTAATAACAATTATTTAGTGCAGTGAATATATTTAAAAAGAACATACCGGGTATTCCACATGTGTACCAGGATAAGGACCAGCCTGGGACGGATACGGATTCGACCCAGGATAATCTTGAGAAGGATAAGGTCCCTGTTGCTGAGGGTAACCTTGTGGATATGGATTACCGGGCGGTGGGCCGTATGGATTACCAGCAGGTGGTGGCCCATATGGATTGGGCGAGACTCTTCCAGATTGTTGTGGCCCATACGGGTTGTATGGTGCATACGGACTGTTTGGGCTCAATGCATTTGGGGCATATCCAGTACTGGGCGGAGGTGCGTATGGGGTAGGAGATGGACCGAAAGATGGACTGGGTGGGTAAGGCAGGTTGGAGGAACCGTAGGGTGATGGGGCTCTGCCACCTGATGGGGAAGTCTGTGGAAGAAAATGAAAATTGTACAATATGTTAAATTGGTAAACAATTTAAAACTTTAAAGATGACCTACTTAAAAATAGGTGCCACTTATGACACTTATGCTATAAAGAATAAGTGTATGGTTTAGAAGTTATATTTAGGTTTTAAAAAGAAATGCTTTACTTATACTTGAAAATAGTATTGCCTAGTACTGCTGAGATAATCTGGTTTTAATTCCTACACGTTTTTCAATAGGTGCTCTGTTTCCTTGTGACATTGATTCACCGATTGAAGTTTGAGAAAGACTTCATTTTCAGTATTTCTGTTGCCAATCAAGATGTTAAGCATGCACATTAGGGTTTTAAAAATTTAGCCCATTTTAATAAGGATAGGAAAGAACTTTCTGATGGGCAATTAAGAAAACAAATAGCTAAGTATTAAAATGGACGATTTTACCTGCTGAGCAAACGCACTTTTAATAAGCAGGCAAAAAAGCTTTATAAACTTTTAATGAGTAATTATACAAATAAACAGTTTAAAAACAATACAAAAAGAATCAATTTTTACCATGGTATTTCCTTGGCTACTAGGATCAATAACAAATCCTAAGGGCTTAGTAACGCCTTCTCCAGATCCCTAAAATAATAATAGAAATATCGTAAGTTTGAATGATAATACTACAACACAAATTTAATAATAGCACATACAGGCGAGTGAAATTAAAATTGCAACTTAAAATGACTGTTAAAGGAGAACTAACGATCAGACATTTGAAGCTTATTCCGACTGGTGGCTTTCATTTTTAAGAAATTCCAAAATAGCAAATTCCCTTACATGCATGCTTGAAAAAATAGAAAACACATTAAACACAATGAAGGTATTACCAGGCAAAAAAAAGCTATATAAACTTTTAATGGGTAGTTATACAATTAAACAGTTTAAAAAAGGTAGTATGAAGGTAGATAAGAAGTAATAAATATATATGAAGGTAGTAAGCATATGTATTAAAGATTTAAAATTTATATTTATCAATAGCCCCACATATACAAGGCTCAGCAGACGATGCTTTTGGACGATTGTTTAAAAAAAAACAATTCTTTCTAGCGGTTGATTGTCAATGGAAAAATTCAAATAAAAAATTTGGTTATCTCATGAGAAAACAACCAAAAATTATTATTAAACCACAACCCTCTTTATTTCTTTTTACATATATTTTTTATAACAAATTTGTTTGTAAAGAATACTGCAAACTAGAATACTAGGCAACGAGGTTTAGATGGTTGACTCGTCCTGAAATATCAATGGACATTTTCTTGCCTAAAAAATTTAAAACAAAACTTTTTTTGAAATATACTTACCGATGCCATTGGTGATTTTGTCAATCCCTCAAATTTTATATGGTTAATAGTTACTTCACCATCAATAGCTATATGAGAAATACTTTGCAGCGGTAATCTATGTTGAAACTCAGTAAAATGTTGACCATTAATTGCAACCTATAAAATAAAATATCTTATTTAAAATATATATTAAAACCTAAAAATAATTATTCAATTAAATCTTGTGCAAATTTTCAATACTTACATTTTTATAAATCGAAATATATTAAAAATCAATCTAAAATCTAAATGCAGAAGTTTCATGTATATATTTATAGTTCTCATACTAAATAAACATACAAATAACAAAAATAGTAGAATTTTAAAATAAAGTTATTAAAAGGTCAATGAAATACAGTTTTCAAGCTATTAAGAGAAAAGATGTTTTATTTCAATAAATAATAAATTTTTCATGTTCAAAAAGCACTCAAATATTTATTAGAAAAATTACATATATTTAATAGAAATGAATTTTCTTTTGCAGTGTTAGTACACATTTGTCGTAATAATATGTAATTTGTAGTAAAAACCTGGCCACTAATACTACCACATACATATAAAAGTTCACCACATACCTATACATATAAAAAGACATACATATAAAATACCACATACATATAAAAAGACAAAGTAAATATTGCAATATGAAATTAACGGTCACCTTAAAATCTTCAGCCCCTGCTAGTATAAGAAATTCGAAGCTTTGACCAGCCACAAGAGGGAAGTATGGACCATGACTCTCTTCAGGACCCCAATTCTGCTTTTCTAGCGAGTTCCGGACAAGTCTGGGTGGAGATGAGAACACTGGACTCAGGTGTAGAGCTATGTCACTTCTCTGATAGGTATTATCACCAGTTTGTAGATTAATGGAGAAACTGTAATTTAAAAAAACACTTGAATTTTCAATACATTTAGGTATACATAACTTCAAACCTTTTAAGGCTAACTTTGACTCAAGCTTTGCACCTTAATTTTTCTTTATGTAATACTTTAACAGAGTTCCCGCAGAAATTGAAGCACAAAATTCTTCGAATTTTAAAGGCGATTTTTAGAAAATTCCAGGTTTTACAAATATATCTCAAAAATGAGTGCAAGGGCAGTCAAAAATGCAAAAAAAATACAAATGTTCACTAAGATAGAATTAGAAAAAACCAAAAAAAAACTTAATGATGTATTTAGAATATAAATGCATGATACAAGTATTGCAACAAAACTGCTTTATTCCTAGGATTCCTAGGTCCTTATGTCATATAGCTGTTCCAAAAGAGTATAGACAATTATTCTCAAAAAGAACTTAAATTTTTTTTAAACTTTTAAGTTCACTGAATAATTAATAAGCAAATTACCTTAAACACTATTTTGAAACTTTTTTTAAAAGGTTCTATTTCATTTAGAAATATTTTTGTAAAACATAACTTCATTAGTTACTAATAGAATTTCTTGAACGCTCTTGCCCAGTTTGTGCCAACCTAGAATCGTTCTGCTTTTAACGGCGCCAAAGCTGAACCGCAACTGAAGTTATATTCGCTGGGGATCCTGACAGGGGAAACTTGTATCGGATTCTTTTGGCAAAGCTCCTTCTACACCAAGTTAGGACACACCATACATTCGATCGGAGCCAAGGTTTTTCCCGCCAGAGGCGCTGCTATAAGCTGAAGGCCGAAAATGACGAAAAAGCGTTATGTTCCGGGCTGCAAATTTGGATATAAAACTTAAATTAACTGTCGATTTTCCTTGTTTAAAGCACCTAATAATGAAGAGGATCTTAAATTGCGGCCCAAGAATATCCCTAGGAAGGATCGTCAGCTGAAAAGTACCGAAATGGTGATTTTTTTAAGGGGAAGTCAAACACCTCTCTTCCCTTTTCACTTCCCTTGTTAAGTCTATGGGACAGTTTTTAATGCTCACTGACTTTTTCCCGCTAGAGGGGCTACGATACGCTGAAGGCCGAAAATGCATCGAACCGGTTGAGCCACTCTCTCCCATAGACATCCCGTGTTATGTCCCAACTTGGTGTAGAAGGAGCTTTGCTTTTGGATAGTACTTAATTTCAACATTAAGAAAAAGCTTTGTGCTTTGGTGTTTTTTTTGTCTTAGAAAATTTTGTTTTGTATAACAATGACTTTTCCTCTTGTTTCTAACAAAACAATTTGTTGAAAAATTTAGGCTTTTCAATAATTTGTATTTATATGTTTCCTTTTACTTGGAAGTTGAAAATTTAACGTAAAGTAGCTATTCCCATCTAGCTGTATGGGTTAGGGTTAGTTTAAATTATCAGTACACTAGAGCTACACATGGGAGCTATTGGCCAAAGTCATCTTCATTTAGAACCACAGTCAAGTGACAAGCTGAAATATGTGTAGGCACCCAATGCAACTTTTAAAGGGGACATTGTACGCAGCGTCCGGACTTTGAAAAATATTTAACGGACATGGAGCATTTTTGGCTGCATAGACTATTTATAGGTCTAACTATTTATAGGTCGCCAGTTACTTTGGCAATACCTGGACTCGAATCTGAGACCTATCTCATGCACAGTGAACGTCTTTACTGCCTGGGCTCCCCAGCCCTCCAACGCCAAGCGGTCGAATATGGAGGGGAAAGTTTACCAAATTTTGGGCATTTTCTGGTGTAGGATAGCAAATAGAAACTGGACGTTATATCATGGCCAAATTTAATAGGGCCTATGGGAATGCAACTAACTCCTCGAAAGTACTGGTTACAATCTGACTTCTTTATTTTTAAATTAAGGCTGATTTTAGAATATGGGAGGAAATTTTAAAAAATTGATGGACTGCTGACCAGTGGAGAGGGGATCAATTGGTAAAAAATAAAAGTTTACGCAAAAAACAATCACCTTAGGGGTACACTCAAGCAACGTCAACTCAAGCAACTTCGGGTTTATAAAGCTAGTAGTGTATATATTTAAAGACTCCACTATACCATGTAGCATCAGTTTTGGCTACTCCTGACACTCGAATTAAGTTCCCCGGCTGTAGCTGTCCAGGTAGAGGTCCAGTGTAAGGAATACTCTACAAGAAAAAAACATTAATATATTAACATTATTTGTTCAAACTTATATATGGTTGTCTTAATCTCAAAAGAAATAATTTTATCCATAGTAGGGTGGTGACCAGACATATTGCATTTCACAGTTCAGTACTACAAAGCTTTCTTTTTATTTCGGCTTTTGTCCTGCCTGTTTCCAGAAGTCCTTTAAAATGCAAAATTTTCTTTTTTTTATAAATGTCCTGCAATTGTTTAAAGTTTCGCAAGGAAGCATCTTAAGAGCTCTATGGTAGGTAGGTTTGAATTATGGTCGCACTAGACTAGAGCAAACAAGGGCTATTGAACGGGGGCACAAGGGCATCTTCATTTAGAACCATAGTCAAGTGAGAGGCCGAAACATGAGTAAGCACTCAATGCAACTTTTAAGGGCGATATCATACGCAGCGTCAGAACTTTGAAAAATACTTAAATTGCACTTCCAACGCACAGGATATTATTTATCGGACATTTTGGGGCTGCACAGGCCATTTATAGGTTGGCAGTTATTCTGACGATGCCCAGACCCGAACCTGGGACCTTTTGCATGCATACGCCTAATCGACTGGGCTCCCCAGCCCAGAAGAAGAGCTCTACATTTTTGGAAAAAAGGCACAAGTTTAAGACATCAATTTTTTTTATTCAGGCATAACAAATAATTAAGAAGTGTAAACCATATAAGATTATTTGCATAGATTTTTCCTTCAAACTGCATATGTATACAAAGGGTTAATTCCCTAGCTGACAGGCAAGAGTTTAATTAAGTTTTAACATAAAAATTTGTTCAAGAATTTATTCAACAATTTATTTATTACAATCCAAGTAGTTTGCACTATATTATAAAACTCCAGTTGAAACTGACATTAAAATGCTACCATAAGCGATAAAATGAACTGCATACCCAGAAATTACACATTCTAAGCTTTCTTAACACTGTATTGCATTGATGCTGCAAAAAATATCAGGACACCCTTCACCAGGAACAATTTATGCTGCTGAACCTAACTTTAAAAGAACAACAGGAAATATACTGCTGCCAAGCCACCAGGTCAAAACCTGAGCAGGAACTCATCACAATTTTGTAATCTTGTAAAACACAAAACTGTATGCTTTTAGTGCTTAGGGCCATAGAAAATTAAAAGTACAGCTCTTCTCTACACTTTCTTCTATTTTATAAATGGAAGAGTCAAAGTCAATATTTGACCACAGTCTTTGCTGAGAGGGCAAGTACACCCTTTTCAAAGAGATTTTGAAGATGAAAGACAAGTAGTAGATTTTAAAGAAATTTGCCTATTTAGTTTTCAATTTAGTGCATAAAGGTACATAAATAATTATAATATGTTTAACTACTTTAAACTATTTTATTTTTTTTCTCTGAATTGGGAGGTATTGTGACTGGGGAGGCAAATCGTAGCCGACAGGCAGCAAATCTTTAAATCCGGCCCTGCATTTACCTTAGCATTGATAACATCACCAACAGACGTAGCTCTATTTTGGTCGTAGTTCTAAGGGTTTTATATGCAAGTCATCCATCATGAATATTCATGACATTCAGCTAATTTAGAACATTCCTTTTGTTTTAGTGTCCAAGGTGCTGATGCTGCACTTAAAGTGTTTTTGATTAAGTTGCAAAGCTGCTTTTAGCTGGAGATGATGGATCAACAAAATTCACACATGCTACAACAAGGTTCGAAAGTAACTGACACTAGTCACATAATTCAACAAAATCCTACAATTTTCTGAGACCAAAATATATTTTGTTGCAGTTATCGTGACTAGTTTTTTCAATGTCATTATAAACTTTTTTATGTGGTTTCAAAGATCTTGACAAAAATAATCACCTTATATTTTATGACACTCTGGCGATTGTAAAATCTATAAACTCCTGTGATTGTAAATTCTGTTATTCCTGAAATTTTATATATTTTCAGACAATTTCCCATAACTCTTGACTTTTTGCAACTGTTTTCAATTGAAAATATTGCTTCCATTACTTTAATCTCTACCAGATAACTAATGATAGTTATTTCCCAAGATGCCTTCTGAAAACTCGAAGTTAAAATAAGGTTGATCACAAGCCACAGAAGGAATACACACCAACGAAAATACAAACCACAACCTGACGAAATCTGGATCATCAGGCCTGGATCTTTCTGGGAACTACGGTTCATGACTCATTAGCAAAAGATGGCTTCTGGGGAGAGAAATTTTTAAAATCGGCAGATTTCATTACAGCAACATTATAACTTGTGATGTTGATCATATTAGCAAGCAAATATACAGCTGTAAAATTATTTTTACAAATAAAAAAAATCGACATTATTAAAAATAAAGGCTGAGTACAAGGAAATAGCATGCAAATATGCCGCGAAAAAAATTTACAATAGATATTAAGAGAATAAAGGCCCATTACAAGGAAACCACTTGCATGAGTGGTCAGCAACGCAACATATGCAATGGAATATGAAGTCAGTAAACTTTTCCAATGTTATGAATATTGAATATCAATAATTGAGAACAATGAAATGAGGATTCAGAAGACTAAGTTTTTTTTAAAAAAAAAGAGAAAAGAAGAAAACAAGAGCAGCAACGCAAAACAATTAAAAACTAAAAAGTGACTCATAAAGCAACTAGAATTTTAGCTTTATTTACGTTTAGAAAAACTATAACAAACAACGGATATCCATTTGAGCAGTTTTTTATAGCTAGATAATAGAATAAAGAACAAATTAAACAGTACTACGAAATACAGTACGTCTGGTCACTTTATTCAGAAGTAAGCATAGAGAACAAATAATTTTAACGTGAGGAAAAGGTAGAGAGAATAAGAATTAATTTTAGAAAAGATATAGTGTTATGAAGGGTTGTCTAATTTAATTTGAAATCATAATACGAATTTTAAAGAGATATCCTTACTGGGTTATAAACATTTGAATCCATGATTTTCCGCAACAAAAAATATAGCAGGTCACAAATGTTTTGGTTTAGATTTGATTCCACACCCAGATGCATTTCATTTATAAATCTTTTTACTAAACCAAATACGAGGCTTGACCAACATATCAACTACTCATACTTTGGAAATTTACTATTCTTTCATCATCTAACAATCTTTTTTAAAATTGGATGATGTTATAACGTTATGTTATACAAAACGATTGTTATATATTGTTTCTTAATTGATATTATAGAAATCCAAGTAAATGTAACCAACCAAAAGTAAGACTTACCTACACATGGAGGAGTACTTACATGTAATAAACCATGAACTACCTCCCTGTTTCCTTTAAGTCGTATTCTTTAACTTCCTACGCATTTCAGAATATTCATTTTAGAAAAAACTGGAAACTTTTTTTTTCTTTCTTATATTTGCATCTCTCGTTGAACCGGTAATACACTGTGACTGCAAACACGTCTCTTTAATTGAAGGGCTAGGAGGCGCCCTGTGGTCAGTATCTCGATCTATGGATCGGAAGGTCCCGCGGTCGAGTCTGGTCGCTGAAAACTCACCGAGTATATGCGGAGTACGTGCTCGTTAAATCTGTTGGGTCCGAAAGTTCTGTGGGCGGTCATTGCGCAGTTTCCCATATGTACAGGTTCCTGGAGACTATTTCCCTTCGACCCTTCAAGTCAAGGACATGTCTAAATTGTGGAGGTGGCGTTAGATAGATGGCAGCATCTGTCACGTATATGTGATAAGCAGCTCTCTGAGCCAACTCTGAGCTGCTCTGAGCAAGCACGCAAACCTGAAAAGTGAAAATATATGTATACCAACCAACCTGATAGCTGAGTTTTGATCTTGATGGTTTACGGTTTACTACTGTGTGTTTCTGTTCTGTTTGCGATTATCTAACTTTCCACAAAATCTTATTAACTTTATGTTCTGCTACAAGTTGTAAAAATTGAGTCATAAAAACGTGTAAAATTTTCTGAAGAAAATAGAGACACCAATCAAATATGTCATTTCATTTTAGTATTTAAAATAATCATATTCTTACACGTTACATTTTGTTTTTCGATTATATTGTAGGTTATTATTTAACAACTACTTGTAATCTGTTAATGCTTTATCATTTTCCCAAAAAAAGCTGAGACAATATCATAAAACGTGTAGCCTTTCTTAGTTTTCTTTATTCATTGGTAAGCTATATCTAAGCTAAAGAGGAATATATCTTAATATAGTAGAGTTAAATGAATTTATGAATTGCTTTTAAACAAAATGTAATAGCTCTTCAAAATTCTAATAACTAGCTTTTAACGTGATGTTTACACTTTTCTTAATGCTTTCCAGTGTTTTTTTATTCTGGATATCTTCTAATAACTTTTCTTTTGCTTTTAGATGCTTTTTTTTTCCTAGTAACTAGATTTTAACTTAATGTTTATACTTTTCTTTAATGCCTTCCATGATTTTTTTAAACTCTGGATATCTTCTTCTAACAACTGTTTTCTTTTGCTTTTAGATACTATGAAGATTATTGGGTGGAAAAGATCTCGTGTTATCAAAGTTTGTCTGGCAATCTTGATTTTTATTCTAATTGTTGCATTTTTTGCACCTAAACCGAAAGGATTTGAATCCAGCATTGGAGAAGCCCTAGCCAACAAGGTCTGTATAAAATATGTTTAATTTTGCAATAGATATAATATTTTTTTGTCGTATCTATATACCTCATAATATGGTACCTAGAGCATTTATTGAAAGAGTGTGCTGACAAAATTGGTTGAGAAAGTAGCAAACTAATTTAATGCAATTTTTATTGTGGCTGGGTTACTTGTACTAGGGTAGCACTTGTTTGTAGGTGATTGAAATAGTGTGATGTGTTTTTTTCCCTTTGGTTGAATTAACATCTCACTTAATTTACCCAAGGGCTTTTTGCAATGAGCCATGTAATTTTATACCACCATTTAGTGTAGAAATACTTCTAAATTAACACATAAAAAAAGAAAACCGTTATTTTAAACTATGAGGCGCCATTTCCAGAATCCCTTGGGTTATTCAGGGCAAAATGCGAAAACAACCTATATGTTGCCTATATGTGTAATCCAATCCTGAACAAAAGAGCTTTTAACTAGTTGACTACTTTTTTTGGAAGTTTCTTAAACAATATTTCCAGCCACCCCTTCAGTTAATGTCCCTGTATGATAAAATATGTTTCAATTACACTTTTGAATAAGTTTTCTAAAAGTGAATTATGTATTTTTAAACAACTTCATTGAAGAATATACCTTTTTTTTATTTATGTGAGTACAATGTCAAAGTAGATTTTTTAGTAGGTAATGTGTATCAGAAAATAACAATATTGCATCAAATTAAGCAAGAAATCTTATTTATAAAAGCATGCCAGTGAAGTAATACCTATCTTATGATTTAATAAAATGGGTTTTTTTTTTAATTTATAAAATCAAACATGTTACTTCCATTTAAGCATACTACATTACATAAATTTATCTATCAGTCTTTAACTAAGCTCTCTCGACTTAGACTTTTTTGTTTCACTGCTGGAGTCTAAGTTTGATCCCCAAGTAAGACTTGGTTATGAATTGTAAACTCGAGTTGTGTACAGTTTAAAAACCTAGATTTTTGGTGAAAATATTTTGATTGAACTTAATCAAATGTTATTGGAGTTATCAGACAATTAACAAAGTCTACATGACATACAGTCTCCACAGTCACACTCTACATGACCAACTAGACTTATCAATCAGTACCTAATAATTAACACTGATGTATTAAAAGCTAAAAATACTCTTACAATATTACATTGTATAAAAAATTTTCTTTCTTACAGCTTAAACGAAGACCTCCCAGACAAGGTGCTGTTTTTAAAAAAGATGTTTTAGGAAACTTTGAGCCTGCTCCTAGTGACACAGTAAGGGAAGGGCCAGGGGAAAATGGGAAGCCACATTACGCTCGTCCAGAAGATCAAAATGAAGTCTCGCAAGCTATGATGGAATATGGAATAAATATGGTTGTCAGTGATCAAATTGCTTTGGATAGAACTATACCTGATAAGCGACTGCCAGAGTAAGTACCAATGTTATATAACATTTCTGTAATTAGGTTGGTAGAAAATGGGAAATGTCTAAACTCCTTGCCAACCTAACTTGGGTAAAAACAAAAAGTAAAAAGGCAGAGGTAAAGCCCGATTGGTCCGTTTGTTGGAAACTCTTGTAAGGTAATATTTACATACAAAATTATCTGAATACAATTTAACTAAAATACACTTTTCATTTGGATACAATTTCCAAATTTTCTCAAATAATATTCAAATCTGTTAGACCTTAAATGGAATTAATGTTTTAAACATGTTTTCTGGATGAATTCACAAATAATGTATGGAACTCTTTAAATCCGCAGAAGGATCTTCTCCATAGCATATTTCTATTTACCCAACTTAGGTTGGCATGTCTGTATAGGACGCAAAAACTTAAGAACCACGCAACAGATCGTCACGAAATTTGGCACAAAAATTCATCTCATCTCCAGAGCAAACATAGGCTAAGAATTTTTCGAATCGGACCATTCCTTCTATCGTTTTCGAACGTTTTAAGGGTAAAAATACACCACTTTCGCTCAAATCTGATCATTTTTTCTCTTTCGTGATGCCATCAGGCAGAAAAATTTAAATAAAACTTTTTAGAAAACAATTGAAATTGAAAATGTTTAATTTATTTAATATTTGTTCATTGCCTTCAGAAACAAAATTAATAATGTGAAAAAATAGTTGGATATGTTTCAAGTTACGTAATCCTACCAGTCTCCATTTTATTATTTTATTGTGTATATAGGATTTTAATTATAATTTTTTAAAAGCATAGTTAAGCTTTTACTGAATTACGTTGTTTTTTTAAGACCGTTGCACTACAGATGCATATTAGGATTTCATGTCTTCCTTCTTTCGCCAATTACTTTGCCAAACTCGCCAAATTATTACGAAGAACGTGCAAAAGAGCATTTTTTTTAAATAGCTGGTTGGTTGTGCGATGGTCTTTGCGCTAAAGCTGAATGGGTGTAATGGTAGCTATATATTTTCCTTGCCAAATTTTTCAAACACGCAAAATGAGCTAAAATGTTTTTATTCGGGAAATTACTATGACATTATCTGTTAATTGTATAGCATTTTTTAAATTTTGAATTTTTAATGTAATATAAGTAGCAGGATTTTGTACTTTAATAACGAACGGTATCAGCAACATAAGCTTATTAAAAAGCAAATAAACTTATAAAAAAATGAAAATCGTTTGCTGTTTGCTGGAGTAGCTTATTTTTAATTCTTACTGATTATTTTTTTACTTAAATATGTATTCTCTTTAATTTGAGCTTCTTATCAAAGGTATTTTCGAAATTAATAATAATCATTTCTATATCCAAGATGGGTAATTAAATGAAAAAAATTACTGGGTAATCTTCATATCTTATGTAACACAGATGTAAGAAAAAAAAATAGTTAAATTGACTATTAAATTATTTTTCCACCTCTACCCGTGCAACGTCTGGTATAACAGCTAGTAGTTCATATCAGGGGGAGGAGTGGGACTCGCATTTTTATTATTTATGAAACAACATTCTCATGTATGCTGTTCTTGTCCCATACTCATGGTCATCATTGCAGAGTTTAAAAATTATTTTGCTATTTTAATAAATTTATGGATCATAGTTATCAGATACTTTATTGTATATAGAACTTTGAAAAATGCGCTTATGTTTTTGTGCGAAATAAAATATGTGTTTTGCAAAGAACATTTTTGCATGAATGACCTTACTGGTTAACTAATTGTGGCTCAGTAAACGTGTTTAAATATATATATATATATATTGACTGAAGTATCATTTTGTTACTGAACAGAAGTATAGAACATATTTTTGTTCTCAAATGCATAGTAAATTGTATATTTAATGAATATTCAATCTCCAGTCCCACCAAAAAGAAAAAAACCGTACTATATGTATCGAACATACCTTGATAACACATATAGTATTAAGGATTAATCTTTGATTGTATGTGCATAGATCCAGGACTCTAATGTATCCATTAGGGTAGTGCAATAATACTTACGATTATTTCTTTATGCACATGTTTTTATCTATTTCTGTTTTTCAGGTGCAAATACTGGCATTATCCAACTGACCTACCTACTACAAGCGTTGTTATTGTCTTCCACAATGAAGGATGGTCTACACTTCTGCGAACCATACACAGTGTGCTTAACAGATCTCCACCAGAGTTTTTAAAAGAAGTTGTTCTGGTAGATGATTTTAGTGATAAAGGTAAGGATTTAGATTATGCATTCAAATTAAAGTATTAGGATAAGCCTAAACTGATCTCCTATGTTTATAAAATTTAATGTATTTCAGACGGACTATATTTAAAAAGGTTTTTATCTCCAGTGTTTTTCTTGAAATATATTCATATTAAAAAAAAATTGAAATATATTTAACAATTATTAATCATTTAGAAATGTTTCCATAACTTGTTGACAGTTTTTAAGTTTATCAAGTTTTGCTGACAAGTAACAAATTAATTTATAATTAACAAATTTTAGCTATGCTTTAGCTGATAATTTTTTTGTTTCTAAGTTCTAAGTAATTTTAAGTTTCAAAAGTTTTAAGTACTTTTTAAACTTGCGACATAGAAGGATTTTTTTAGTAATTTGTGTTTAACTTATATTTTTTTATAGAAAACCTAAAAGGTGACTTGGAAGACTACATTCGACAGTTTGGGGAAAAAGTTCGTTTGTATAGGAACAAAGAGAGAGAAGGTCTGATCCGATCTCGAACTTATGGGGCACAATATGCCAAAGGAGAAGTTATATTATTTTTAGATGCTCATTGTGAGGTTGACGTCAACTGGTTACCACCACTTTTAACTCCAATTTATTTAAATAGGTATGTTTTTTTATTAAAATAGTTTTTAACAGTTGAAGAATGTTAAAGACTGTTAAACAGTAAACATCTCTTTAATGAACTAAAAACAAGTGTGCTGAAATAAGAAGAAATAAATTATTACATTGTATTTTTAACTTTTAAATTGAATTTGTGAAAAAACAAAACAATTGGTTTCAAATATAGTTATAACATTGTAAAAAAAAATTGCAACAGAAAAAGATTTAAAAGGTGTCTTTTGTGGTAGTATTATAGATTCATTTCAGTCACCTTGTCAGACTCGAGTCTTTCCATATTAAATATAATTTTTTGTTTGATAAAATACAATAAATCAAGCCAAAGTTATCTGTTTGTGAGGTTAAAGTTTGCATGGTGGATAACTTTCATTGTTACAACCTGATATTTACATTTTCCAACACTTTACTGCAGATTTGTTAATTATTCAATCAAATTGTTTTAAAGGACTTAAGTTTAAACTCTTTAAAACATTAGAGGAGTTTTTCAAATAATAGTTATATTTTATAATTTTAAGAAGTCGAATGCTTTTTAAACTACTAATTTTTAAATATTCATCTATATATACTTGAATTAAAACTTAGTTAAACTAATTATTCAAACTCAAAGTAAAGTTTTCACTTTAAACATAACATTTAAAATGTTTATTTTCATTTTAGAACTGTGATGACAGTCCCTGTAATAGATGGCATTGATAAAGATAATTTTGAGTACAGACCAGTATACCAAGGAGAAACCCATTTCAGAGGGATATTTGAGTGGGGTATGCTTTACAAAGAAACAGAATTGCCCGAAGAAGAAGCCAAGCTCAGAAGATATCATAGTGAACCTTACAAGTAGTTATTTAATTATTCTAATAATCTAGTGTGCATGTTTTAAGTTTTTTTTAAATAACTCGTATTTTATTCTTTATTTATGTTTGTTTGTATCAGCACCTTATAAATATATAATAAGCAGCCATAAATCCTTTAATATAAATTTGTGGTAAATTTTTCTGTTAAAAGTAATTGCAACAGTGGCAATGTTGGTAAATTTTCATTAGTGATAGGTATTTTAGGTAGTGAATTTTCAAACAATTTTATAACCTATAAAAGTATTGTTCTAGGGTTATTAATTCAACTGTCACACGAATTATAACAGTTTCTGTCGTAATATAAGCCTATTAAATATTTGTCATACGTCCACGTCACTTGATATAATTTTTCAATGCAAATTTAGTATTTACTATCCGTAAAACACCACAAACTTATATTTTTATACTTAGGAAAATGAAAGTTTACCCTGAGAGTGAAGTTAAAGTGGGATTACTTTGATTAATCTAAATAGTACCTCTAGCAGCACTTTAGCTTACACCTCTAAGTGTTAAAAATTTGCTTATTTTAAATCATTGTGGAAATAGTCTTTGAAATCTATGGCATTAAAATTCATTAGATTCATTAGGGGTTCAGTAAAAACGAGTACCATTATGTTTGTTTTTAAGATCTCCAACTCATGCTGGCGGCTTGTTTGCAATGAACAGAGAATATTTCTTAGAACTTGGAGCTTATGATCCTGGACTGCTTGTTTGGGGTGGAGAAAACTTTGAGCTTTCTTTTAAAGTACGTATAAACTTTGAAAAAATACATAATTTAAATTAGCATAAAGGTACTTGCAATTAAAAAATTACATGCATGTTTGTGAAAAGCATGGGTAAATTATTTGTACTCTTTTGTTAAGGGAACTAGGATTCAGAACATATCTACCTTTTTTTTTTCCACGTGCAATTTCATTTCTATTTCTATCCATAGATTTGGCAGTGTGGTGGAAGTATAGAGTGGGTTCCATGTTCAAGAGTAGGCCATATATATCGAGGTTTTATGCCTTATTCTTTTGGAAAGTTGCTTGAGAAAAGAAAAGGACCTATTGTTACAATAGTAAGTTTCTTTTATTCTATTTTGAAACTATAACTTTTGTTATACAGTTAAATAAACATAGTAAGGCATTACCAGCCTCAGTTCATACATATTCTGTTAAGTTTTCCGAATTATTTGAATGTTATTTTCTTAAACATTGGCTCAAGTTCAATGATACATTAACACAAAGTTTGAATGTCTACTTCTTGTTACAGAGCGCAAGATTTTTATAGCTGGCAAGCTTTGATATAAAAAGAGTATCCCATTTAAATCTAGCTTATTTTTTCCTGTGTTACTTAAATGAAACTACATATGGGAAAATGGGTGTACAAAATAAATAGTTATTTGTATTTTAAAATTAATAAACATAATTTGAATTGATACGTCTTGTTTTATTTATCGTTTTGCAAATAATAATCTGGTTTTTTTTTCATTAAAATAGAACTACAAAAGGGTAGTTGAGGTTTGGATGGACGACTACAAAGAATATTTCTACACAAGGGAGCCCATGGCAAGGCAGTATGATCATGGTGACATCAGTGGCCAGCTGGCCATCAAAGAAAAACTTCAATGCAAGTCCTTCAAATGGTTCATGGACAATGTAGCTTATGATGTGTTGCATAAGTTCCCACTATTGCCAAAGAACTTATATTGGGGAGAGGTTTGTATTTCGGAACTGGAAACTTATTCCTCATATAAACCTTTGTTGTCTCTTGATTTGTGCTATCCATTACAATTTTTTTATTTTATGAACTGAAATCGGTATAATGTAGGTTTTATATATTTTCTAAAAATAAAAGTAATTTTTTATTAATATTTTTTAAAAACTTGTGTAATTTGTGTATTATTGTGTAAACTTTTGTATTGTGTAATAAAAAAAAGTAATCTGAAAGACTTCCATTACTTCTTCAGGTACGAAGCATGTTAACAGGCCAGTGTTTGGATACCATGAGTTCCCACCCTCCATCTAATGTTGGAATGAGCCATTGCCATGGCTCTGGAGGAAATCAGGTATGTAAAAGTTCTAATTGCAGTAACACCTGTCTAGATAAAACTTATTACCAAATCGCAGACTAGCTTATTAAAAAAGGGTCTAACCGAAATCCAATATTTCAATCAGTGTTGTTAGTTTTTCAATAAAAATAAGCTTTATACCTTTAATCATCAGCAGAACTGTTGCTGCCAGTGGCGTAGAAGACCCTTAGCTTTATTATGCTGTTGTCAAGAAATTACCTGTTTAAGTTAACCTTTGATTGGCTCGAAAAATGTCAAAATAAAAGCAATTTGCTTCTTGTTTTGCATAAATTTTTCAAAAAATTCCAATATGCTTCATATTTATAACAAATAAGATACTAGCACATGTTTGGTATCTTTTTTATCATGCACCTGTCTTATCAAATTTCTGAATAGAAAAACTGTAACAGCTTTGAAATAGCTTAAAGTTTACACCCATTATTATTAAACTATTACTATTGAACAATTTACATTACAGATTGAACCCTCAGAAAATACAGTTAAGTAGCGCTACATTTTTATTTGTTTTTTTCTTTTAATTTAAGACATATTTTAGCTTCTAAAAGCTTAAGTTCTAAAGCTTTAAGATTATTTTTAAAATAGTAGTAATTAGAAAGAATATTTGTGAATGACTATCATGTGCAATTTATTTGTTTATATAAGTTTTATTTTTCTAAATGTGAGTTTTCCTTTATATAAAAGTGCATCTTTATTAAATATAGGCTGCCAATTGTAAATTGTTTTGTTTCATAGATTAAATTGCATTAAATAAAACTTCTTTTCCTGAAACTTTTGATTACTTTTTAATAACATACTTATTACTTTAAATAAGCATTGTTTCCTAAATTTTTTTAAATATTGGTACATTTTTTTAAGATTTGTTTATCGTTTAAAATTTAATTGCTGAAGAATATTTTGCATTTAAAAAATAATTAGGGATGCACGGAATATTCGGTTTCTGTTTAGTATTCAGCTTATTTGGCTGCTTTAGCCGAATTTTCAATTTGGCCGAATAGCTTTATTATTCGGCCGAATAGTGAAAATTAAAAATTTTAAAGGTCTTCATGTTATCTTCTAAAACATCAAAAAATTCCCAAACAATACTTATTTTCTTTTTTGATAAACTCAAATTCTTTTAAGTTTTTGTTATTTATAATGGTAAATCAATCTTTACAAGTTGTATTAAATAACATGTATCTTTGTGTCTTTAAGGAAACAGTAAAAGTGAGTGGGTTTTAAAAAAAGACAATAACTGCTATATTGATCACAATTGTAATTTTTTACTAAAAGATAAAAAAAAATATTTTGTAATTGTATAACAATATTGTAAGCCATGAGTTTTTTTTTCTAATTTTCATGTGTCATCGTATTCACCTACTTTCTGTTTTTGTGTTGTGATTTTACCAAGTTTCAAATACATTCTAAAGGGCTCGTCTCAATAAGAAACGAGTACTACTTTATTGTGTGTTGCTTTAATTAAATATTAGAAAGTTGTGTTGCATTAAAATTATTGTGTGAATGTGTACTTATATGTTTCTGTTGCAAAATGTTTCTGTTATTAAAATTGATGAATAATAAATACATTTTACTTTGACATGACAAAAAATAAAAATCGTTTTAGGTAGGTCGAATATTCGGTATTGGGCCAAATATTCGGCTAAAACTTTGGGCAAATATTCAGTATTCGGCCAAATTTGGTATTCGGTGCACCCCTAAAAATAATATTCAATGTGATATGTTTTATTCTCAAATGTGTGGATGCATAAACAACTATTGATATTAATTAGAAATCATATATTTCAGCTATTAAACAAAACATTTTTTCTTTACTTTGATATCAACAATGCTGCTAATATACAGCTATAAGATCATATTAATAATTGCCTTGAAAATTAAGGTGATAAAATGTGTTATTGTGTGTAATTTCCTGTCTAGATATAATAATCTATCAAACATCGGGCAATATCTGAGCCTCTAACTGTTGTCACTTGTCTAAATATATGTTTTTGATGTTATATCTGATATTGTTCTCTTAGTGCCCTCATCCAATCAGTTTTATGTATTTTTAATTAACTTTATAACCCTTTTTTTTAATTAAAAAAATTTTAATCCCTGTCGCTTTCTTTTCCCAACTAGGTTTTCCGTTTAAATGCAGAGGGACAGCTTGGTGTGGGAGAAAGGTGTGTGAATGCTGATACTGATCATATGAAACTGGTGTATTGTTCCCTGGGAACTGTTGATGGACCTTGGGAATACAACCCTGTGAGTATAATATCCAACCAAGTGAAGAGAACATGGGAAGAACCACTTGATTTCGTAGAAGGCTTTCCTCAATAGGCCTCTTTGGCAATGATAGCGAGACATCGCCTAAATTGGTTAAGAGACCGGTTACTTGTTTTTCTTCTGCGGCAACCCTGATTCACCCCAGAGATCAGTTAACTGTTTGTACCGCAAATGAAGAACCGAAAGAAAAACGGGTTTCCTGTCGCCAATGTCTGCCAAGCAAACACATAAGGTAAGACTCCTAAAAAATCAAGTGGTTCTTCCCATGTACTCTCCAATTAGTTATTAAGCTACCAGTTTGTTATGCAATTGATTTTGATATGATACCCTACATATTGTTGTTAAGCTTGTTTACATAAAACTAGATTGGCCAGACGTCATTAATGTTAGGAGAGTTACCCATATTTGCATATTTTACTGACAGTGAATATCAATTTTGAGAGTAAAGCCCTAATTATTCTTACCTAATGTGTTAAAAAGTGTAACACATTAGGTAAGAATAAGCATTGTAACTTATAATGCTTATACACCAGCATGTTTAGATATTGTAAAACTTCAAAATAGTAATTTTTAAAATGTGATTTTTATGGTGTTGTAATTAAAATTAAAATTTTTGTAAACAAATTTGTAATGTTCTGTTTGTTTATTTAGACAACACAGTCCCTGTTTCATAAACCACTAAAAAAGTGCCTGGAGCTAAGTCATGAAAAGGGGAAACTGTATCTGCGGTCTTGTAGTAGCACCTCCAATGGACAAAAATGGATATTCAAGGAGATTGTTGTATAGTAGTTGTTACTAGGACCTGGTGAAGGTTATTCATTGTCGTATTTTTGTATTTCAGAATTGGGCATTCTGAGCAATGTTTAAGGGTGACTGGTGGATTTGTACATGAGGGGCTTTTGTTGTTGTTGTATATATATTTATTGATCACTTAATTGCTTACCCTAGTAGGGAAAAAAAAGCTTCAATGTCCACAACATGAGGCATGATCACTTTTTCTGTACTCAAGGATCAAATTTGTTGCACTTTAAGTGGTTTTCTTTTTTATATATTTTGATAATGTTCCTATTATTTGAATTATCAGTGAAATACACCATCTAAAACGTGGGTTCTTAAACTTTTACATCCCTGTGTACCTGCTAAATGAAAAATTCTCAAATATTAATCGAGCACACCACGAAAAAATATACATATATTTCATAAAATAATAAATGTTCTTTGATTTAGCATATTAAGAAACGTTTAAATGCACACAAGCACTACCTGTCACCAAAAAAATTGGAAGTTTAAGAACCCCAGTTCTAAGATAAAAGTATGAAAATTATTTTTATGTCTGAGAAATATTTAAGAGAGAAATACAGCATGTTCCTTGGTTTCAGTTTTTTAATTCTTAATATATATTATTTGTCAATGGGGCTAGTGTGTATAAGTTGTTAATTGTTTTTAATTGTATCTATATTTAATTGCATTTTAGTAATATTTTTTGTTGAATGAAATTTAGTTTGTATTTTAAAATATTTCTTAAAATCATAACCCTTGTAAAGATTAATGGACATTAATAATTGACAATTTTTAATATTATATTTAAAAAATAAAATATTATCAGTTAATAATGCCATTAACGGTACGGTACAACTTCGTAAATATATATATATTTTCCATGTATATATATTTTTTCCATGCTATATCCTCTGAAATGTTTAATAAAGCCATTCATTCTATAATTTAAATGTATAAAACTAATAAGATTTGTAAACTATTGTTAATGCATGCTTAATATTTTTTATAACGAAATTTGTTCAATAGTGAATTGTTTTTTTCTGCAACTAATATTGTACTTCACATTCCATTTTAGGTTTTATTTTTACATTACATTTAAAATAAGACTTATTATATTTTAAAAAAAATATTTTAACAACGGTTATCTAGAATCATGTTATGTATTACATTTTTGACTTTCTGTAATATCTGTTAGTTTTTTTCTATAGTAGAATTGGAAGAACGAATATATAATGCATGCAATTCTATTAATAGAAGAAACCCATTAAATTATTATTTTTTTCATAACTCGTACATTCCATTGTAAATTTCTATTTTATGCAGTATTGTTATTTATTATTTTAGTTGAAATATTGTATACTATTTTGTAAGCAATACTGTTTCATTATTTTTATGTGCAAAGTTTGTTACTGGTATTTCAACTAATTTATTTGTTGTGTATACATAAAGCGAAATTTGAAATTTTTTAATTGCATGCTATTGATTTTTATTAATATCTCCTTTGAACTTTTTAAAATCTCAAGTGCCTCTGTCACAGAATATATATTTTTTAAAACAATAAATAAGTACTTTACTTTTTCAATTGCATTTAGTTTATTTTATTATGAATATTTTTCACATTAGTTAACGATAGAAGTTAGTTAATACAAGCAACAAAAATGGATTAAAGTGAGACTCCACTGTAATAAATAGTTTTTTAAGGAAAATTTGTTTTAACTTAACTGCGCACCATTATGGTTGACAGATCCATAGCATAGGTTTTTCAAGCATTGGTTAAACATGTCATAATAACTCAGTGGCGCACTCAGAAAATAATTATAGGTGAGCTGACCGGGGATCACTGCGGAATTTTTAAAACTTCTTTGAATAACCGGTATTTTAAGGCAGTACTTTAAAATTATTTAAGCTCTTTGAATGCAAGTTTTGAGTAGGGACTATAGAGAAATGAATGATAAAACCCAACAGATAAAATAAGATTTTAGGTGTTATTTTAACGAAATCTTTTTATATTGAGTCTTCTTTGGGACAAAATTGAGTCTTCTTTGGGTTTTCGTCAATATGGATAATTCGCTGTCTGTATCAACTGGAATTTCCCTGTGGATATTAAGGCAGGCGCATTAATTAACTAGAGGAGAGGGCCGCTTTTGGCGGATTTAAAAACTAAAGCAATTTTTTTCTTAAAGCCCCGACCCCCCCCTAAACCTCTAAAAGTATATATTTTGTTTTTTTTTAAGTCAATCATAATTAATACCCTACTCGGAACAATTATTATTGGAGCGCATGGTTTAAATCCTTTTCTCAGTGATTCCATTTTGAATCATCAGCTTGCGATTTTGTTCCCACTAAGTTAAGCTCGCACTTATTTGTCGTTAGATGGAAGAATCATATCATTGAATAATTAAATAATGTTTATTTTAATTAATTGAATACATGAAAAACATGGAAAATAAGATTCCTCTGAAACAATTTTTTTTAAATAAATTGACCCTAAATTCTTCATGTCTGCAATTTTAGATGTTTAAAAATTGACCTTTAACTATTTTTAACAAATAAAGTTTTGAAAACAAATATTGTTATAATTTATTTAAAATTCTATTTTCTCCCTTAAATTTTAGTCATTCTGAAACCTAATACAGCTTCGAATCTATAAAAAAAAATTGCTAAAGTTGCCGAATAAAAATAATAATTCAAAGTAATAAAGTATGGTTGTGTATGTTACATATATATATTCCGCAGCTTGCGTGCTTGTTCAAAGAACCGCTTATATAGTGCGTCTCAAAAGTTTAGACAAAAGACATTTCGAGTCACAAAATTTCAATGAAAAGGTTTATTTGGGAAAATTTTTTTGCTAGTAAGGTTAAGGCAAATATATATATAATTAAAAATTGCATGAATCACAAAAACAACAACTAATAATAAATTTTAGTTTAATTAACTGTAAAAAGTACCCAAAAAATCTGTCTCATAAATATAGACAAAATCGATTTAATGTCATTTAATAATGTTCTAATTTCGCATTTTTTTTGCTATAATTGAATTTCTCTTTGATATTATGAATTAAAAAAAACACGTTTTACCGTTTAATTTTAACCATTTTGTACCATTCCTGGTCCAATTACATAACAGCAGCAAATATAGCCGTTTGCTCTTTTACGGGGAAATATTGTTGTTGATTGGCGTAATATGTCTCCCAATTTAATGTAAATAACGACTGTATGCCTAAAACATTTTTTTTTAATTAAAAACCCAAAATTTTAAAAAATTGTTCTGTTGTGCACTGTAACACGATGTAGAGTTTGCCCCTTCTTCAAACAATACAAAAAGTCCAAAGTTTAAACCCAAATCCACCACTGTACCATTCGATATTTTTCCTCAAATTTGCTAGAGTTTGGAAACACCGGTTTTTTTTTTTCAAAAAGAACCAGTCTAACCGATTAGAACCGGTTTTTGAGGACTTAAAACATGCTTTTTTCGTATATCAGTAAAACTGATTCTTCTTCAACGGTTTGAAAAAAAGCCGGTGTTACCACACTCGAGAAAAGCAAATTTGAGTGGAAATATCGAATGTTATGGGGGTGGATTTGGGGTAAAATTTGTACTTTTTTGGAATTTTTGAAGGGGAAGCAAACTCTGCATCGTGTTACGGTGCACAACAGACCATTTTTTGTAATTTGGGATCTTTTAAATTTAAAAAAATGCCGTTTTTTAACAGGAAATGCGTCATTACCTGTTTTTAAATGCACGAATTGGTGGCAAAACTTCTCAGTACTGCTGTTTTAAGCATACAGTCGTTATTTACATCTAATTGGGATATATATTACGCCAATCACCAGCAATATATTTCCCCTTAAAAGAGCTAAAACGGCTATATTTGTTGCTGGTATGGTAATTGGACCAGGAATGGTACAAAAATGGTTAAAATTAAACGGTAAAACGTGTTTTTTAATTCATAATATCAAGCAGTAATGCAATTCTAACAAAAAAAAAATGCGAAATTAGATCTTTAAATGACATTAAATCAATATTGTCTATATTTATGAGACAGATTTTTTGGGTACTTTTTACAATTAATTCAATTAAAATTTATTATTGGTTGTTTTCTTTGTGATTCATGCTATTTTTAATTATATATACTTGCCTTAACCTGACCACCAAAAAAAAATTTCAAATAAGCCTTTTCATTGAAATTTTGTGACTCAAAATGTCTTTTGTCTAAACTTTTGAGACGCACTATAAGCTTTCGTCAAGTGGGACAGACTCAGAAAGAATATTAACAGTCACAAAGAAAGGATTATTGACGGTCACAAACATCCATGCCTGACCGGGATTCGAGCCCGACCTCAGCAGCTCCAAAGGCTAGCGTCCTAACGATTGCGCCACCGGGGCGGCTTCATTCTGTTGTCATAATAATAATGAATCTATTTCACAAATCGAAGGAAAAATAATTAAAAAAAAAAAACTTTTGACTGAAAGAGTTAACTAAAGTACGCTGCGCTCCCCTTAATTGTTTTGAGCAGTGTAGTATTACAAAATTGACATCCTGAGGGACCTTTCAATCTTCTGACCATATGGTTTACAAAACTTCATGTAAATCGGTTGGACACAATAATCATGCATAAAATTTACGATTTTTAAAATCATTACAAATTTATGGGGAAAAAATAGCTTATAAAATTCTTTCTGTGACTTGTAACATTTCTGCACACATTTTTGCACGTTATAATGTTTTTAAAAATGAGGGGTGAACAACAAAGTCTGACGAATAATACTCTGTAGGCGCGTTTACATGCATGAGCCATCGAATCCATGGAATGCCAAAATCCCTATTAGGAGGGAAAAAGGTCGAGCTGGATTTCAAACCCAAATGATAGTCTGTGGCCGAATCTATGGTATGAAACATCAAACCCTCCTTCATTGAAGGGTTTGAGATTCCGGTTCTGTCTGGGAGAAAATCCCCAAGATTGAAAAATTGCTGAGTTTGCTCTTCAATCCATGGATTCGGTGGCTCATGTAAACGCGCCTAGAGTATAATTTGTATTAGTCATCCTATTGCGGGCTAATAGAGGAAATGTATGGAGACAGCACAGAAAAAAGCTGAGTAGTAGAGAGAATTCAGGGAATGTAAGTTAAATATGCTCCATGCGATGTCCTGAATGTAGCTAACAAGTTTGTTATATAGGTTCTAGCTTAGATTTCGGACTCGGCACTAGCCCGGGGTTCTATTTCGAGAGGCCAGTTGGCAATAGCCCTAGTGTATAGCTCGTATAGTTATTAAAGAGACCTTCCTCCTCCTTTCTAACGGGGGACATTCACGGCCATATCTACCTGAGCTTCAATTCCAAATCGCTGTGGAAAACAAGCGGTTAGGTTACAGGTTAGAGCAGTAGGAAAGCATTAGCACGCTGGTTCGAGAGCTGTATAGGATAACATTAGCACGTGTTTCGAGAGGTGTAGGATAACAAACCGCGTGACATCACATGAATGTTCCCCACTCTATGGTATGGTATAGCTAGAGCTAGTAACCCACTCACGCTGGATCTGGGCAAGTGCTTGATTTTGGACGTCATTGTCACTAATACATGTTAATTTATGTTATATAACCACTCCTGCATTTTTTTGTATTCATAAAATTAAGCTCACAATGAAAACATGAGTTATATGTAAACAAAAGAAACCATTTTTGAATAATCAACCAACTGGTAACAGATTGTGTTTTCAAATGTAATCATTTTCCTAACTTTTTGTAAATTTTTTTTTTGATTCATTAAAAATTTAATAAGTACATACACGCTACCGGTAAATTATATACATATGTATATTTACCGGCAAACACACTTTAACTATTGGGTGAAAGTATGTTACGATAGATGGTGTGGCCGATACAATTTCAGAGCCCCTGTTATGACTTTCTTGATGGGGGGGCAAGATCGCCAAGCACTGCAACTTTAAGTCTATTGTACTAAGCCCCAGAAATGACACAAGCACAAGAGACACACAAAGAAAGAGACAACACAAACACATAGACGAATAACAACATTTATTGACAGTCACAAACATCCATGCCTGACCGGGATTTGAACCCGACCCCAGCAGCTCCAAAGGCTAGAATCCTAACGAGTGCGCCACAGTAGAGCCCCTGTTAATTAGTATTGAATGAAACACTTATAGGTTCAATTAAGTAAAACTAAGTTTTGCAGAAAATACACAAACAAGTTTGCCATACCTACTATTTGAATTAATTTTACCAATTTTTTTAAAAATAATTTTGATGTTGAAAGTGAATTAAAAGAATATTTTTACTGGTTATCAAATTCCAATTATTTAATATTTGCTTTATAGTGGCTTTTGTATTCACCTGGAATTATGTACAAATATTTTGGTTTAATTATTATTAATTGTATTTGGAGACTAATACAATTATAATTGTTGTAATTAAGCATGCTTTTATTTTGCCTTCTTTTAGCAGATTGTTTTTAAGTGAAAAACAAAAAATGCATTTTTCATTCTAAAATAAACCCCCAAAAAATTGAAGAAATGTTAAATATTAGATCTAATTTATTACTGAATATTTTTTATTTTAAATAAAACAACAGCAATAACATAATTCTTCATTTACTGTAACAGCTTATAAAATTACTAACATATTGTAGTAAAAATAAACATTTTATCAAAAAATATAAATATTTGTACTCTAAGGTTTAGATGATATCCATATATAATTTAAAAAATAATATAGTTTTAATTAAATATATGCAATACTTAAGAATCATCAATGATGACATTTTCTATGAAGAACTCATATTTTTTTACATACATATATTAATTACTGAAACAACACTATACTAACTTAAATATTGGGACCTAGATTTCACATAATTATCAATAACATAATGTTAACAAAGGTTTTATGATATTTGGGTTACTTATAAAGCTTGTAATACATAGTAGAATTAGCCCATGATTGCATTCATCTTTAATTAAAAAAAATATATATAGTCGCAAAAAAATAGATCTGGATGCACGGCAGTGCATCGCCAAGTTCATAACGAAGGCGGCACTGACTATCCTTTACTGGGACCATTTCGGCATAATTTTGGAGACCCAGTTCTTTTCTTCTACGCACTTTAGATTCGAGTTTAGACTTTTTTCTGGGTGTCCTAGTGAGACTTAACCTAGAAAAAAATTTCCAGCGTTCGAAATTCATTTAAGCCAGAGATAAATGAACCAGAAAAACGACAAATATGTCCCTCACTCACTGACTCACTGACTGACTGACGGGCGATCATAATGTTTAGGTACAACGGCTTGTTATGGAGTTACGAAAATTGGAACATTTATAGAATAGAGCATGCATATCACAGGAAAAATCCGAAAATCGAAGATTTTACCCGGGGTTGGGCGTAAACTGATTGGCGCCCTTTTTCATAAGCAGTTGCAATGCTCTCCATACGCTGATATACCAGCGGCGATTAAACGTCGTCGCCAACAATTCAAATAGTTATTTGCCTTCAGATACGTTAAAGGTTTTCATGTGTGGGATTTAGCACACGATATTACTAATTTAATGTGTCAACCTGAGCTGGCAACCAGCACCATGTTTTATAAAGAGCCATTGGTTGTTTGGAGGTAGGATTAACATCGCACAAGGGCTACATATGAGTAATGGTTGGAACCAATGCTTCACAACGGGCAAATGTTTTTTTTTTAAGGATTTTGCTTGCAGTAACGTTGTACTAGAGCTACATAAGGGTTATTGGCGGCGATTCTCGTATTTTTTAAATCGTGGTCAAGTGACGATTTCTTGAACAGAATCTTTCAAACAGTACCATCGGATTTAAAAAAATATTTTTTTTTTGTTAGAAAGAAATGACATATATCAAAGGCTTGACCTATGTTTTATACTTTTTGTCCGTCCGTCTGTACGCTTTTTCGTCCGTCTGTTCTTTATAAGACGGTCTGCCATATTTCCGGTTCTAATCGTCCGATTTCAATTATTATTTTTTTTTGTTAGAAAGGTATGGCATCAGAGACCTGTATTTCATACCTTGTGTCCGCCCGTCTGTACGTTTTTCGGTCCGTCTGTCAATCTCCTTTATAAGCGGTCTGACATATTTTCGTTTTTAACCGTCCGATTTTAAAAATTCTTTTTTTGCTAGAAAGAAATGATATCGGAGACCTATATTTCATACTCTCTGACCGTCTGTCTGTACGCTTTTCTGTCCGTCTGTCTTTTATAAGACGGTCTGTCATAATTTCGGTTCTAATCGTCTGATTTTAAAAAATCTTTTTTTATAAAGTTATGGCATCATATTTCATACTTTGTGTCCGTCTGTCGGTACGTTTTTCTGTCCGTCTGTCAATCTGTCCTTTATAAGAAGGTCTGTCATATTTTCGGTTCTAACCGCTCGATTTTAAAAATTATTTTTTTGTTCGAAAGGTATGACATCAAACACCTATATTTCAAACTTTTTGATTTTTTGTCTGTACTTTTTTCTGTCCGTCTGTCCTTTATAAAACAGTCTGTCATTCTTTCGGTTCTAATCGTCCACTTTTAAAAATTCTTTTTTTTGTTGGAAAGGCATGCTTATAAAAGTTTAAATTACAACTAAATGTTGTGTTTGGCTATTTTTTTCTAAGGTGTATAAATTTTGTGTGGAAGCAGTTCCAGGTGACAGTTACTATTACAAACCTACTTGTTATTCTCTAAGAATTTCGGTGAGTATTAAAGTGACAGGACATCAGTAGGCTATTTTAGGTCTTTTAGAACTTCTTGTTTAAAAAGCAGTCAGAACAGGAAATAATTTCACTATAGATATTGTTTGGTTTTAGCTCTAGTGCGACGTTAATTCAATTGTTGTTACAAAATATACTTAAAAAGTTATAAACTATTTTTACTGCTTGTTGCCACCAATATATATTTCTTTTAAACAGGAATTGTAAATATTGTACTCGCCGCAGTGTAAATCTCCATCCTATGTTTATTTTATTAGGATACTGCCTATTCACTAAACACATTATTCATTATACTTCACTATGTGTTCCCACTTACAAAAAGAAGTGAAATCCCAACAAAAACATCTCTGTAAAAGAGGGCCAAGTTCTTTAAAAAAAAAAGGTCTGGCCTACAAAAGAAGTGAAATCAACAAAAATACCAAGTTCAATGGAATTTGCTGAGTTTAAGTTCTAGAAAAAATTAAGCCTGGACAACCAAAGATTTGAAAACAAAAAAGGATCAAGTTCAATAGAAGTTGATGAGGTTATAAACCCCAAAACATTTTGTTTTAAGATGCAGCTTAGGTCTAACACATTCTTACTAGCTGTTTGTGTAACTTGGCCAATACGCATCGTGAATATGGAGTTGAACCCTTCGTACCTGGTTGAATTTCACCTCGGGGCGTTTGAGTAAGTCTGTATTTGATTTATCCCTAGTTAATCAAATGGTTAATCCTAGTGGTATTCTGCGTGGTGATGGCTATGTGTTGTATATCTATAGAACAATAATGTGCTGTGGTGTTTTAATAATGAACTATAAAGTTGACACATTTAGTTAGTTTGTATTATGTAGTTTTATGTATATATGTTCGAGATTATTACATTTCTGTTAGTGTTTTTTATATTAATAAATGCTATTTGCAATTGAAAAAACATGTCTTTCTCCTTATTCAGCTGAAACCTTATTGATAATCAAGTAAAATAAAAAAAAATGTTTTAAAAATTTTAAATAGATCAATACAATAGTCGATGGAGATTGGAGCATTTCTTTAGATCACGTAAGTAAATGTAGCATCTCGTTTTCCAATGCTTGAATCTTGTAGTAAAACCGCTAAGCTTTACTATAATATATGGAGCTTTGATTACTCTTTCTTACTTTCTTTGAAGGAAATAGAACGATTACCTTATTAAAACGCTTCAACAGTTGCAAACAGCTAAATGTTCATTCAGATAAGTATCACCAACTAAGTGTGATGGTAATCCTGGCAACAAAAGCAAACGTTTTTATTTTTATTATTTACCTGCAACGCCAACGCATGTGGAACGACTACTATTTTACCCCTTTCCACCCGAGAGGTGCGTGTCATTCACCACTTAACTGAGGATAAATCAAATACAGACTTACTCAAACGCCCCGAGGTGAAATTCAACCAGGTACGAAGGGTTCAACTCCATATTCACGATGCGTATTGGCCAAGTTACACAAACAGCTAGTAAGAATGTGTTAGACCTAAGCTGCATCTTAAAACAAAATGTTTTGGGGTTTATAACCTCATCAACTTCTATTGAACTTGATCCTTTTTTGTTTTCAAATCTTTGGTTGTCCAGGCTTAATTTTTTCTAGAACTTAAACTCAGCAAATTCCATTGAACTTGGTATTTTTGTTGATTTCACTTCTTTTGTAGGCCAGACCTTTTTTTTTTAAAGAACTTGGCCCTCTTTTACAGAGATGTTTTTGTTGGGATTTCCTTTTGCTTCAGCAATTTACATCTTCGATCTTGTCAACCAAGGGTGTTCCTAAAAAATAAATTATATATCAGCACAACAAACAATACAACATTTAAGGATAAAATATTTTAATAAAAACCATGATCCTTTAATAATGAGAAGTTAACTATGCACCATTGAAGGTTTTGATTTATTTAGTTCTAATGAAATAGGGTGGATTAGATAACAGACAAAATTATATACATTGCAAGCATAATTTTGATATTGGCATTTATGTATACTTCCGTTGATTTAGGAGCTGTAATTATAACCCAGCTTATAAATACAAGCAAAATGCTTTATCTCGCACTGAACAATCAAAACTTTAAGAAATACCCTAAAATACCTAAATTTTTTTTTGATGTTTCTATTTTAATGTACAACAGCTTTGAGGAACAACTCCAGAGCTGGTTATTAAAATTGTATTTCAAAAGTAATGAATATTTAATGAAAAACAAAAGTTAAATATCTTTCCCACACAAACTTTTTTATAATTGTAAATAATTTGAAATTCATGCAACTTCTTCAGTAGGGAAAAATATATTTTTAAGAAATGCATGACATCTTACTTGAGCTTTTCTTTGAGCAGTAGGTGCAATTTCAATATTTATAACAGAAGGTTGCTTAGTGTCCCTTAAAGATTCTTTAAGGGCTGTTCTGAGTTCCTCTACTGTTTGAACATAATAGCCTCTGCCACCAAACATTTGAGTAATTTTTTCATAACGAGCATTAGGCAGAAGGCTTGTAGGTGGAATGCTGAAATAAATGTTCAAGATTAAAAAAAGTTAAAAAAAAAATTATAAAATTTCAATTATAAAGGTTTTACTAAGTTAAAAGTGCAGTGAACTTAAAATGTAAATAACATTGTTGCCTGAAGCATGGTTTGACTGAATGAATTGGAGTTTGACTATTTAAAATCTTATGAGCATATAAATTCAGAATTTTGTTTTTACATTATACAAAAAAAAAAAAAAAAAATCCCATTTTAATGTCATGTTTAACAGCTGGACAAAAATACCTGCAAACAAAATTATAAATTATCATTAAAATATATTTTAAAAGTCACTGTTTATAGTGATATTGTTATTTTAAATTATTAGCAAATTGATCATATGGTAGCTAACAATTTACATATATTATGCACGATTTTCTTTTTACCTGAGTGTTGGGTGTGTGCCCTCCTCCTCTAACATTTTAAAGCTTTCAGCATCAAGGCCAGTGTAAATGCCACTGTTATTGAAAATTATTACAATGATCGGGAGATGATATCTAAAATATTACAAGAAAAAAACATTAATTTTTTTATAATGCTACTAAGTATACGTTGATTAAAGATAATAAAGTGTTATGAAAGCAGAAATAAATTAATTAGCAAAGCAATTTGGATTCCAATCCCTACTAAAATAATGATAGCAAAATAAGCTTTAAAAGATGTTTAAGTAATTTATAGCTTTATATTGCACCTCAAAATTATGATGATTTATTAACTATTAATAAAGTGACTCATTTGTATAACTAATTACATGTTAACTAACTTCTAAAAATTCAGCAAAATGTGATTGGGGATTGAATGAGTTTTACAATGAAAATAAAGGTAATGCTAAAAGACTTTACTTTACAAGATAATCTGTAACATAATGAAGATACTTACTACATTGCAAAAGTAACATCTAAAATAAAGGGGTACATAAGTTTATGCCCTTATTATTATGTAATGTATTAAATTTTGAATATTTTACTTTACTCATTTTACAATGTGTTTTTCATACATATCAATAAATAATTGGCTAGTTCTCAAAAAGTACAGTAATTTAATAATAGTTATAAAAATTAGTTATTAGTTTAGTAATTAGCAATAGTATAGTAATTAGTTATATTTTATCATTAACTTGTCGCCACAGAACTGCGGTGTAACAAGAGGTTATTAAAATGCTGGTTTAAAAAAATATAGGAAAAGAATTGAAAAGCTCTTGTTTAAAGTTGGACTGTGTACTAGGGTGTATCGAAAAAACCAAGTTTTTGATATCAAATTTGTAATAGTGCGGAAAAGTTGCCGTATGTTATTGTTAGTACATGTGCAAAATTTTATTGATCTGAGTTAATATCTTCAGTTGCCTCTGAGACCATTAATTATGCAAAATTCGCTAATTTAATTTTTTTTCTTAAAAATTATGAAATTTGAATCTTTAATTTTAATAGTGCGGAAAAGTTACCTTTTATTATTGTTAATATGTGTGCAAAATTTTGTTGATCTGAGTTAATATCTTTAGTTGCCTCTTGAGACCATTAATTATGCAAAATTCGATAATTTTATCGTTTTTTCAATATATATTTTTTTTAAAAATTAATAAATTGAATTTTTAAGTCTTACCAGTGCCGAATAGTTGGCTTATTACTCCTTAGAGCGTGTGCAAATTTTTATTGATGTTGATTAATTTCTTCAGTTGCCTTTAGGGGCGCTTATCTGGCCAAATTCCAGATTAGCAGCCCCTAAAGGCAACTGAAGAAATTAACTAACATCAATAAAAATTTGCACACGCTCTAAGGAGTAATATGGCAATTATTTGGCACTGGTAAGACTTAAAAATTCAATTTATTAATTAAAAAAAATATATTGAAAAAACGATAAAATTATCGAATTTTACATAATTAATGGTCTCAAGAGGCAACTAAAGATATTAACTCAGATCAACAAAATTTTGCACACATATTAACAATAATAAAAGGTAACTTTTCCGCACTATTAAAATTAAAGATTCAAATTTCATAATTTTTAAGAAAAAAATGAAATTAGCGAATTTTGCATAATTAATGGTCTCAGAGGCAACTGAAGATATTAACTCAGATCAATAAAATTTTGCACATATACTAACAATAACATAAGGCAACCTTTCCGCACTATTACGAATTTGATTTCAAAAACTTGGTTTTTGCGATACACCCTACTGTGTACCTATTGACTGTTTCCATTTCCAGGCCACCAAATCCAAAGGCACTATCTCCTTGAACACAGATAACACGCTTTCCTGGAGCATTGTCTTCACACCATAGAGCAGCAGCAATGGCAGATCCCAAGCCAACTCCCATTGTTCCAAATGTGCCAGCATCAAGCCTGAAAAAGATGAGGTTACGTTTGTAAGAATATCCACATTTTCAATTACTGATCTTATTTAGTGAATCAAAATGTAAGGAGAATCGATATTTTTTTTATTTTAAGAGGTCTTTTGATAACACTGTTCGACAAAAAAAAAGCAAGTGTTTGTCCCGAAGCTACTTTGGCAATTTTTGGCTCCTTTGGTGGTCCAATAATAGAGAAATGACATTTTTAGCCCAAGTTTAATAGGGGGATTCATCAGAGATAAAAAAACTGATTTTTTTAAGGTTTTTTCATAAAAAAACGCCTTTTTTGACGTTTTTTTTGGCTACAAACAACCTGCAACTGGTTCTTACCTCTATATGGGTGTTAAGTGAGTACCAATGGGAAATTTTGGAACTCAAACACCGGTCCAAAACTGTCTAAATTGGCGATTTCTGGCCCAAAACTCAATTTTTTGATGTTATTTCATGTTTTTTCGCGTATGGAGCTATGATTACGTATCTGGATCTGCTTTCGAGATAAATAAAATTAAATTATGAAAAACGAATAAAATGATAATATTTATATATACGTAACACATACATAGATACATAATCATAGCTCCATTCGCGAAAATACATGAAATAACATTCAAAAATTGCGTTTTGGGCCAGAAATCGCTAATTTAGACAGTTTTGGAGCGGTGTTAGAGTTCCAAAATGGCCAATCGGTACTCACTTAACACCCATAGATGTAAATGAAATAGTTGCAGGAAGGTTTACAGGTTGTTTGTAGCCAAAAAAGTAGCCGCGCGAAAAAACATGAAATAACATTTTAAAAAAATGGCGTTTTGGGACAGAAATCGCTAATTTAGACAGTTTTGGACCGGTGTTTGAGTTCCAAAATGGCCCATCGGTACTCACTTAACACCCTTAGAGGTAATTGAACCAGTTGCAGGAAGGTTTACAGGTTGTTTGTAGCCAAAAAAGTAACCATGCGAAAAAACATGAAATAACATCAAAAAATGGCGTTTTGGGGAAGAAATCGCTAATTTAGACAGTTTTGGAGCGGTGTTTGAGTTCCAAAATGGCCCATCGGTACTCACTTAACACCCATATAGAGGTAAGAACCAGTTGCAGGTTGCTTGTAGCCAAAAAAGGCGTTTTTTATGAAAAAACGTTAAAAAATCAGTTTTTTGATCTCTGATTAATCCCCCTATTAAACTCGGGCTAAAAATGTCATTTCTCTATTATTGGACCACCAAAGGAGAAAAAAAATCGCCAAAGTAACAGAAGTTAGTTATTATGAATACATATATATTGTTCTTTCTTTATCTTATACTGCTGTAACATTTTAAGAAAACTAATATGAATTAATATTTTATAATTATGCTAATTAAAAAAAAAAAGTTTTTTTTTAAAAATATAAATCTGATTCTATTTAAATAAATCTGATACCTATGTCGAGGAGAATCATTTAACAGCATTGTTCGTCCAATATCCATGGTGTTTGCTCCTTCATTTACAATGATAGAGTCTTTTGGTATTAGGGATTGGATCTAAATATAGTGAATAAAATAAGTATAGAAAGTTAAAAATGCTTACAATTAATTTTACTTGGTATTTAACATTACTTAATGATAAAGGCTATATTGAGTGGTAATAAATTATGTAAGTTTTAAGTTTTATTGCTAGTAAGCACCATATAAAAAGCACTTATTTATCCTGAGAATAAGGATGTTTAGGATAAATGTGATTAAGGAATAATTGAAATCTCAAGAGGTTTAGCTAAAACCTACTTCATTATAAGCTGCATAGTAATTTAAAGGAATCGATACATCCAACATCATTTCCTAAAAAGTAAAGAGAAAGTTTATTCCAAAGATCAAATAACTTTTATAATATACAGTAAAAAAATGCAAGGTATAAACAATACAGTTTTAAATTGAAAAAATACATAATGTATATAAATAAAAATGATGCAATTTTACTTTGTTAAACAGTCATTAATTAGTTCCAACTACTAAGGTTTCTGAAAATTATAACTATCAATTCATACTGCATCTTTGAAAAGTTATTCTTTTCCAAAAATAATGTGTCCAAATGAAAAAGGCAGACATGAAAAAAAAAACAGTTTTGTATACAAAAAAAACATACAGAAAAAATTTAATAATTGTATATGATAGCCAGACATCAAATAAAAAAAGGCATTTAAACCAGAGCAATCTACTTGAAGTATTTGAAAATCTGATAATCGTGCTACAATTGTGCAGTGACAAGTTAGGGGACATGTGAACCCTCAGTTTAAAAATAAGGCCTTACTTAATTTCTGATAGAATGTTTCAGCATGCAACTATCTCATATGCTAAAATCAGGGCCTGCTTTAGGAAATCTCAGACAATAGGCACAATCTATTTTGGGGGCCCCTTTACGAAAATTTTTGAGCACGATTTCCAGTAACGATGATGCTATTATAGACCAATGAATAAAATTGCTAAAATTTTATAGGTTTTCTTATGAACATCGATCAAAACAATCACGTTAGGATAATTTCTCAGCCAAAATTGAGTGAAAAACAAATTGGAGTATCAGAATTTTATTTAGTTTACTGATATTTTGGGGATTTACAGCATTTAGCATGACAGAGCCTGAAATTCAGGTGCCCCTAAATTTTGGGGGCCCTAACGGGCCTTATGGAGGAGCAGGCCCTGGTTAAAATATATAATATATGAGGGCTTTGCAATAACAATTTTCTTGCCATTCTTAATGTTTCCTTTTCTTCAGTCAGAAAGAAAAAAATACACATTAAGGCATTACAGAAATTTAAAAAAAAAAATGGATTTGTAATAAATCATATATCATGCATTAAAATAGAAAACTAAAAAGTAATAAAATAATGGAATCTATAAAAAAATTAATGTCAAAACAAATATTTTAAATATAAAACATACAATTTTGGGAAATGTCAAACAACAAGCATTGGCTGAATTATTATTAAATCAATATATTACTACAATCCATTATATTAATTCAATTATTATTAAATCATATATTACTACCTTTATTGTATTAACATTATCATTTTTCTTTTTTAATAGCTCTGCCCACCATGGTGAATTCTGGTCAAGTGTCCATTTGCGTTGATCTAAATCTATATTGATCTAAAATAAATATATAATAAAGAATTCAGATACTTTTTAAACACATTTAAGACAATAAGAATAGAAAATTTGATAGATATAGATGTGCTGAAACACAAAAATATTGCAGTAAACTAAAAAAAAAAGTACTATAAAAATTTGCTAACAAATTTCTATGAATATAGGATAATATTTAAATAAATATTTTATTAAGATCTATTTGTAAATAAACAGCATTTTACTAACTTGTTGAACAACTGAACCAATGTCTCCATGAATAGCCACAGAAGATTGAACGCTATTATGAAGCTCCTCCATTGCAATGTCAACCTAAAAAAAGGTTACTTTTATAAATTCTGTAAACGTTTAAAAATTACTTATTGCAACAAATATTTCCATTTACCAATCCAATAAGGAATTACACTCATTGACAAATCTATTGAAAAATAGTTTTCCTCTTCTATCTCTTAACAGGATTTCCTTACTTTCAGACCATGTACTCTGGTTTGACTATTTAACACTCTAATGCAGTGGTTCCCAACCTTTTCTGCAATATCGCCCCTTTAGTTAGGTTGACTACCACATATCGCCCCCTTTTAATTTTCATGTTTTCTCCTATTATAATTTGAGTTAAAATATAACTAATAAAGCAATTTTATCATTTTAAACACTAACTACCTTATATAAAAACAACCAAAGCCACTTTATCCGGTCACTCTTAAATACAATAGAAAAAATAAAATGTTTATATTTAACAGATTTTTTTTAAAGAACAAAAGTTAAATTATTAACTAAGATCTTTAAACTGCATTCTTCAAAATTTAAGAGAGTTGACAATAAAAATTAAAGAAAAAATTGAATGTTTGAAAACTTTTTTATTATTTTATCTTTTGTCAAGTTCATGTGCAAGTCTTTGAGGCAAATATCCAACTGATTTCTTTGTTTAGAAAGGAGCAGGATGATAACAGAACCAAATCCTTTTTTCAACTAAATATGTTGACGGGAACGAGGTAAGATGTGGTTTGGTTTTATACCAAAGTTGTGGATAATTGTAAAATAAGTTTAATGCAGGCTATCTCATAACCTCCCTGCTTGAAAATGATTTTCGCCTCACAGTCATAATTCAGATCTACTAACTCCGTCTGAAAAGAGTTATCAAGGTTAACAACATTCAACAGCTTCATACAAGAATGGATCTACAATAGAATCAGGAATTTCTGAATTGGTCAAATCTTGTAAGAATGTCATTTTAACTTGTCAAGGTGATCAATACAAATTAGAATGGTTCTATTGCACTACAGTACAGTATATTATTTTAATTTTCCCCCTTTGGATACTCATCGCCCCCCCTATCGCCCCCAAACTATTTATTGCCCCCTTGATAACACAAATCGCCCACTCGGGGGCGATCGCCCCCAGGTTGGGAACCACTGCTCTAATGCATACTGTTATCGTTTGGTAACAAGTAACATAATCCACTTTATTCTATTAAATTAGAGCTCCTCCTAGACAAATCTGTGTTTTTTCATCTATTACATTTCATTTTAAAGTTTTAGTTACTAATAATCCTCATAGATGACAGTAGTAAAAGTGTATTCAAAATTAAAGAGTGAGGTTATTAACTTTGGTGAAATTATGTTTTTGGCAGTATTCAAATAATAACAATATTAATACTAAATGCTAATAAATTGTTTTGAAAAATTAATCATAGTTAAAAAGGGTTATTTTGAAATATTTTTAGTAGTGTTCTAGTCATTATTATCAAAATTGGAATGTTGCAGTTGGGTTTTTGTCATATGGAAAAAAGTCTAAAAATTGAAATTATTTAAATTCTAATGCAGTTAAAATTTTTTAGTATTTTTCCCATAATGTGTGAGTATTAAAGATAAATATATATATTTTTGGGATGAAAATAAAAATTCCTGCATTAGAGGGTTAAGTTAAATGTCTCCCTGCATCAGGAATTTGAAAAATAACTGAATTAAATCTTACTCTTATATTTCCAAGGAATATGTTCGAAGATTTTAATATGTTCTCATAATCTATACTTGAAAAACCGTTAATATTTTTAAACTCTATACTGAACTTTTCTAGCAACTCAATATTCAAGTCATTTGACCATAAATAAATATTAAGAAATGGTTAAATTTTAAAGATCTAAAACAATCAAAACAGAAAGGCACTTTGTAGTGAAAAGGTTATTTCCTCTCATAAACAAAATCCTTGTAGATCTTAATGTTTTCTTGCATCAGAAAGATATTGTATTCTTAAATTACTTCAAAAGGGATTATTATTTGATTGATTTAAAATGATCAAAAAATAACAAAATACAACCATGAATGTACAATTCAATAAACCTACAAATTTCTAACCTCAAACTAAAAAAAGTCTATTTTCCAAAAATATATATACTTGAAGGATCTTGACTTGAGGGTTGAATCGAGGAGGTTGTCCGAAATGGAGGATCCAATTCAGTCTTGCACCCAGCAGCAAAACGCAATCTGCCTGAGCAAGAGCCCTATTTTTGAAAAGATTGATATTATATATAAGAATATACTAGAGTTCGTCTAGAAAAAAACTATACAAATAAAATAGATATTAATTAAATTTCGTATTTTGGAGGTACCAGTTCATAGGAATAAGGTTCAATAGTATTTTTATATATATTTCTACAACCAACAACAACTAAAATTACTAATTATTGACTGATTTTCAAGTGTGTTCTAAGTTGTAATAAATTTATTGTTTTAATAATGCATTCCATAGATAAAATACTCAAAAATGCAATGTATTAAAATATATTATAAAAACTTTAAACATTAGATTTCGAGAAGAAAATAACGATTTTATATATATATATATATAAAACTGCAACACACTTTGATCTTGCAGAAGCAACACAAAATGGGCTTGAATCTGAAACTACACCTTTTCCCATAGGCGTTGGTAAAAATGGAATTTTATATTTTTCAATTAATTCCCGGATCGGATTTTCAGCTCTGCTATATGAAGAGCCTGCAAATAAAATGTAAAAGATTCTTATCTGATTATTTCGGTTTATTGAATCTTTGACAAGTTTTTAGATATTTTATAGTGTTTAGAAGTTGGTAGAATTAACTGGTTTAAAAAGGGAACAATCTTTATTACGATGGAGAATGATGTTTTTTTAATGAAATAATGTTTAATACAAATGAGATTATGCTGAAAGATTTTTTTAAAAATAATAATTAACAAACTAAATATGAATAAAATTGAACAAAATATTAATAGAGTAATAAAGCTTCAGAAACAGAAAAACAATTGTTATAAAAAAAGTATCATTCAAGTACTCTTGCAATTTTATATAATTGTCAATAATAACAATTATAAATAATTGTCAATTAACACAATTCTAAAAGTAGCTAGACATCTAAACATACCTTTTCCAATAATAACTAAAGGTTTCTTTGCAGTAGTCAACAAATCAGTTAATGATTTAATTAGTTCTTGTGGTGCAAGAGAACGAGGGGGATCACAACATTTTGGAGGATAAACTATTGATTTATTAGTTTCTTGACTTATGAGATCTCCAGGCAAGTCAATATAAGAGGTGCCAGGTCGTCCATAAATACTTTGTCTAAAAGCCTAAAACATAATATTAAATATTAAAAGTTATTGCTTTCAAAAATTAGAATATTCAAGTTAAAACAATTTTGATTGTGAATGCAGCAGTAGTTTTGTGAGCTTATCGTAATTGACATCTTCAAATTTCATAAAACTTACCCAAATACTATATTTTAAAGAACCTATGAAAAAAGTAGAGACTATTTTTATGAAGTGTTTATAGAAGTTAGAAGACTGAAAACACAGATTTGGTACTTTTATAGCTAAGGGATGCATAGTTCGACCCTAATGACAGAATTAATTTTCAAAACTAAAAAGGCAACACAACATTGTGCTAAGTCTTAGAAGTGTGTTGTAAATGATAATTACCTTTTCTATGTGAAATGGAATAAAATTGAGTTCAGTTGGGCGGCATGTATATTTGCTATACAGACGAGAAGTTTCAACCTGTAAAGGATTATAGGCATTGATTTAGAAATTCTTCCAGTATTTTTTTTTATTAATGTTTAATACATATGAAGCAGTTATCACAAACAAAATTTGCTTTGTTGATTCTATTATTAAATGAAAAAATATATAATGAGATTTAAACTTTAAATATCCAGAAATCAGATATAGCCACAATGTACAGAAAAAAACTATTTATTAAATTTCAATTTGATAAGCAACATTAAATGATTTTTGAAAAAAATCCAATGACCTGAGGAAATTCTTGAAATCCTCCAAGTCCTTCTTGATCTCTATCACACGATCCCCCAATAACAATGAGGGGCCTAAAACGATCAATGGCAGGGTATAATAATAACAATATTTCATTTTATGTACATTAATGATATTTAAGGACAAATGTTTTTTAAAAAAATAAGTAGTTATTTAAGGCTCCAGAATACGCAAACAAAGACATCATGAAGACTTTACAGTTGAGGGAAAAAAAAGAGCATAAGTAATAGTGTATATAGTAAAATATGTAAAAAGCAAAAACATTTGGCTTGGCTGTTCTGCGAGCTACTACTACTAACAATATGTTTCGAATTTAACTATAATGTTGTTCAGACCTACTGTTCACTGAAAAGATTGACTAGCCTGAACAGCTAGCTTCAATTTAAAATTTTTAGTGAATAATATTATGTAAAAATTATATTTCTAAAAAAACTGATTAAGATACCAATTTCCTATGCGATTAAAAAAAATTCTAAGGTTTTTGTTTAGTAACACCAGTAAATTTATGTTTGCTTGTCATTGCAAGCACATGCAAGGATTTTTTATGTGCTCATTCTTAAACCAAACACCATCCGTGTGTTTCTTGCTGATGTTGAGATAAAGCTTCAAGAGAAATTTTTTTACAATAACTAATCTCTTTGGATAAGTTAACAGTCAAAATCTCACAGAAAATATTTTTTAAAAAATGAACTAAGTGTTTGCCAGGTATGACTAAATGTAATAAACTTTGCGATAAGATTTGATATCAGAATTCTACAATTAAACTTAACACATATGAAACATGAAACCCACTTTAAAATATATTAGTGATTTTTTCAAAACAATATTCTTAAAAGAAAGAAAATAATTTCAAAAGTTAAATTAAATAAATTTTCAATTCAAAATATAGAAAGAAGGTTCAAGATGTATTGTCTACCATCCATTAACTTGAGCATTGGCCATTCCTCCTAAGGCATGTATTAAACCAGGTCCTGAAACCGTCAAACAAACAGCTGGCCTATAAAATTTTAATAAAGCATTAAATAAAATCAAAACAACTAATAAATAAGATATTGGTTAATTGTTTTAATTCATGTTTTTTCTTATTTAACATACATTACTTGCTAATAAGGGAAAAACTATGTTAGAGGATATAAAAACTACTAAAGTTAAAATTTAAAGGATAATCTTTAAAATATTAATAGGTATTCCAACAGCAAATCTAAGCAACTATACATATAGATTTGGTTTGGAGGTGTAAATATTAGTCACGTCTGGTAATAAAATAAATGGCAAAAGATTTTTTTAAAATTTAAAATAGACAGTTAAGTGAATGCGAGACTTAACGGCAATATTAATACAATTACTATCAGCTCAGTCAGTCATTCATTTTTTTGCGTTAGCCTGACCAATTGGCCAGAACTTCTGTTGTATTGCACCCATTGAGCCATAGCATGCATTGGATTATTATGGGCTGCAACTGAATTAGACATTGGTTGTTAAAATTACTACAGACTTTACTTACGTTTTGGTTAGGTAACCCATTGCTCCAGCAGCATAGGATGCCTATAAATTTAGAATTAATGCAAAGATTTACAAGAAAAAATAAATTAATCAAAGTAAAAAATTTGTAGTATTTTATTATAGTTAATAAATTTTTATAATATGCCAATTAATACATGAAGTACTATAGTACAAATATATTAGAGATAATTCATGTTAATAGTTAGAGATAATTCATATTATTCTATTTGTGCTAGTTTAATCAGTCAGAAAAAGTTAAAGGCTTTATAAATAAAAAATCCTTTTTTTTTCATGCTGGCTATATTTTTTGTGTTAACAGGTTTGATTGCAATAATTCTGTTTAAAACAGTTGAATAAAAAAGTACTTTATGTGTACATTAATAAAAATAATATAAATTAAAATGAAGGCAAATTTATTACTTAAGACTTTTTTCTACTTACAGCTTGTTCATTTCTCATGCCAATATACTTTATTCCAATCTCTTGCAGAGCTGGTGCTATTTCCAAAACAGGTATTCCAACAACTCCAAATGCATATCGGACACCCTGAAATACATTCAAATATGGGATATGTCAATAAGCAGTTTGCAAACTAATTCAAACACACAGAGAATGGCATCCATCAATATTAAAAATATATATAAATTGAGAGCGCTCTTGTTGGGTCTAATTGTGAAATAGAGATTATCTACATATAATATTAACCTTAAGGTTATTGGTGAAGCTAACATTTCTAATTATTTGTCTCCCAAGTGTTTGCTTGGTATAATAAATATAAATTATTGATTCAACTAAATTTTTCACCCCGTCAATTCGTCAGCTTAACCGATTGTTACCCTAAACCTAAAATATACAAACTAAAGATAAAGATATATTGTAAAAACTTGCTTGAGTTTTGAGAGCAGTAGCAATAACAGAGACAGCCGAAGTCATGTTTGGTCCTGAAGGAAAATAATTAAAATTATATGTTATAAAACTGCTTGTGGAATGGTATTTCAGTGAAGATTTTTATCAAGTCATAGGTCAAGTACTTATGATACTCAAAGATGTTTATCAATTTTCAGATTATTTTAATTTCGTCTGCTAGCTACTACTGGTTGCGAAATTAATAATGTTAGTTGAAGTTAGAGTTAATTTGTATATATTTATATAAACTAAAGTTGATTATTAAAGAGACTATGACGATCAACATTAAAAAAATATTTGGTCGTAAAAGAAATATTTGAATTCAGTTCAAGTGATTTTTAAAATGCAAGTTTCCTCATTTAAGAAAATACTTGTTCTGACGACTGGCCTCATTAATTTGACGTGACTCATTTATATTTACAATTTTACAATTCGTATTGGCAACACATTTCAGTTTTTCTTTTTCTCCAGAAGCTATTTTATTAAAACGCTAAGGCTGGTTCCCAATCAGCTGCACTCGTCAGTAGGCGAAAAACGACTTAAGCAAGTACACGGAAATACGTCATTGGATCGTTCAGTCAGAGTCTTTCTGTAGTTAGTTGCTTATATATGGTAGCACATATCAATCTCGATGATATCAATAGGGTTTTTTTTTCGTAATTGCCGGTTTAGGTTACATGCCTATTTTTATTGTATTTTAGGTATTGTGTAATCGATGCAATACCCAGGGTTAAAATGGCTTATTAATAAGTAAATTGTTTGTCACATTTTTAGTGTTGTTCAAAAATATATTTCGTTATATATTTTTTTTCTTAAACTGAATCCTAACAGAAAATTGTCCGTGTTTGCATGCTCGGCTAGTCAAATGAATCGGCATTCAATCACGAACGCTTTTAGTCTGTATATGAGATTTAAAGAATTGAATATTTTTAGAACCACATTTGTTTTCGTAGTGGCAAAATAGGTTTGTGTAGTGTAGGTAATAGGTGTTCAAAAAAAGAAAAAAATCCATACATATATTCGTTTTAAATTTGAGAATTTATTGAATAATGAACTATGGGGGGGGGGGGGGGGGTCTTGTATTTTTTACAAAATCTAATTTTAGTTACATATGCCTTATGTTCAATAAAAATATATAATATGTATTCTTATGAAAGTAAGCAAATGAAAGAAATATAGCTATATATATATATTGTATGTATTTTTTAGTAAATGTATTCCATTAACATGAATCAGGTTTTTAAGTGTAACAATATGAAAATAATTTATTTTTCTTAATTAACGAAATATTGACGTTTCATATTGTAACGTTTCTCTTTTTTAATTTGATAAAACCAAGCTGACAGATGCATGTATGTACTTGTTTAGTATTTTGTGATATTTTTATCAAGGATTTTGATAAAAGCCATAAGAAACAAGAAATTCTTAAAGAATTAAAATAGCCTACTTTCTTTTTACTTAAATAATTACTGAAATTCTTTTAAAAAAAAGTTGGTATGTAACTGTTAGCTGTTATCTAAAACAACTTATACTGACACGTGACACGTCATGAAAAAGAAAGCCAACGCAGAATCTAGCTGTAGTGGAAACTTGAAAAACAAAAATCAACAATTTTCTTTTTTATGCACAAAATTTTTTAAATTTTCCAGTTTAAGAAACTGTTCGTTGACTGAAAATTAATGGAGCATTTAATATATAAATTTGGTGCAATTCAATAATCTAATGAATTTTAAATAAATATGGCCCTTTTTGTTTAATTTTTTACTACCTGAAGCAAAAAAATGACCACACACCAAATAATTTGATATTCATAACTCGAGTTTATAAGTAGACATATACATTTTTTTATATGTCATCTCCTGTTCAAGGTAAAAACAATATTTTCATAAATGCGTGGGAAAAAATCGGACTTTTACATTATAATTTCAATATCAGACGCTTGCAAAAAGTTGGAACTTTAAAAGAGTAAAAAAAGTTTTTTTCTTTCAAAAGCAATGAAAAAAATTACTTTTTTCCACTCTTTTCATAGGATGCCAACATTTAAAGTAAAATTTCTATGTTATAATATTCATAAAATCCAGAGATTTATTGATCTGCTTTATTAAAATAATTATGCGCGTGAATTATTTAGGAACCAAAGATATATTTTTCACGTAATTATAAAAAAAAGTGTTTTTTTTTTTAAACTGGTTCATAAGAACAGGTAAGACTTCTTTAATATCAATATCCTTTCTTGCTTTCATCAATCCCGCAATTTTCCACGAATCCTACCCAAGAACTTGCGCGCTGATACAATCAGGCGCCCCTGCCCCTCCCCTCCCCTGAGGCTAGACAGTAAGGCTGGGTTGGTATGATTCGAATCCATTCGAAATCGATGCGATCGAGGTGTCGAAAGACATGTGTCCCCTTTCTAAATACCCAAAATACCACAGGTAAGGTTTCGGGGAAAAGAACGACCCCCCCCCCCTACACACAAACCTTTTGGCTTTCTGTGGCTCTTCCTCTTTGTTGCCTCTCTTTTCTTATTAGAAAATAAAGGGAATGATGGTCACAATGTTTTAAAATAAATGTAATTTTCTGCATCGACATCGTTTGTGTTTACGTGTTTCATGTGGTATGCTAGTTATCTGATATTATGCCATTCACATACAAAATTAAAGAAAAAGATATATTCTGTGTGAAACTTTAAATTTTGGCTGCAGAAAACTTTTGTTTTAAGAAAAGGTAGAAGTACATGTATAATAAATTTTTATCTTATCGTGTACAGATGCTGTTCAAGAATAAATTAAGAAATTTCAATGTAAAAAAAAGGAAAGACTTATTTTTTGTAGCAAAAAAACTTGCGTGGGGTAAAATAGGTCTTATTTCCTATAGGTTGAGATAAGCACAAGCACACAGTATACAACAAACATCATTTTTTTTTTTTTTGCATTTTAAGTGTCCCTCTGATAACTGATATTCTTATAAACTACTTTTAATATTGGTTTGTCATTTTTTTACTCATAAATAACTGCAAATTTGAAATTTATTGCCTTATTCATTCTAAAAGAATGAAAATCTTCATTGTCTAAAAGAATGAAAATCTTCATTGTCTAAAAGAATTAAAGTTTCCCGAGCGATTGTTGCGATGGCAATGGTGATTTAATTCTAATACAAGAAGTTCTAAAAGAACTAAAATAGCCTACTTTCCTGTTACTTAAATACTTAGTAAAATTCTTATCTTGAAAAAACTAGATTCGTTACAGAAAGTGACATCAACAACCGTTTCCACAATAAATTTATATACATTAGAATAAATTTCACTAAACACAGCATCCAGCTATAATTTCAACTTCTAAAGCCAATTATTTTCATTAATTCTCTATCGCCAATAAAATAAATATTTCTTATCGTCACCATGATTAGTTATAAATAAATATTTAATTATTGGCAGAACAAAAAGCATAATACTACTCCAAAATTCACTTAAAATAGGAAATGTAAATTAACAAGTAGGTTAGTAACAGAATCTGTCACTTAACCCGCTTCCACACAACAGTTGTGTTTAACCCTTTCAGTCCAAAAAAATTACTACACAACAGAAACATCTGATATTCACAAAATAAGCCTATTTTAGGTCAAATATACGAATTCCATACGGAAAAGAAATCATTAAAATTTTTTATATGGTTTTTGAAACAATGCCAAAATTTTGTAACTGTGGAAAACAACAAAATAAAAATATATATATTACCTAAAAACACTTCGAGTTATATATTTTAAAGTATCTGACCATATTATTAAAAAACATTTAGTAATTATTTTAACCGAAATAGTTTAAATTGATTGTGTTTTAAATATGTGGAACTGAAGTGAACTCATCAAAAATCAGGAGAAACGCTTGTTGACTATTTTCTAAATAAAAACAATAGTAGTTCTGACTACTATTGAGATTAATGTAAAATATTGTCCAATAGAACAAAGTGTGAAGAATCGAATGATGTGTGTTTGGATGTCATAACGGGACAAAAACATTTTGAAAAAAATATCAAAAGTGATGATGCCAAATGGCATCACTGGGACTGAAAGGGTTAACAGGTAAAAAAAAAGCGCCAAACACAGCATTAATTCTATATTAAAAATTGCCCGCTGAACCGCTAAATTCGGATCGTTTCATTTCTTTTATTTCGAAAATTAAATAATTATTATTTAAATCGTTTGCAAAATTAAAATTTCAAAGAATAAATATGTAATATTCCTCGCTTTTAAGTAGAATGAAAACATTTTATTTCAACATACATATAATCTCGTAGTGAAATATATTGGACTTCATTTCAAACTGATCGATGTCGCAAAATTAAATTTATTTTAATTTATTGTCTAAAAGAATTAAAGTTTCTCGAGCGATTGTTGCGATGGCAATGGTGATTTAATTCTAATAAAAATGGCTTCCTATGCTTTTTAAATGAGCATTAAATGTTGAAATTTTTTAATCAGTTGAAGTATTAGAATTTGAATTCTTTTCTGAAATTTTCAATGTATTCTCATTTCGATACGCAGAATTTTTTGACGTATCTCACTTGTCCGTAGCATTTGTAGTTTGCAACAGCGCTTTAAATGACTCGAAATTGCATTTTAATGCTAATTCTATGGGAAATTCATCGACAAATAGTAGATTTATGTCCGTCCGATCGTACAGACAGACGGACAAAAAGTATGAAAGTTGGGTGGCTGGGGTTATGCCTTTCTAATAAACAAAGAATTTTTAAGATAGGATTGATAGAGCCGATTTTGGAAGGAGGGTACGGACGTACGGACATCGACAGCATGTCAATACCTACTTTTCCATTTTCTTTTAATTCTTCGAATTAAAAAAAAAGAAAAGTAGGCTAAAAATGCAAGCATTAAGAATTTAGGGTCAATTTATTTAATAAAAATGTTTTAGAGTGAATTTTATTTTGTCATGTTTTAAGATTTTCCTTTAATTAAAACAAGCATTATTTAATTTTTCGAAGGGCATCATTTTTTTCATCTAACGATAAACAAGTGTGAGTTTAACTTAGCGTGAAAAAAAATCGCAAGCTGGATGATTCCAAATGGAATCATAGTGGGTAAAAGGGTTTTAACCGTGTGCGCCCCAATTGTTTTGAGCAGTTTTAATTATAGTTTACCTCCTAAGATCAATTAACCCCACGAGTTCTTGAGTACACCATCGTATGCAGCTATTTTTGCAGAAATGTACAGCAATTTAGTTTGAAATTTGCAGGCACATTTGTCCTTTAATAAATCAACAATGAGAATTACCATGGATTAAAAAAATAATAATCCATAAAACAGAATGAAATTAATTTTTTAAAAAGATATTATTTTGCATTAAAAAAACACCAATGAAAATTATTCGTACTTTCCTCAAGAAATTTGAAAAACGAAACTAATTTTTAGGGATGATAAATTGTAACATAGTAACATTATAAATTGTAAAATCTGCTTTAATATACTATTTATTAAAGGAGGGAATGTATCGAGTCTGCAAAGGCTTGACCACCAATGTTGCAGCCCCATCATAGAAAGAAAGATATACTATATATTATTATCATATCATATTGTATTATAGCCAAATATATTATTATCAAATACTAGGGGGCAAAACCCCCTACTCCCTACCGCTCGCCAACCCCCGAGATTTGCTACGCAATTAATCTTTGTTTGCTCCGCTAACAAACATGCAAGACTAAGATATTTTAGTTAAAAGGTCCCGACCAACGGGGAGAGTACGCAAGACGAAAAAGGGAAGACGCATATCGGCTTCGGCTGTTTTTTACGATGCGTGGCCGGAAACTCAAGACCGATGACGACAAAAGTTGAAAAAATAAGCTAGTTTTCGTGGGACAGCTCCAGGGCATCACGTGTAGCTCTAGCTCTAAGCAACGATCTCTACCAAAGCCACGGGAAGCAACTTGGAGAAGCCCCGGCACAAAACAAGCACACCGCCACACTTACTTTCAGCGTTTCTGATTGGTTGGAGGGGCGTAAGTCACGTGGCTTTCAAGCGTCCGACAATTACAATTTTTGCTCCTACACTGAAGTTTATAACGCAAAAAGTGGAAGGTTTTTTAATCGTTCAGTCCGTCCGCCCGTCTGTCTGTCACCCACTTTCACGGAACGAACCGCAAGCCTCAGAAACAAGTGGGAGTGGGATGTGTCATTTTGAAGCAAAAAATCAGTTTAGGCTACATTCCAAATTTCATTAAAAAAATGAATTAGAAGTTTATTTAAAATTTAAATAACTAAAAATTTAATCTACATTGAAATGACATGCTAGTTCCATTTTTAACATAGAATTTTTACTCAATATTTTCACTGTTGCCGTTGCATCAAACGCACGAAAAACTTAATTTAAAATAAAAATAAAACTCTTGTAAAATATTTATTTATATGATATAATTCAATTTGGATTGCTGTCATAGAACAATAAGCTTTGAAGGTTCATTATAGAAGGTATTTTGAAGGTCATTATATATGATGCATATAAAATTTTAAATTTACATAAAAAATATGCAAAGTTTCGCTTTTATTTTTTAAAGCAAAAATTTTACTAATTTATTTTTCGAAACGTAATCTGTGGCTGCAAAAAAAAATATTTATAAAAAAAATACGGCATTATTCTTTGAACTTCAACAAAATTAGCCAACGATAAAGATTAATTATCAAATCTGCAAAAGAAGATTAAAGAAAATTATTAATTTTGGCTTATAAAAGTTTGAATTAGAACTAGATAAAGGCTCTGTTAGGCGAATTTCTTTCTGAGGTGTTGTTAGTGTGTTTCCTGTTGAGCGTAAATGTTGTGTGCAAGCGGTGTAAGTGACAGATTCTGTAACAAACCAACTTGTTATATTATATAGAGATATTACAATCACAATATTAGATTTTAAACTTTCCTAGAAATAATTGTATGAGTATTAATGTTTTATTTTAAAGGAATGTTTCAGCTGATGTAACGCTCTTGTTTTAATTTTTCCTCTTATTGTGATTTCATTGTTTTTTTCGATTTTATTCTAAAAATGAACGTACTTTTCGTCTGCTTCAGAGTTTCTAACAACATGCAACTTGTTTTTATCTAGGATCATATTGCAGAAATAGACAAAAAAGAAACTTTTCTTTCTATACAAGCTTTCTTTAATAAATGATTTGAACAACCCATAGCACAGCAAGAAGTTTTCATAAAAAAAATAATAAATATTCTTAGAAAATTCTCTTTTGAATACCAATAAAAGTAAGCATGCTGAAAAATGACAACAAGACCGTGGAGCTGTTGTCACCTACTTCGTGAAACATCCTTTTTTTTTTTTTAAATTATCAACTTCCTAAAAAATATTTGTGAATTCAAGAGATGTAATTCTTAATTGGTACATAAGTTAAAACCTTAAAAAATCGGATTTTTTTAAACTTTTTTAAGGGAACTCTTTTCTAAACCGAAAAAAAAAACTAAAACCAAATAACATTTTAAAACATCTCTAAATCAAATGCAATAATTTTTAAATCATTTTTGTTGACCCACGGCGATCACCGTCTATCCTCTATCAGCAATTAGCATGGCCTGCCTTCTGGCCAAACCTAAGGTCTGGAACATGTGCTCTGCTACCGCTCTGGGCTGTTCTGCGCGGCGCACAGATGTATCTTCTCACATGTTACGCCCCGGGAGGTGTCATCAGTTAGTCATCAGCAGTCTCGATTGCTGAACTATGACAATATTATGCTTATTTTAAACAACAGTTTAAATTTTTACGATTATTTTACCACAGTGCCTTTTTTAACAATATACTTAATGTAAAACAATTACTTAAATGTTTTCGTTTTGCTTTTCTATTTTAAGTAGCATATTTATAACAAAATAGTGCTTTATGAAAATATACAATATTATTGTTTTCAATTTAGCAGGTTCATAATGAAAATATTTTAATAACAAATGATAGTAGATACTAGATAATAATCTTGGATCTTTGTAAAAACTTGATAAAACTATTTAATTAAGATTAACGCTTCTAGATGCACAACAAAACAAAAATTAATAGACAAATTTGCATTATTATAATCATATGAAATAGCAACAAGTAACTTAATATCTTAATATAGTTTTTATTTTCTCTCAAAATACTTTTCAAAAACTTAAATTTTTAACTACCTCTTTTCCCTTGAACAAAAAGCTAAAGAGAATAATTTAAGCATACGCGTTTTATAAAAAATAATATAATTTAAAAGAAAAGTTTACTATTTTATTCATTGACAACTATCCTTAATAATTTTTGAAAATTAATTGAAAAATTAATCTTCGAGACATTTTTATGTATCGTTAATAAGTTCCTTTTACAAGTTACGAGTTTAAATCGAAACAAGTCCACGTCATTGTAAGTTTTGTCAGTAAAATTTTAGCTTAGTTTCACAGTGTAAGAGAAAAAAAAATATAGCCGAATATATTCCTAGCGATAACCGCGCCAAAAATGGCAGACCAAAAGATTTGGTTAGTCCCCAAAAGCAAAATGACGTACTTCCTATGACAACCTCAAACATGTACTGAATGTAGCCGTTTTTGCTCCTTCGAACAAGTGCAGCTGATTGGAAACTAGCTTCAGCCTTATTAAAAACGTGATCGCATCCTAAAGATTTTTAAAAAGAAATTATTTAGAAACTAGCAAAATGGCTCCAAGTAATGTCGCCCCGAAAAATTCTGGCTCAGGAAATACTTCTGGCAGACAATCCTATAAAGAAAAGGAGAAGCCGAGACAGATCAGGGACAGCAATATTACAGCTGCCAAAGGTACTTTTGCCGGTTCCAATAGGCCATATTCAGATACTGCACATGTTTATAGAAATCCCATTTTCCACAATAAACACAAATCAATTCTGCCCTATTGTTGCACCTATTTTTTGCTAATAATATAAATAATTTCTTATGAACCTTAAATTTCTTTTTTCTGTCTTGTTTATATGACAAGTAGAAAGTGTCAAAAATAATGGTAATTTGCAATTGAATATTCATTGCAAAACAAATATACATGAAAATGTAGACTGTCATTTTTCAAATCCGTGATTCTACGCATAGGATCCGTTGCTTTTTACTTTATTTACATAAGTTTGAATGGTCATAATAACCCACAGATCAAACATATGAAACAATGCCCTCTTCCCTTATTATTGGTGCTTATCATCTACCAAAATGGCATTGAATTATCTTGTTTCATTAAACTTTATGACTGCTATTGTGTGTCAGATCTAAAGTGGCAGTTACTGAAATCAACCCAAATAACTTATTAAAATACTTATTCCATGACCAAGTTTTGACATTTTGTGTGCTTTTTTTATAACCCTTTTGTTTGTATTTTTATAAAAGAAAATTAACTAAACTTTATATTTCAGCTGTTTGTGATGCAATTCGTACCAGCTTGGGCCCAAGAGGCATGGATAAAATGGTAAGTTTTTATGGGAAAATATCGATAAGAAGATGCCACATTGTATGTGAGCTATTTATTACACAGTTTCGCCTAACTAGTACATATTATAAATGCGGCTTAAATGCAATATGTTTTTCTTTGTATCAGTTAAAAAATATTTTACTTTTTTAACTTAAATCATTTTTATTAACTTGTCTTCTCACAAGACTTTAATATTTAAATAAATTGAAAATAAATTTATTATAAGTTATATATTATATTTCTTTAAAAAAAAAAATTGATTTTTTTTTCAATTAAACCACCTTTTAAATGATTTATTGCATACATTTCTTTAGATCCAATCTGGTAATGGAGATGTTACTATTACCAATGATGGAGCTACTATTTTGAAGCAAATGCAAGTTTTACATCCAGCTGCAAAATTGGTAAGTAATAATAAACGTTAACTTTTTTGTTAGTTTTCTTTTGTCATTTGACATTGCCATATGAATAAAATGAGAAATCATTTGTCTGTATTCTTAATTCTAATGGCTCACTAGTTTTCCAGATTTGGTAACAGAGTTCTTGCATACATTTATTTTGTGCAAATATAGCACCTTTGTGTTTATTAGGTGCTTGTTGTATGCTTTATTCATGGCATATTCAAACCAACATTGCCTCTTTATCAAAATTAGTGAGTTATTGACTTGCCTTAAATAGAATATGTGGTAATTTTATTGGTTATTTGCTTTGAATATTGCTCTATTTGTAGATTACTGACAATATTAACATGTTTTCTTTTGGATACAGTTTAATAGTCTATATTCAGACATGAGATTTTTCCTCGAAAACGCGGAATTCCGCTTTTTTTGGAACCAATTTTAATCATTCACGTGATTCGTGCAGAAGAGCAATAATTTTCTTTTCCCTTTATGGGGGAGGGGGGGGGGGGTCTGTAAAAGTGAAACCGAACGTTCAAATCTATGAAACTTTCCTTTGAGGAGGATCCGTGCTGACTTCGGCCGGTGCTTGGAACCGATCGTAGCGCCACAAACTCTGTGAAGCGGTACCGGAACGAACTATTTTCTTCTCTTTTTCCTGCTCTGAAGGAGAAGGTCAATGCACTATCTCATTCTCGGATTCTCTCTCTGTGGTTGTTATTTTGCCTCTCGTTCACCTGCATTTGATGTTTTTTCCCCGCGTTTTCAAGCTGAATTTCTTTTGGAATACTTAGTTTATTTTTATGTGCCCTAGCTAATGCACGTTCTTTTCATGCTAATCTTCTGATATTCAACATTTGTGACGTCAAGGAAATTGGATGTGTTCTTGTATTTTTGACTGTTCGTTCAACATTTGTGACGTCAAGGAAATTGGATGTGTTCTTGTATTTTTGACTGTTCGTCAAGTATTCACGTGGATATTTGCGCTTTGTGCCTAGGGTGAAGAGAAAGCCAATACTCGAGATGGCAAATGTTTTGACGGTCGATCAGGAAGATCGATATTGTTTGATTGACAAAGAAAAACATAGATTTCGGTATGATTGGCTTTCAAATTCTATAAACGTTAAAGTGTGTAGCTCAAAACCAGATATTACAATAAATGTTTGTTTTGAAAACAAGACAACATCAAATAAAATTATTGAAAATGAGGTAAAAGCAATGCTTGCCCATAGAAAGAGGAAGCTGGAAATTTTATCCAAGCAACTCCAGAAGAAAAAGAAAAAACTTGAATAGCAACAAACTTTTATGGTAATTTTTTTTCTGCTGACCTGATAGAAACCACCAGTTTGTGCAAAAACAATTTTAAAAATAAAGTAATTGCAACAATTGAAATTTTAACTTAATTGCTCATTAAATTACATTATAATACAATTAAACAATTTTCCGATACGCTCTGCTCATGCGCACAAGGCTTGGTGCATTTATATGTAAATATATTACAAAGTCGGTTCAGCTTTTTTTTCTTACCCAGTCTCATATCTATATTACATACTTTTTTTTTTTGTTTTCAGCTGGTTGACTTGTCTAAAGCTCAAGATATTGAGGCTGGAGATGGAACAACTTCTGTTGTTGTTATTACTGGTAGTATGCTTGATGCGGCCTCTAAGTTAATGGATAAAGGTATTTAAAATTTTTAAAAAATATTTTAGTGTTTACCTTCTTACAAAATAAAAAAAAATATGTTAATTCATTTAAAATTGTAGAAAATTTTCAAACTTTCAAAAAATCATTTATTAATACCTGAACTAAAAAAAATGCTTGTTGACACCAAGCTATGTATTTGTTTCTTAAGCTATGTAAATTATATGAATGAAGGTTGTTTCAAATGAATTATTTTGAGAATTTTTATCTAAAACGTTTATTTAAAGTTTCCATTTTGGAATAATCGCTACTAACATCCTTATAACTTTTTATTTCAAATATGTTATAGGCCAAAAATTTATTGCACATAGCTAAGGTATCAGCTCTAAAAAGTAAAGATACCAGGCTGATATTATTAACTCTATCAGAAACCAAAATACAAGTTCGTGTACAAGGTTACTTTACAGAACAGCTTGAGGTGAATACTGGAGTGTGCCAAGGGGGATGCACTGGCATGTTTTAGTTCAATCTGACTCTTGAAAAAGCTATCCAGGGACTCAAATATCAATGTTAGAGTCTATCACTGAGATGTATTGACTGTCTCGAAAGAGACCTGAAGACCCTAAATCTAAAAAGTCATTGCCAATCGGCCAACAGTTGCCAAGGACAGGTGTACCTTTCGGGAGACTTCCAGAGAAGCTCGGGTCCACCCAGGGCTGTCGTGCAATTGAATGAATGAAAGATACTTCAGCAACAAATTTTCTGAGAGATTATAATCAGTGACAGTGTAAAGCCTTTATATATCAATCCTTACATTTTAATCTTTGAAGATAAATAAAATCGTTATTTCATTTCAGGAATCCATCCTACTACTATATCTGAGTCTTTCCAACTTGCTACTGAAAAAGCAGTTGAAATTCTAAATGAGATGGCTATTCCCCTTGAGTTATCCGACAGGGAAAGCTTATTAAAAAGTGCCACTACAGCCTTAAGTTCAAAGGTAAAAAAAGATAAATTGAGTTTTAGTAGGGAAATGTAGATTTTACAAGTGTTTGATGTATTTTTAAATTTAAATTGTTTACAGATTGTTTCTCAACATTCGATGCTTTTGGCTCCTCTGGCCGTGGATGCTGTTATGAAAGTAATCGACCCTACTGTCGATACAAATGTTAATTTAAAAGATATTAAAGTCATGAAACAACTGGGGTAAGTTGTCGCATATATGTTGCAATTTTTTCATAATAAGTTTATTTGTTTTTAAATTTTTTGTTTTGGATTGATCTGAATAAAATTAAATGAAACCCTTTTTTTTACAAAAGAAAATAACATATAGAATCAGGGGTCTGTCCAGAAGAAAATTGGGTCTGTTTTCGGACCCTTCACAAAATTCAATTCAGCAAATACGGACCCTTCACAAAATTCAAAAGGGGTCAAACGGACCCTTCACAAAATTCAAAAGGGGTCAAACGGACCTTTCACAAAATTCATATAGGCGAAAACAGACCTTTCACAAAATTAAAATAAGCGAAAACGTATTTTTCACAAAATTCTTGCCCTAAACAAAAAAAAAAATCCCAGTAGAATGTCACCACGTCAGGCGCCCCGCCAGGTCAGCGACGGTCCGACGGAGCAGAATGTTTGTTTTCTTCTCCTTCACACAGCTATATCGCGCACTACGCAGGCGCAAGTGAAATCGTGAAGCGGCCGCTTGGTTTGGTTTGTTTAAATTAACGTCCCACTATCCGCTGCACTCAACAGGTCGTTTTAATGTAGGCTATTAAAATATGAATATTTAATGGAAAGATTAACAAAAAATGTATTTTGCGTGTTTATTAAATCGTGATATAATGGCAATGCGAGTTTTTATTTTTAAAAATTTGTTAGGATTTTTTTTTCGCTTTTGGGGTTGGCCACACTAGTTTTCAAAACAAAAATATTGCTTATTCTCGTTTCGTTCGCACGTTGTACCAAAGCTTTGGTTGTACTCATCGTTAAAAGCAGCTATTTTTATTTATTTTTATATTTGAATTCAATTAGTAATCGTTATTTAAAAGAAATAATAACGGACAGCGCTGTAAAAAAAATGAAGCGTGGTCGGCCTTCTACGGGAGGTAGTTAACGGAACAACGATTATTATATGAAACAAATTAAATCGTTGTTTGAATGGCCTGGAAAATTTGACCGATGATTCTTGCATTATTGATATTTTAAAATCTAATGGTGCCAGAAGGATAAAGTTGTAAATGTTTCATTTGTATTTTATCTACGTAACTTTTTTTAAAGTAAATGTGTACTCTAATATTGTGGGAATTTGCATTCAGATAATTAAATACTATAATAGAATGTAATTTGGCATTTTGAAAAACTGTTTTGTCTATTAAAGAGTCCTGTTTAACAGAAAACCCTCAAAATATGCAATTTTTTATAGGGAAAGCAAGTATGATAAAATAAAAAAATCATATTCTTTTGTATTTTAAAGGTTTCTTGTTGAACGAGAGCTTTTGTTCTTAATTTTCACAAAATTACCCTATATTTAAAAAATTTCACAAAATTAGCGTATGTTCAAAATTCTAAAAAAAAAAACTTCACAAAAAAGGGACCCTGTAAAAATTTCCTGGACAGACCCCTGAGAATATGCTCTTTGCAACTTCATTTTTGGTTTGTTTAAAATGGTAAAAACATGTTATTGGTGGTATACAACTCTTTAATCCTTTCAGTCCAAATGACAATTCGGCATTATCATTGTAAGAAAGAATTTCTGATCGTCTATAGCCATTTATGATACAAAAAGCCCATCATTTGATTTTTCAAACTTTTTTCAATTCTAAAATATTTTTTATTAATCCCAATAGATGTCAGCCCTATTATTTTCTTTAAAATTTAAATTATGATCAGGGAAATGATGTCATCACTGGGACTGAAAAGGTTAACCTGTAGCATCCATGCTTAAATTAAAATTTTACCTTGTATCCTAACCTTTCCTCTGTACTTGAACTCTATGACCTGACCTCTTTGACCAGTACTGTTAAACAAAGTGAATTGAAATACTTATTATTTTGTTGACTTTTTGCTTCCCCGTTTGTTGTCCTTGAGAAAGTGATACAATGCAGATAGTGTTTAATTATACTTATTTTTACAAAATGTGTAGATAAAAAGTTTTTTTGTATAAAAAATTTTGCTGTTACTTACCTGTATCTTGATGATAAGAAGTGCATTTAATTTTTTTTAACTAACTAAACATGATGATTTGCTTGCCCTCTCTTATAATTTGTGTTGAGTTATAGCAATACTGAGGAATGAAAATTGTATGTGGAAAACTGCATTGAACTATTTTTTAGTTTGAATTCATTACTTTGAGTGGAATTTTCATTAAACAAACCCTTTTCTAGTATTCGCTATCAGAATTTTGATTTTTAATTTGACTTATTTCAAGCTTGATGATATGCTTGCCCTCACTCTTACTGTGTTGTTGTATTTATATTTTTGGTATCATTTTGATTCACCATTTGTAGTTGTTAAGAAAATGATAAAAATGTAGATAGTGCATAATTAGACTGATTTTTACAAATACATAGGTGAAAAGTTTATTTGTTCAGATTCTCGAGTTTGACAGCAAAATTCTTGTACATACCAGCAACATAAATGATGAGTTTCACATCTCATTTGTTTGTAACATACTTTCCATGATGATTTGCTTGCCCTCTCTTATAATTTGTGATGAGATATAGCAATGCTGAAAAAGAAAATTGCATGTGGCGAACTTAATTAAACTTTATATTTTACTTTAAAATCACTACTTTTGTGTGGAAGTTTTTATTTGAACATATCCTTGGAGTGGTACTAGTAGTCATAATTTTTAATTTTCAAGTAGACCTGTTTCAAACATGATGATCTGCTTGCCCTCACTTATGATTGTGCTGAAAGATAGCAATTCTGATTTAGTAACCAATATCCAGAATATATTGGGTTTACCTAAAGTAAACGCCTGTATTTGTCGCCTAGTTACAAGAAAAAACCACAACAGACTTGCAAAGTTTGTTATCTTGAAATTACAGAGCACCAATCAAAAGTCAAAACTGAATGTTTGCCAAAGAGAATATGAAGTTTGACTTACTAGAAGTTACTGTAGCATTTTCGATTGAAGTATTTTAAAATATGAAATTCAGAATTCAACAGTTAGTTGCGTGTTCAAAAGCATATGATTCATTCATAAAAAATAGGTTTGTAAAGCAACTTATGTTTAACATTATTTCAAATATATGTAAATGCAATTAAATTTGCAACAAAAATAGTTTAATTAACTATATTAATATTTTCATAGCAGGGAAGATCAACTAAATATCATACCACATCAATAACGAAATGTGGAAATTCCAAATACGATTACTTAAAAAAAAAAAAATATTTAGAACTGTTAAGTATTATGTTAATAATAGATTGGCTTGAAAAATGTTTCAGTTTAAAATAAATCCATTTATGAACTACTAATGAGTTACAGTAATACCAATTTCATGGGGTTACCACATTTGGCGAAATGCTCGACATACTCCTTCAGGTTAATCATATTTAATCTTCAAATTATGACTTTTCAAAAATGCTTACAAATTATGATGTGTTAGTGGTTTTGATAATTTTTGTTCATTTTCTAATGTGTTGCTTGGATTTTCATGCTGATGAGATAAGTTTTTAATGCCTGCAATAGTTTTCTATGATGACTGTTTGCACTCGCTTACTAAATTTATGCTGAGGGGCTGGGGAGCCCAGTCGGTTGCACACACCTAGCATGCGGAAGGTCCCAGGTTCAGGTCCGGGCATCGTCAAAATAGTTGCCAACCTATAAACGGCCCTTGCAGCCAAAAATGCCTGACGAATAATACCCTGTGTAAAGGAGTGCACGTTAAATATTCTTCAAAGTCCTAACCCTGCGTACGATGTCGCCCTTAACGGTTGCCTTGGGTGCTTATTCAGGTGCTAGCTCGTCACCTGACTGTGGTTCTAAAATACGACGCCCGTCGCCAATAGCCATCGTGTAGCTCTAGTGCGACGATAATTCTAACCTATCTATCTGAACCTAACCTATCTATCTATCCTATCTATCTGAATTCTAACCTATCTGTCTATCAAACCTAACCAAACTACCTAAATTTCTGCTGAAATATAGGAACTCTGATATTACGTGTATTAAATTTGATTATTTTATGTACCAATCTTTTCCAGTTTGCGTTGCATGCGAATTAAGCTGGCTTTGCTTCTGTTGCTAGATCTGTTTTGGATCTTGTTTCAGGTTTTATGTAAAGCCAGTAAGTCACTGTATGCTATACTAATAATTTACCAAGAAATTTTATATGGTTCTTTTGAATTTATTTTTCTTGGTGTACAATTATAGTTTTAATACTAAGAAAGTTAATAAAATAAATGAAATATGATTTTTTATCCTTAAAATTAATGGTTTTAGGTATTTCTTTATAGCAGTATGGGTTCTGTTTAAAATCTTTGCTCATTAGATTGTTAGTATATAGAGGTTGCAAGTTGCTTAGATGCATACCAGTTATAGCTAGTTTCTGATTTTATAAGAAACCAGTGAGTCACAGTATGCAAAATTAACATTTGCTTCCAAGAAGGTTATACAAAGTCTTCTGAGGCTTGTCTTTCTTGGTGTACATTATATTAAAAGTGCTTCAGTTAAAATAATGTTACTTTATTTTGTTATTTATATGATCTGCTGTTCTCTTAAGTGACCAATTTTCCATCTCTGTAGTTTAGCACATTCGTGGTTTTGTCATTTGACCGACGAAATGCGATCTATGTATATTTAATGATTTAACCATGTTGATTCCTCATTTTTTATTTGTGTTGAAGGATAGTACTAATTCTGATGTAGTATCTATGTCATAATTAATTAAAAACGATTACAGTGGCTTTGTTCTATTTTTTGCTTTTATTGCCTCATTGGATTTCTTACTAGTAATTTGCCAAAGTGCTAGTTAATAAAATTATAAAATATGTAAAATATTTATATGATTTTGTTTTGCATGTTACTAAAACTGCTTAGTAGTCTGTTTTAAGCTTTTGTAAATTATAAGAGTTTTATATTTTATGATCTGCTTGCTATCTCTCATTTAACATTTAGCTGAAATATAGCAACACTGTTTATATGATAAGTAATTTCACCTGATTAACATATACCTCCTTTCACTTTGTGAACTAGCTGGTTTGTTATTTGAGTTCCTATTTTGTCACTTTGGCAGTTGTTTATTCTTTTTGACTGTTTATTTTTAATTGGGAATAAGCTAAATTTTTTTCTCATTGGACAATTTTTTTATCAATTTTCAAAAGTGACTATAAATATAACATTTTAAATGGATATTAAATGTAGTTAAATAATTTTTTTAGTGGAATTTTGTTGAAATCATACAAGTTTGGGGTTTTATGGGATTTCCAATGCTAGATCTTCTCTAAAAGACATATAAGAAATATGAACCTTGCACTGTAGTGTGACTGTGACTAGCATGCGATCGCCCCACAGCCCAAGTTTAAAATTTTAAACGTTTTGGTTCGATTCACATTGTTCATTCAAAAATTTCTAAGTATTGTAAGATAAAAACAATAACACATTGTGTTTATGTTGGGTCTAAAAAGCTGCTGACTGCAGTTTCAGAATTTTTTTTATCCTTTCTGTTAAACAATGTAGTTAAACTATTTTTTTTTAATTTCGTTTAAATAACAGTTGAAACTTTTTTTGTAGTGGTACTGTTGATGACATTGAGCTCATTGATGGTCTCCTTTTCAAGCAGAGGAGTGCAGGTCTTGGAGGTGTGACAAAGGTAGAAAAGGCTAAAATTGGTCTCATTCAGTTCTGTGTATCACCACCCAAGACCAATGTAAGTTGTGCATAGATTGATTAATATTATCAGTGAACTGTTATATGTATGTAACTTTTTGTTCGTAAAATTCACATGTATTCATGTATTGCCTTGCATGTTATCAGCTAACAGAAACATATAAATTAAATTAAGTTTTTAAACTTAAAAAAAAATTTGCTAACGTAATAAGACTATACTTTCTTTAGCAAAAATATATAAGTTATAATATGGACGTTGGGGACTCGCATTTTTCTGCTAACCACATTGTCATATAATTTTTTGCATAGAATGTATTTAAATATTTGTTAATATTTGTTTTAATTGTTATAATTTATTTTAGATGGACAATAGGATTGTAGTTTCTGATTACACCCAAATGGATCGTGTTTTGAGAGATGAACGAGCTTATTTATTGAACATTGTTAAGCAAGTAAAAAAATCTGGATGCAATGTTCTGCTTATTCAAAAATCCATTTTGAGGTAAGTTTTCTTAATAATAAGCCTTTAAACTTTGTTAGTGTGTTTTATTTTAGACATGAGATTTTTTCTTTAGTTGAAACAGCTTTTTTTAATTAGGAGAATATATTTATTGTAGAGAATAATTTATTTGCAATTTTTTTTAATATGGTCATTTCCCATAAAACAAGCATTTTTCAAATATTTGTTAAAATTACTGCCAGTTAAAAAGTTTGTCATCTATAATAATATAAGATAGAGTTTGTCTGTGTGTATGTCTGTGGATCGCAAAAGACCTACTTGGACTGCTCTAAAAAATTCGAAATTTTAATATAGATTCCTTTTAATACCTACGTGTGCACCTGAGTCTTAGTTTTTTTATATTTGATTGTGATTTTGAATTAATATAATTAGTTTAAAAAAAACCTCATCCACGTGGGATTGCGGGACCATAACTGGGCTTGAAAATACATGGACCTGTCCGAAACGGGGGCTTGACACCATCCTCTATTAGTTTGATTGAATGAGTTTGGTTGAGATATGCACTCGCCCTAAGGCAGATTCATCCTCTATTAGTGTTTGCTTTTTTAAGTGAGCATACACCAACACACATTTAAATCTATTTTGATTTTGAGTGTATTTTCACAAGTAAGCATGCCTCTAAAAGGAAGCAATGCGAAGTTAACGGGTTCCCAGTAAGGTGGGACCATACTGCTAGTGTAAAATATTTAAAATTATCTTGATTTTTGTTTCTTTTTACATATTCCCTAAATGATGGTTCTATGTGTTTCAGCTTTTTACTTTCATTCATGCCTGTTCATAAATACCATGATTGTAACCTGCTTATGAGGACTCCATTTAAGATTTAGTGTTGTGTAGATTACTGAGTGGATATCTGTGCTCTCCCCTGCAAGTTTCTTAATGCTGGATTTTTTTAGGGATGCAATCACAGATTTGGCCCTTCACTTTTTTGCCAAAATGAAAATCATGGTTATTAGAGATATTGAGAGAGAAGATATTGAATTTGTTTGCAAGGTAATTTTTTTTATTTGTGAGGTAATTTTGATTCTTTTTTTGGAAGCCGAGCTTCAAAAATATAATTAATTTGTTACTTTTCAGACTCTTAACTGTCGACCTATTGCAAGTTTAGATCATTTTGTTCCTGAGGCTCTTGGTTCAGCTGAACTTGTTCAGGAATTTGCAGCAGGAGGTGTAAAATACGTTAAGGTATTTTTTTTTATATATATAACAATTAATTAGGATAAATAAGCTGTTAGTGGTATTACATATCAAAATTTTATTACTGACAAATGTTTGTTTTTTGTTGTTTTTGAATAATAATTTACTAGATATACTCGTGTAGTATCACTTAGTGCCCCATCTGAAGCTTTACTTCAGATTCATATATATATATATATATATATATATATATATATATATATATATATATATATATATATATATATATATATATATATATATATAAATTGTCTTGCAATACATTTGATTGGTTTTTTTTTAAATTTTATCAAGAACCAAATTGTGAATCTATATTGACAAGCAATGATTAAACTAATATTTATTACACTTTTGAAGAATTATAAACATGGGCTTTGAGGTTGAGGGCAGCCAGGAAAATGAAGTTTAACATATTTTAATTTAAAAAAATTTTTTGGAGTTTTTTTTAAGTAAATAAGTTCTTGATGTTATAGTTGTTTTTATAAAATTAATTTTTTAGGTATATGATTTTTCAAAATGCAAATTTAAATTTTATTTTTATTCTTTATATAAGTTCACTTCCTGAATCTTCTAACAATGATACAACTGCATTTTATTGATAAAGATTTTCCTATATAATCTTTTAGTAAATATTTTAATATCGTTTAGATATTAAGGATATTTGTAGTTCTTTTCTTATACTAAATATTGTTTTTTATTTAATAAATTGCAAATATAGTAACCGATTTCATTGTTTATTCACAAAGGTAACAGGTGTAGCTAACCCAGGGAAAACTGTAACTCTTTTTCTCAGAGGATCTAACAACTTGGTTTTAGAAGAGGCTGATCGATCCCTTCATGATGCATTATGTGTGATCCGTTGCTTAGTGAAAAAGAGGTAAAAAGATTTTTCAGTTGAGCTTTTCACATTGAACCACACAAAAACTGTTAATATTTAACATTTTGTACTAAAAATTAAAAACTTTTTTGCTAATAATTGTGTTGTAAATTATATGAACAGAATACATTTAAATAGCATAAATCAAATTTAATTTATTTGACAAATATATGAAGAGTACACGGGAAGAACCGATTGGTTTCGTACAAGGCTTTCCGTAATAGCCTCTTTGAGGATGATAGCGAGAAATTGCCTAAACTGGTGTAAAGAAGCCAGTTACTCGCTTTGTTTATCTTTCGCGGCAACTCTTATTCACGCTAGAGTTGAGTGGAACGAGTCACACGTTTGTACCGCAAATGAAGAACCATAAGAGAAACCGGTTTCCGGTCGCCAATGTCCGCCAAGCACAATTACGAAAGACTCTAAAGAGATCAATCGGTTCTTCCCGTGTACTCTTCATATATGCAGATATATTAATCTAAAAGGACTTATTTTGTGTTAGTGCTATCATTTTCCCTTCATAACTCATAAAATTTAATAAATTAATATAAAAGATGTCTAAAGGTATAATGTTCATGATTATTTAATCCTTATGTTAGCAAATCTGATTTCCCTGCTCTGGGAAATACATATGCTAATAATCCTGCTTCAGGACACTGAGCAGATGAATTACATTAAAGGATTTAATAGTCTACAAAGTATTTTAAACAACTACTTACAATAGAAATTTAAACTAGTAGTTGCTTTATTTATTCTATAATATCGTCACCTTTACTATCATTTCCTTGGTTGGAGCATGTCTGGGAATGATAATCTGGTACTTAGATTTACATTAAACATATTCTTATAGAATATTACAAAAAATGGTATGTTAAGTATCATGCTTTACTTACAAAACCAAAATAAAACACTCTTAGCTATCCAAGGGATTGATGAAGCATAAAAATATTCTTAAAAGAATTTTTCTTTTCACACTTGCATTCGCTAAGATGTTCCACATAATACAAAATTCCCAGAATTTGTTTCTGATACACTTAGGAGTCAAGTTGACTTTCGATGCATCTAATTATTTTTTTTACTATTTTAGTGGCAGAAGTCTCATGACTTAATTGTTAAGACCGTCATTTGACAAATAAATATCAATTGGTTTTAAAAAGGTTTTTTTTTTACTTATGGTTTTATTCTGGATTTTAATCCATCTATACAGAAGTCTCATCATATCCAGAACTAACAATGGATAAATATCTTAATACAATAAAAAATATATAGAACAGCAACAACACCATGGAAATAAAACATTTAAAAAGAATGTTCCCATGGATCTAGAGGAGAGAAGGTTGTCGTCTCTTATATTCCATGAGGTTCTGTTCCTCCCAATACAGTCTGAGAAGGTTCTCCGCTTTTGTGCAGCTCTGCTTAGACTCAGGCCGGGAGATGGTAGGAGTTCATAATTCCTGAGTTGCATATTGGGCATTAATTGGTGCCCAAAACACCTATTCCGTGCAGATACTCTGCCATGCAGTTGGGGCCTGCTGTTAATACAAGAGGGCAACTTTGGTTTCTCTTATTCCTCTGATAGATGCACAATTTGGTTGAAGCGTAAAAATCTTGTTTTCATTGCATGAGATTAAAATTTTACATGAAATATGAATCTATTTAAATTGCTTGATATATTTCATTATCTCCATATTTTAAAATTTAGAAAAATTGTATAATTTTTGAAAATTATGTGTGTTGCTGGGAAACCTGCCATTCAACCGACAGGTTTATACGCTTCCCTTGGATGGTTAAGTCACGCATGCCTCATGTGTAGGTGCTAAATGTGTAACGGCGGTTGGTGGTATAGGTTTAAAAAATAAATGTTGTAATTTGTAGGTAACAAAATGGTTGTCATTTTTTTTGTTAATATATGGTCTGAGGTGGAAAGTTTTTAAAAAAATCTAATTGGAGAGACTTTTATTAGTTTTTTTTTGCTATAACCCTTTTGCATAGTTAGAGCACAGTCTATACATATTGTAGTCTGATTCCTTCTATGCTATAGTAATCTTGCTCAAAGATATTCCGCTCACCCTGATAACTTTTGGTAAAGTTTAAGGCTAAAATTTCTGCAAACAATACTCAGAAGAAGTGTTGATTTTTTTCCATTTTTTAAATCATCGAAAGAATATTTTTTTTCTTACTATTTTTAAATAAAGTTTCTCATGTCATTGTTGATTTGGCAAAAGCCATTTCTGAGACTCAAAGTTGAATTTCGATGTGAATTCCATGGAAAATTTGCTGACAGTAGACTTATGACCTCAGAGACTCAACTTTCATACTTTTTGTCCACCTGTCTGTTCATCGCAGTGGACATATCTTTCTAAAAAAAAAAGAATTTTTGAGATCCAAGATAGAACAGGTTATGGAAGGGAGTATGGACAGACGGATGTCGTCAGCATGTCAATACCTACTTTTTTATTTTAAAAAAATCAAATTAAAAGGGATTGATGAATAAAATATTCTTGCTTGAATTTTTTTGTTTTCATAGATTCACAAAGTAGAAGTTCTACAGAATGTAAAATTACCAGAATTCGGTTCTGATAGAGTAAATACAATTGGACAATTACGTTCGAAGTTTACTTTTGTTTCATCTATTTGTGTTTTTTTTACTATTGGCGAACCAGAAGTCTCTTGACCTAATTCTCAAACACTGGCATTTGACAAATACCCATTCGTCTTAAACTAAAGGTTTTTTGTTTGTTTATATGTGTCTTTATTCTGGAGAATAATCCTTCTATGCAGAAATATCATTATATCCAGACAACAATGGGAAAATATCTAAACAAAAAGTATAGAACAGCAACAACGAAAACAGAACATGTGGCAAAATGATCCCGAGAAGAAGAGGATGTAGTCGTCTCTCATTGGTCCTCAGTAAACTTGAGGTTCTTTGCCTCCCAATACAGTCTGAGAAAGTCTCTCTGCTTTTGTGTAACTCTTTTTAGACGTGCACAGTCCAAATGGTCAAAGTTCGTAATTCCGGAGTTTGGATTGGGCATTTATTGGTGCCCAGAACACCTATACAGTGCAGATGCTCTCCCTTGCAGTCATGGCCTGCTGTCAATCTAAAATAGGCGACTTCTTTGGTTGCGCTTAGCCCACTGATGGATATGCAATTTAATGTAATCTTGTTTTTATTGCATGCGATTTAAATTTTACATGAAAAATGAATTTCTTTAAATTGTTTTGAATTTTATTTTTGTAGCAGATTATTATAATTTAAATAACGGCTCCATATTTAAAATTGTGAAAAATTATATCACTTTTAAATTTTGAAAAATAATGTATTGCTAGGAAACCTTCCATTCAGGTGACAGGTTTATAGCATGTGTCCCTTAATAGGGTTAAGGCACACATGTCTCCTGGGCTGTGGTAAATGAGTAACGACGGGGTTTAGAAAGGTATTGTGTTGAAATTTCTAGATAACAAATTGGTCTGGGATGTCATTTTTAGATGAAGTTGGGATCTGAGATAATTTTTAACTAATTGAAGAATTGTCTTATTTTTAAAATGTATGCTACACTTATTTTGCATAGTTTCCGCAACAGTCTACATTTATTGAAGACTGCTTCTCTCTATGCTATATTAAATTCTTGCTCAAAGATGTATCCCTCATCCTGATAACTTTTGATAAAGTTTAAGGCTAAAATTTTTGCAAACAAAACTCAGGGAAAAGTTGTCGAGTTTTTTTTCTTATTTAAATACCTTAAGAATAATTTTATCTTAATATTTTTTTTAATATTTCAACAGTGTGTAACTTCACAATTTTCATGAAAAGTCATTAAAAGACTGTAAACTACAATTTAAATAACGAATTTGAAATCATTTAAACTTATATTATCAGTGAACAAAAATTTTAGATTATACAATTTTCACTTAATCTTAAATTAATTATTTTTTCTTTTCTCATCCTATTAAAAGTAATTAAATTTAATTTTTGCATTTTTAAAATTTTTTCACTATTGGTTTGGTTTCTGAAATAAAAAAAAAATCATACTAATCAAATAACAATTTCATTCTTTTTGCTAGGGCTTTGATCGCTGGAGGTGGTGCTCCTGAAATCGAACTTTCCCTTCGCCTGGCTGAATATTCTAGGACTTTGTTGGGAATGGAATCTTACTGTGTCAGAGCGTATGCTGATGCCTTTGAAATCATCCCATACACATTGGCAGAAAATGCTGGATTGAATGCTATTGCTACTGTAACTGAGCTCAGGAACAAGCACGCTAACGGAGAAAAGAATTTTGGTATTAATGTCCGTAAAGTAAGTACTGAGAATATAGTTGAAGCGTAAATTGATTGGTAGCTTAAATAATTTTTTTATATTTCATTGCTTAAAACAGTTTTTTTACGTAATTAAGTGTGTAAAATTTAACTTTTTAAATAAGGGAAATGTTTCTTGGGTTAAAGTGTGTCCAATTAGTTTTCCAATGGTGTAGGATGAAACATTAAGAAAATCTACTTTTTTCACTTGAAAGTAACTTGCCCGCTGGTTTCGTTTTTTAAAAGTATGACTTTAAACACATAAATGGGACTTTTTGTGTGCTTGAGATTCAAACAATTAAAAAAATATATATTTGTTGTATTAATATAAAAGATATACATATAGCGAAAAAGCTAAAAAAAGTAAGTGTTGATCATAACTCTTGTTTAAATACATGTGTTCTCAAATTTGATTTCATGTTTTTTTAATCTTTTTTTGTGTTTTTATGTATTTTTATAATATCTGAAATGTTTTTTAGGCATTTCATTTGTTTTATAATAATAATTTTTTTTGAAGATTTTAAAATCATTCCTCATTTGATATGTTACTTTATTTTTGATTTAACTTTTTTTTTTATCTATTGTATATTTCCCAATCTTTTTTTAAAAATCTCAACTAAATTGCTTCTTTAAGGTAGTTACCGAATTGCAAATTTATATTTCAAGTTAATAGTTGGAAATGAAGTTTTAATTTGATTGAGCACTAATAGTCCAGTGAATCGAGACTCAAAAAGGGGGTTTACCATACAAAAGGTCCGGTATCGCTGATTTTTTTTATATGTTGTGTGAGACCCCTAGGTAGTAATAAATGTGAGTTTTCGTCATCCTCGTTCTATTGCTTTTTCTGCCATCTTGAAAAAACGTTCGAAATTTCGTCCATTTTCCAGTTTTTGACCCATAACTTTTTTCCTAAGCATTTTTAAATAGAACTTTTCGACACAAAGTTGTAGAAAATAAAATTTTCTTCAAAATCCGTAGCAAAAGTGTTTCTCTACGACAAACAGTTAAAGAGCTAAGAAGCAGCAAAAGGGTGTAAAATCGAGTGTTTCGAAAAAATATTACGTTCCAACGACATTCTATCACCGTAACTCACATAAGACCTCATTTTTGCAATAAAGTAGTATTTTACAAATTGTAGGAAATTTAATTTCCTATAAAATACACATATCAAAAATAAGTTTTTTTATAGATTCCATTAAGAAGGGTGAAAAGTACAGAAACACAAAAAAAGTCATATTTTCACCCGACAATGCAATGTTTTATTTTTTAACCTACAGCTCTTTCACAGTGTATTTTTTAGTGTTTTTGTGAATACCAAACTTGTTTAAAATAATTTTTTCTATAAAATGGTTCTATTTTGTGTTCCATACAATAAAATGTGACGGAGCTACGTTGTTCGAAAAATGGCGTAAAATCTTGAATTTCGCCAAAAGAGTTTTTCACCACTTAAAATCCCAATAATTAAAAAAAGAACTCATTGTTTTAGGGGATCATAATTATTATGAAACTTGTAGATATCATCATTTATTATACTTGTAAGGCCTTAAAAGTAATTTTAGGCTCGATACCAAAGAATTTAGGTACATTAAAAAAATCGAAGATGCGCATTTTTCATTTGAATAAATGGACTTGATTTTTCAAAAGATTTCAATTTGCATGAGACTGAAGTAAAATTTTCCTTTCAACAAAAAATTTTAATAAAAAATAAAAGCTATTATGTCCTTTTCGTTTAAGGAACATCGTACCAATAGAACTATGGGAAAAATATAGGAAATATGTTATAGAAAATTATCAATTTTTAATGAGTTATTTTAATAAACAATTTATGCTTGAAGTAATACACATACAAAAAAAAAAAAAAACAATCAGTATTCTGAGAGGCATTCATCATACCTAACAGTTTATATCAGAACTAGCTATGTGTAGAATTGAAATGGTACAAATAAAATTTGACAAGTACGTATATAGCTGTCAAGTGAATCAATAACGTTATCAATTGGACTCGTTTGGGTGGCATATAAAGAAGACCTTCAGCTGATTCATCTTCATAGATTGAAATAGTATCTAGATATCATTATCATCTTCGCCGATGATGAGTGCCCTATTGTCGCAGGACTACCCACAGCAGTGCTTACAAAGGTAAGAGAAATGCAATCCAGATTTTCTGCAACTGCATGCAGCCAAACAACTTTTGATGCATTTACATTGAATTGTTTTTAATAAAACCGCAGGCGCAGCGCCCTTTTTTGTCATAATAGGCATTAAACCTCTTCTCCCTTTCATCCATCCGTAATTGAACGGTTTTTTTTAAATTCCTCTCCAGGCCATGGCTTGATGGTAAGTCCTCAATGAATGAAATTGCGCTGCGTCGGAGGTTGGTGGTAGCTTAGCTAAATTAAGCCTTGTGGTGAAGGAAAGAAATTTTGAAATGCGAAGAGTTGTGAGAGACTGATCTTTGTCTCCACCATATAAGGAAACTAAAATTTGTTCTCCTGCCTTTGAAATTTATGCCGCAGTAGCATCAGGGTTATTGAAAACATCTGCCACTTCTAACAAATGTTTGTAAAAGATTGCAAAAAGTAAGCAAAAAGTTTGTAAAAGATTCTTTGTAAAAGATTGCAAAATTTGCCTTTTCCATATCCAAAAATGTTGGAAGTCGTGTCACATCCGCTGCAGAAATGACGAGGAAGAGTAGACAATGTCGGGTGAATTACTTTTCCCTGGGTTTTTTAAGGAAGACATTTATGGGAGGAGCACCAGTTAGTAGCACCAGTAGATCAATATCCTCACCCACAATCAAAACAGCCTCTTATTGGAATGCTATTGACTTGGCAGTCTTGATGATTAGAAAGTCGGCATCATCGTCTGCTTGTTTTGTAATAATGTCTGAAGCCTCCAGTTCCTCTTTAAGTTGAGTTACGAACCGTCTTCTGTTTTGTTCATTGGATAAAAACTTCTCGTGTGGGGTTGTATTTATATTTGTTCGGTCAAATATCACATCAGCAGAGATATTCATCTTGCACTTCCTTAATCGTTCAGCGCTCTTAGTACTCAGCTGAAGATCAACGGGGTAGCCATCAAATACAACTATTACCGTAGAGCCATAATGCTTGACCACTTTGTGGAGTAGATGTCCACTATCAATGACAACCATGCTTTTTGAAGGGAGTTTAAAACTATCTGTAACTGGTGTGAACGCGGAGTACAGTGCAGACTTTGTTCCCTTCCGCATTCCATCTTCATTGAGCAGTGACATAGGAAATGGTGCAAGTTCATATCATGAAAAATGCGCATCCTCGATTTTTTAATGTACCTAAATTCTTTGGTATCGAGCCTAAAATTACTTTTAAGGCCTTACAAGTATAATAAATGAGGATATCTACAAGTTTCATAATAATTAGGATCCCCTAAAACAATGATTTCTTTTTTAATTATTGGGATTTTAAGTGGCGAAAAACTCTTTTGGCGAAATTCAAGATTTTACGCCACTTTTCGAACAACGTAGCTCCGTCACATTTTATCGTATGGAACACAAAACAGAACCATTTTATAGAAAAAATTATTTTAAACAAGTTTGGTATTCACAAAAACACTAAAAAATACACTGGGAAAGAGCTGTAGGTTAAAAAATAAAACATTGCATTGTCGTTTGAAAATATGACTTTTTTTGTGTTTCTGTACATTTCACCCTTCTTAATGGAATCTATAAGAAACTTATTTTTGATATGTGTATTTTATAGGAAATTAAATTTCCTACAATTTGTAAAATACTACTTTATTGCAAAAATGAAGTCTTATGTGAGTTACGGTGATAGAAAGTCGTTGAAACGTAAATTTTTTTCGAAACACTCGATTTTACACCCTTTTTGCTGCTTCTTAGCTCTTTAACTGTTTGTCGTAGAGAAACACTTTTGCTACTGATTTTGAAGAAAATTTTATTTTCTACAACTTTGTGTCGAAAAGTTCGATTTAAAAATGCTTAGGAAAAAAGTTATGGGCCAAAAACTGGAAAATGGACTAAATTTCGAACGTTTTTTCAAGATGGCGGAAAAAGCAATAGAACGAGGATGACGAAAACTCACATTTATTACTACCTAGGGGTCTCACACAACATATAAAAAAATCAGCGATACCGGACCTTTTGTATGGTAAAACTCCTTTATTCACTGGACTATAAATAAATTTGTAATTATGTTTCAGGGTTCAGTAACAAATATTTTGGAAGAAAATGTGATACAGCCTCTTTTAGTTAGTGTCAGTGCTATCACTTTGGCTTCCGAAATGGTCCAAACTCTCATGAAGATTGATGATATTGTAAGTATATATTTCATTACTTTGCTTACAATTTTTTTGTGTGCTGAAATTATTAAGACACAATTATAATGCTTCAATTAAAAAATAATAATAGTCAAAATAAGTTAAAACTATATTATATTATTTTATTTAAAAACAAGTCAATGAAACTATACAATAGATGAAAATGAAAATTTTGCTAATTCAAACATGTTTATGTATTTAAAATTTACCTTTTTAAAAATTTCTCTCGAACTTAGTTTTGCAATTTCTAGTGAAATCTTTACTCTTATTAAATGCTGTTATGACACATCTTCAGGGTATGTAGTAAATAAATTAAATTTTAAGCAAATATCTTGGTCAGCGTGCAATTTTAGAAAACCATATTTAGTAAACCTTATGGTAAACTTTCATAAACTTATGATTTTTGTGTTTTGTAAAAATTTGTGTATAGTTTATTTGAGGAATGTAATTTGGATTTTTTGTATTTGCAGGTGAATGTCATGCGATAATAATGTGAAGTGTTGTCTATAAAATGTTGAACATTTAATGTTTTTGTCAGTTCAAGCTCATTTGCTGTGGATCTTTGCATATTTAATTGGAACTATATAAACTAAATGCTTCTGTTTTGCATCAAAACTCACTTTTTTTGTAATAGCATTTCATTAACCTATTTTGCTTGGAATAAAATATTGCTTAAGGTATTTGAATTTTATTTATCGAACAAAACATTTTGTATATTAATCACTCGTGAAATGTTTGTATTATTTTGTTACATTTATCTATAACAATAAGAGTTAATATATCCATATAAAAACTAAAACTAAACTCCCCGGCGCAACAGCCCATTATTGGGCCAAGGCCTGCCGTGCTCATTTCAGCTTTCGTGACCGCGGGCTCTGGGGTGCTAGGCATGTGTCCCGGTAAGGTGGTCAGCCTCACGCGGGAACCCCAGAGTTTAGTTTCCAAGCATGCTTGGTGCTTGGTACCCATTTTATCGACCCACTCAAGGGATGAAAGGCTGGGTCAACCTCGGCCAGACCGGGATTCGATCCCCGGACCTGTGGCGTGGCAATGCGAAGCACTACCACTAGGCCACCCTGGGCCTCAATCCGTATAAAGTGCTTGAAATTGTTATAAAAAACATTTGATATTGTGTTTTAAAAACTTGCATGAAATTATAGACATACCTGCCATTCTCTAATCTCCCTGGAGTGGGGGGAAAAATCAAAATGTTTTAGAGGAGTTTTTTAAGGAAAGAGGCATGAGCTATTCAACTGAAATAAAGCAAGTTCTAAAAGAATTAAAATAGCCTACTTTCCTGTAACCTAAATACTTACTGAAATTTCGTCAAACAATTAGGTTTGTAACAGTAAATGTAATCTACTTCTTCTACACAAAACGTATACAAATTCGAGAAAAAATTGCCAAACACAGCATCCATTACTACTTAAAGCTTTTAAAATCCAAATCAACAGTATTATTAGATGTCATTCATATCGATCGCAAGTTATTTTTTAAAAGGAAGATAAAATGGCAAACAAAACAAACTTTCGAGAACGAAGGACAATTCAATCGCTTTCTTGTATAGTTGAAGTTGTTTCTGCATTATAGAGCAAGGCAAATTTGTTTTTGGCAAACATTACTTTAATTATAAATGTGAAGTCGGAAATTCGACCTCAAAATGTTTTAAATATATTTGAGATTAATGTGTTAAAGTATTTTAAATTAAGCTTATCAATGCAGTTTTTTTTTATTAAAATTTGTTGATATAAAGTTTTTTTTTGTGGCAACAAGTTTGAAAAAGGCAATTTGTGTGTAAATTAAATCCCAGAGACATAACATAGAATGGACTGCGCATTGGTAAACCTAAAGTGTCCTAATCATCTAACTTACACAGTCACATGACTGTGTCGCGTTTGGCTCGCATCTATGGCGAGTTTACCATTTGGCGAGTTTTTCCACAACGACCTGAACACAGAGGCCGACAATCTAATGTTATGATAAAGAAGCTTGGAAAGGAACAAGGATAAATCGCTAGTTTTTTAAGATCTTCTCAATAGATATCAGATTATTCCTTTGATTTTACACGTCTATTTAAGATAACTCAAATGATTGAATTACGTGGACTCTTTATTAAAAATAAATTTAAAAGATCATTAGGTAGGTCTTTGTAGAGTGTTGCTGTAATATAAGTTGGTTATTGACATGGTGAATATTTTCAGCAGTCTCTATAACTTTCGTTCTAATGGTCCAATTAAAAAAAAAATTCAAATAGGTTTTTTTGAAATATTGCTTTTTCCTTTATTTCACCTAGAATAAATCAATTTTCTAAAACACATTAATAAATTCCAAATTCAACAAATGTTCGACTTTTTAAATATAAATAACTCAAAAACAGGTTTCTTTTTGACCAAATTATACAAAAAAATTCTACTTTTAAGCTGTCAATGTTCAGCCATCAATTTAATTGACTTGGCAAAAAAGATTAATTATAATTTAGAATTCTAACAACGTAGACTTATAATCATGAATAGATTCTTCAGTATAAAAGAGCTTTTAGAATAAATTCCCTCGATAGAAATTATAGATTATAAAGAACACAATTACTGAAAGTATGCAGAACTAAATAAATTTTACACGTGAAGTGTGACAAAATCCGTTTTTATACCTCTCTTTATAATTAGAAATTGCACAAGCATTTGGCATCTTGCACAAAACTTTACTGAATTAAGAGTATATAACATTCACGATTGTTAACATGCTCAGAGATAAAAAGAATGTAATTAAATATTTATTATAAAAGCCAGGAGAGAAAAATAAGAACTATGCGCAAAAAATCGCCTGCAAAAACATTAAAAAAAACAAGCGGTTGTGATTGGTAGAAACCCACGTGACTTTGAAATAGATGCAAAGCACCTGCTGGCTTTCCATCTGATATTCAGGTCTGTCGACAATTTGGAATAGTTCGTAACGAAACGGTAGCGTTAAGTTGCCATATGTAGCAACCTTTCTCCTCTTGGCGATTTGTGATGTTTAGGACATAATGTTAATTTGCAAGGGATGTCGGTTTTTGAGAAAAACTGGTTTCCGTCGGTTTTTGAACTGAAAAACCGGTTACTGGTTCAGACCGGCCTCATAAAAAAGCCGGTTTTTTGTGTAAATACCGGGGCCAAAACACCGGTTTTTAAAAAAACCGGTTTCCGTTTTCCATCCCTAACCTGCTTTACTATTGAAGCGCAGTCCACTCTATGTTATGTCTCTGTTAAATCCACTTCAAGACGTGTGTTTTTGTAGTTCGCCACATGCTTTAAGCAGAGACATAACATAGAGTGGACTGCGCATTAATAGTAAAGCAGCTTAGGGATGGAAAACCAAAAACGGTTTTCAAAAAACCGGTGGTCCCGGTTTTGACTGAAAACCGGTTTTTTTTGTATGAGGCCCTTTGGAACCGAAAACCGGTTTTTTAGGGAAAAACCGATGGAAAATGGAAAGACGGTTTTTTCTGGAAAACCGCCATCCCTTGTAGATTAGCATTATGTCCTAAACATCATAAATCGCCAAGAGGGGAAAGGTTGCTACATATGGCAACTTAACGCTACCGTTTCGTTACGAACTATTCCAAATTGTCGCCAGACCTGAATATCAGCTAGCAAACCGAGTGGAGACTACCATTAATACCCAAGTCACGTGGGTTTCTACCAATCACGGCAACTTGAATTTTTTTTAATGTTTTTGCAGGCGATTTTTTTAGCATTGTTGGTATTTTTCTCTTTTGGCTTTTATAATAAATATTTAATTACATTCTTTTAATCTCTGAGCATGAATCGTGAATGTTGTACTCTTAATTCAGTAACGTTTTGTGCAAGATGCCAAATGCTTGTGAATTCCTAATTGTAAAGAGGGGTATAAAAAAGGATTAGTCACACTTCACGGGTAAAATTTATTTAGTTCTGCATACTTTTAGTAATTGTGTGTTCTTCATAAACTATAATTTCTATCGAGGGAATTTATTCTAAAAGCTCTTTTATACTGAAGAATCATATCCATGATTAAATCAACGTTGTTAGAACTCTAATTATAATAAATATTTTGGGCCAAGTCAATTAAATTAATGGTCTGAACATTAGACAGCCTAGAAGTAGAATATTTTTTTACAATTTGGTCAAAACGAAACCTGTTTTTGCAATCGTGTTTGAGTTATTTATATTTAAAAAGTAGAACATTTGCTGAATTTGGAATATTTTGATGTGTTTTAGAAAGTTGATTTATTCCAGGTGAAATAAAGGAAGAAGCAATATTTAAAAAAAAAATTGATTTTCTTTAAAATTGGACCGTTAGAACGAAAGTTATAGAAACGGCAGAAAATGTTCACCATGTCAATTACCAACTTATATTGCAGCAACACTCTACATAAACCTACTAATGTTCTTTTAAATTAATTTTTAATAAGAGTCCACATTCAATTGTTCAAGTAATCTTAAATAGACTCACAAAATCAAAGAAATAATCTGATATCTATTAAGAGGATCTTAAAATACTAGCGATTCATCCTTGCTCCTTTCCAAGCTTCTTTATCATAACATTAGATTGTCGGCCTCTGTGTTCAGGTCGTTGTGGAAAAACTCGCCAAATGGTAAACTCGCCATAGATGCGAGCCAAACGCGACACAATCATGTGACTGTGTAAGTTAGATGTTTAGGACACTTTAGGTTTGCCAATGCACAGTCCACTCTATGTTATGTCTCTGGCTTTAAGCCACATGTTCAATTGTTATTTACAATCATTTAGCAAAAAATAATTTTAGTGCTCCCAGCTAATTAATGCCATTTCAATGTAATTGTTGATCCCCTAAAAATTTTAATTTGGTTCGACAAAATTTTTGTTGTAAATCTTGATTTACATTTCTCAATCTATAATAATAAAAGAAAGAGTCTGTCTGTGTGTATGTCTGTGGATCGCAAAAGACCTACTTATACTGCTCCAAAAAAATCGAAATTTTTAATATAGGCTCCTTTTAATACCTACGTGTGCACCTGAGGCTTAGTTTTTTCATATTTGATTGTGATTTTTAATTAATATAATTACTTTAAAAAAAACGTCATTCACGTGGGATTGCGGGACCATAACAGGGCTTGAAAATACATGGACCGGGCCGAAACGGGGACTTGACGCCATCCTCTATTAGTTTGATTGATTGAGTTTGGTTGAGATATGCGCTCGCCCTAAGGCTGCTTCATCCTCCATTAGTGTTTGCTTTTTTAAGTGTGCATGCGCCAACACGAATTCAATTTTGTTTTGATTTTGAGAGTATTTTCACCAAGTGAGCATGCCTCTAATAGTCTAAGAGCTAGCAACGTTTTTGAGAGAGAATTTCAGGTGGGCCAGTTTTAAGATATGCTATCTCTCTCACTCTCCCGGACATCATAAGGGCAATCTGGCTGGCGGTAGTGGTTGCGTTCCTCAGTGCGCATCCTACTAATGCAAGTAAAAAATTGATTTTTCAAATCATTTTAGGACGTTTTATTTTTTTATTGTTATTTTTAGCGAACTTTTTGCAACATAAATCTATGATTGCCAGACATTTTTATTGTTGTTTAAACTGTGCCAGACGCTAATTTTGATTTTGAAAGCTCAAGTGTTGCCCAAATTACCAGCTCAGGTGTGAATTCACCGATCATTGTAACTACGTCATCGTCATTCAGTGTGCAATGCCATGTGGCAATACTTGTAATGAGCTGATAATTTGGGCAACACTTGAGCTTTTAAAATCAAAATTAGCTTCTGGCACAGCTTAAACAACAATAAAAATGTCTGGTAATAATAGATTTATGTTGCAAAAAGTCCACTAAAAATAATAATAAAAAAATAAAACGTCCTAAAATGATTTGAAAAATCAATTTTTTACTTGTATTAGTAGGATGCGCACTGAGGAACGCAACCACTACCGCCAGCCAGATTGCCCTTATGATGTCCGGGAGAGTGAAAGAGATAGCATATCCTAAAACTGGCCCACCTGAAATGCTTGTTTTTCCGACGTTGCTAGCTCTCGTACTATAAAAGGAAGCAATGCGAAGTCAACGGGTTCCCAGTAAGGCGGGGCGGGACCATACTGCTAGTTTCAAATGAAATCAGAATTATTTAACTTGTAATGCAGGTTTGTTGTTGAATTTGAAATTTCTGACAATCTGTCTTGCACATATAACGAATTTTGCATATAAAGAAATCTGAGAATGAAGTTTTTGTATTTTCACTTATTTTATATAAAACGAAACATCCATTTTAAAAAGATAACTGTTTCAACGCTTCAAAGAATTCAATAGTTTTTTTGCTATTTAATATTATAGTAGATTTTCATTATTAAGATTAAAGAAATCAGACTTGATATTAAACTTGTATTTTATACCACACACAATTTAATTGTTAAAAAAAATTGTGGTCTAAAATCTCGAAAGTATAAGGAGGATTAACTAACTACTTACTACACTTCTACAGTGGGTAAACTGCAGTAACTACCCTTTTGACTTGGACCATTATTTCAAATACTTAGTTACTCTAACCTATGAGAAAATTTACTGAAAAAGACCAATTATTTCAGAGCGGAAATGGTACAATTCATTGTTGTGATTGCTGCAAATTACTTGCTCACTGCAGACTTTTTTCTTATAGTACTTGCCAGCTAATCTAAGTTCGTTGTGTAGCCGGCTCACTGGCGCAATGGTTAACGTGTTAGCCATTGGAGCTGGTGGGCTCGGGTTCGAGTCCCGGTCATGGCATGGATGTTTGTTCCCGTCAATAAATGTTGTTATTTGTCTAAGTGTTTGTGTCGTCTCTTTCTTTGTGTGTCTCTTGTGCTTGTTGAATACAGTAGACCTAAGGTCGCAGTGTTCGGCGAACTTGCCCCCCACGTAGAAAGTCATAAATTCGTTGTGTAAATAAGGACACACAGTATTTATTACACACACACACAAAGGAAACTTTTATTTTTACATATAAAACACTTATTTTACACATAAAATCATCTAGAACTACAACATCTATATTATCCACCAAATATCTTATATAAAAAACCATATTTTTAATGTTTATTAATTGAAATTTTATGGTGTCAATGGTATACAAAAAAAAAATCCACAGCATTTTATTGACTTTTCAAAACTACTGAAATGTAGTTGTACTGAAATGTACTACTGAGTTGTAGTTTGAAAATAGGAAAATTATATGAAATGCATTGTACAGGGTGAGGCAAACAAAAGTGGCCCCAAAGTGGAGATAAGAATACTACAGAAATGTTGCCAAGTCAAAAACCAATACAAAAACAGGTTTGTTAATTGAAGCTATTGATCGCTTCAATATGAAGCCCAAACAAACGCTTGGCGACTTATTTGACCGGCATCTATGCTATGGTTTGATAGCTAGTTGAAATGAAATATAAACAAGGTTTGTAGAGCTCATTTAGAAAAGTTCCCACTACTGATTAATTGATTGTTTCGGTCGTTATTTATCCTAGAGAATCGGACCTTTTTGTTTTTGTTAATAAAAAACATTTTAAATTGATTGTAAAACACAAAATTTGCATTATGGTCTTCATACAATAAGAACCAATATCTGAACTCGCCACTATTCTATGAGTAGTTCTAATGTGAAGCTAATCCGATCCAACCAATGCAAAAACAGGCTTCAGGCGGCTTCAAGAGTTTTTCTCGCCAAGCATTTCAACGTATTTCTATCTCTAGACCGGGGCCACTTTTGTTTGCCTCACCCTGTATATAGTGATGAAACCTAACGTTCTAAAAGTAAATTTTATATGCTGTAAAATCTTACGCCATATTTTAAATGTAAACAACCAAAATTTATCAGGTAGTCACATTACTTCTATACAAACATACATCTGTACGTAGAACATAATTTAAAATATAATATTACCACAACACTCTCCCTCTTGTCTGAGCTTAAATTGTCAATGGTTGTCCGCGTAAGTGCGGGTTCTTTCTACAGTTTCAAAATGCGTTTTTCGCATTCGGAGACCCGAATGCAAGCAGAACGTAATGCGTATACCCAATCAAATATTTGTATGTATAGTTTCCATTTTGACTTCGAATGCAGAATTCAACTTTTGAAACTCGAATAAGGAAACTGTCCGTTTGCGACCAGCCTTAACATATCCATTTGCCTGGCAGATTATAATAATACATCTAATCTAATTACAGTGGAAAATAAAATATAGCTGAAGAATAAGTAAAAAAAAAAGTGTTATTACTATAGAACCGATCAATATTTATCGAAGTGGACCTTAAAAAGGCCATTTAAAAGCTCATATTTCAAAAAGGTATGAGTGAAAGTCTTTAAGAAAGTTTAAAAAATATGCAGGTAAAACGGTAATCGAGGACTGCAAACATTTTTAAATGGAAGTACAAAAAAAAAAATAATAATAACACGTTGTTCGAGAAAAAATTATACTCCCCGTCATCAACAGTTCTTCCGTAGTTTTCAAACTATCCTTACTGTAGCACTTTATCGCTGTTCCTAAAACTCTTGGGTAGTTCTAGTACGACGTAAACAAACTTATTGCAACCAGGAACTTGCGTTGCGCGGTAAGTTATACCACGAGTACAGTGTGGTTATAAAATAATGCTCGCTATTCGGAGTGGTCTGCATCTTTAATGAATGATCCAAATGCATCAAAAATTGAGATACTTACTAATCAAGAAGGGGGAAAAAGAATGGAATCATAAAAAAGACAGAATCCTAAAAAATAATGATAAAAAAGAATAAACATAAAAAACAAACTCGTCTCTTGATCAGAATCTAAATTACGAGGCGTCGTCAATTATGGCCAATTACGGCCAACACAGCTAATTACGCCTCGTAATTTAGAACCCTGGTCAAGAGACAAGTACTTTTTACAAAAAAGAATGAAATCATAAACAAGAAACTCGTCTCTTGACCAAGGTTCTAATTACGAGGCGTAGCCTAGTATGGCTCATTACAGCCAACACATCCAATTACGCCCCGTAATTTAGAGCTCTGGTCAAGTGACGAATTTGTTTTTTATTATTCCATTCTCCCCCCCCCCCCACTTGATTAGTAAGTGTCTCAAAGTTTTTTGCATTTGGATTATTCATTAACGCTACAGACCACTCCGAATAGCGAGCGTTATTTTATAACCCCACCCTGTATATTCTTTAGTTCTGTCCTTGCCTTATCTATCGTATTGGTTGATCATGCTGGCCAGAACAAAAATGATGCCAATAGTTCTAGGGTAGTTCTAGTGAGATTTAATTCAGCCAATACCTACCGTAGCTGGGGTTTAAATTGTCCCCTGAGCCGTAGCCTGAAAGGTTTTTGTATTTGGAATTAATTCAAAAATTTCTTCCTGTTATTTAGAATATTCCAATAGAACACATTAGCCTACGATGAATAATAGACGATATTTATTGCTTATCAGTGTCTTTCCATGTTATTCAATGTATCATTTATTATTCCCCTCCCATTTCAAAGAAAAAAAATCGTTTTAATTTAGAAGACCCACGATGTGTCGTCGAATATATCTTATGGCTAATACGTAGAGGTCTGAGTTACACGATTGACTTACTTTTTCAATTTCCAGTTTAAAAAAAATGCTCGGAAAGATATGTCTCCCACTCTTCTCACAAACGAGTATAATCACATTCTTACTTGGTCACTACTTTTTTGCACCCTATTAAGAAAACTTTCCCAAATTATAATTTTAGCTAAATGCGCTACTCTTTAATTACTTAATTTTAGGCATAAATTTAACGAGTTTAACAAATTAGATTTCTTTATATAAAACTATCATTACAGTATAAATACGTTGTTTTTTTTCAATGGATTTAATTAAGGTTATGAAGTGGAGTTTAAACAAACCAAATCTTCTAAACAAGAAATGCATTTTACAGAGCAACAAATGGTATTCACTCCATGATATAAATGTCAATCATTATTTAGTTAATATACTTTACTTTAATATTTTACACTTTAAATATATAACTTTGATTTGTTTTAAGCAACCAACACTATACTTAATATCATTGTCATTTTTTCCTTTGTCAATTTTTTGGAAATTAGTTTAGTTAAGAAAATATATTCTAACTTTTTATTCTTTTGATAAAGTCCTTAATTAGTAAAATATTTGGCCAGTATCTTGTAAAAAGTAATGTTTTTGATATGATTTTTATGATCCGATGCTCAGGCTCGGTAGTTTCGGGATGAAAAGCTTACTCTGAAAGAAAAATAAGAGACAATTAGGGGATTCATTGTAATTGTTTGAATGATTACAAAATATTTGCGGTTAGACAAAGATTTGAATCAGGTGAATTTAATTATCTGAAAAAAATATTAAAAAAATTGCAGATATTTTCTGTATTAAAAATGGTAAATTTAATTTTAAAGTAGTTTTCCTACGAAATGTTGTCTTATTTTTCAAAATGGTTTCGCATCAGGTGGGACTCGAACTCCCGACCTTAAAGTTACTAGCCAAGCGTTATGCCGAGTAAGCCACGGAATCTTACGACAGATAGCAGCAAAAATAAGTGAAATTGGTGTTAATACGTTCCCGAAGTGACGTCATTGAGAACATTGTTTCGGATAAAATGGTTTTAAACTGAACAAGTTTAAGAAAACGGTTAAACCGTAAAGTAAGCAAATCGGTTTTATTCCGTCGAAAGTATGGGACGTTTTCGTAAAAGTGATGTTCTTTTACAGTGCAAAATAATTTAACTTTTTCAGAAATGCTATTTTTAACTTGGGTGCATTGAAAAAGAAATTAAATTTTACTGAGCATTTGCTCGTTATAGGATTAAAAAAAAATTGTGAGTATATCCCGTAATTTAACAGTTTAGCAAAGTTATTTGAATAAAATAACACATTTTTTAAATATTGAAAACTGCCTTTTTAATATTATTTTATAACACTGAATGTGTATAATGCAAAAAATCTGGTTTAATTGCCAAGATTCATATTATTTCACCTCAATGTATTTACTAAAAAATGCTATTGTAGCTTTTCTTCTATTTCTTGTCTTTTTGTAAAACTTCTGCGATATGATAACATGAGTTTATAAGAAGACTGAGAAAAAATGATAAATAGAAACAGTTGCGATTTGCTAAGATACTTCTTTAAACTTTCTGCTATTAAAACCACACATATTGTTTTTGTTTAATAAAAAATTTAACTTTTGACCTAATCCTAAAATGTTTTATGGATACCTAAATTCCAATAATGTTGTAGGAAGTTTTTTTAATGTTGCCCTAAAAATGTTAAAAAGGTCCTTTTTAAGACTGTTGCAACTTACTATAGTTGCTGTAAAAACCTAACAGGAATATTCCTTTTTTAGTATGTTTGTATGATATATATTATCTTACCCATTATGTAAGACATATAATTGTCTATACTTGGTAAGAAAATTCCTTAAAATACAAGAAATGAGTACAAGTTTAAGTTTCACGATCGATGTGTGTATTCGACTATTTTAAATGGAAATTTACCTTTTTCTTCGTTCCGTTCAAAAATTCTTTGTACAAATCTGATCTTAAGTATCGAGCGTAGCTGTCGTTCTTCATGAGTAAGTAAAGATGCGACTGAAAGAAAAGATAAAACAAGGAGCTTGCACATAAAAAATAGACATACTTTAGCGAAACCAATATATTCCTCCCCGTCTCATGAATAAGCAATATTCAAGTTAAGTTTTTTAAAATATGTAAAGATTGTTTGCTTAAACAATTGCCTAGTGAATTATCGATTTCTTTAAATTATGTAAACAGGTTTAGAAACATTTACTTTCCTCTACAATATATGATGTAACTTAATTTATCTTTGAAGAAAAAAAAATAAGTAATAGGGATATTTTTCCCCTTTAACAGTTTCTTTAATGAACAAAACGAAATATTTTTTTTGATGAGTTGTTTCGTTTTGGTTACAAATATTAGCTCATTACACATTTTCCAACTTAGTCATTCATTTTATACGAAATTGAACTTATGTAAGAATGAAATATATGTTTTTGATTAGTTAATATATCCGAACCAACCAGGTTTGCTTTCATACCAATATTAATAACCTGTAACTATATTTTTCGCTGCTATTGTCATTTAGTACTCACACATAAATTATTTACAGATTAAAAAAACATTTATTTTTACATAACTTACTAAACATGCAACATAAAACTAAACTTACAACATTTTTACATGTACTTACTAAAATCAAATAGTAAAAAAAAAAAAAAAAACTGCAAATTTTGTTTCTTTTAGTTTGCTTTAATATAATTTATTTTTTTGAAATGTAGGCCTAGATAATTTTTTCTGGTAAGAATTGTTGATGTATCTTTTTTAAATTTTTTAAAAAATTTATGTAACTTACTGCTGCAGCATCAAATGCCCATCTATTCGGATTTTCCACATTTTGCTTTGTTACGTCGTAACTCTTAGAATCAATGTTAACGGGTGTATTGGCATCTTCTTCCAAAAATTCCCTAAAAAATTAAATTGTAATTTTTTAATATTTTTTCACATTTTTCATGTTTGTAACAATAAAAAAAATATTAACTTTTTTCTCAACTGCGCTGCTTTTTTTTTTGGCGGAATCCTTTTACAGGCATATTCCCCAGAACTGAGAGACAATTACTATCTCGGCGGCTCTCTCTACAAAGTTTGGCTCTTAGATTATGATGAATCCGAGCTCTCTGTGGATGTTAAAGTACACCGAAATTTTTTTTGCCGAGAGAACTCAAGCCAAATGGGTACTCAAGGGATTTTTCACATGCTACCTAATCATATGAGATGCGTGCCGACGATTTTTCCCATCCTGAAACTCTACCAACTCAGCGGGGGATCGAACCTTATCTTAAAAATATTACACTTAGATTCTTTATGTAGTTCCAAACTCAAACACCGTAAAAGTTAAAGCATTTTCAATTGTTCAATTCCCAAATCCACATACATAAAAAGGCTTGCAATCTTTAATGTAAAAGGACTTTATGTTTTAATTTGAAAAGAAATTGAAATAATTGGTATGATTTATTTTAAATACGCAAATATGATAACATACTTCCAAATTTCTTGAACTTTAGATTCTATATCAGTATAATGGGCTTGTTTTAACTCCTGCACCGCATCGTAGAATCTAAGAATACGGGAAAAGTACTATTATTAATAACTCTCTGTAAGTTACAATGCTGATAACTTACTAGATATTTAAAATCTAATTTAAATACCATGTTATAAATTTTCCTTTATAAATTTTAGGCCCATTTGCAATTTTTTAAAAATAGAGTTCGTTATATCGTGATTATTTGAAAGCCATGACTTTCGTAATTCATCCAACTTCAATACTCGTTTATATATTTACACGTATACTAAATGACCTTAGATAATAATGGTTTTAGTAGTTACATTAGAATAGCTTCTGCTAATTAAAATTAAAATATGCAATTTTTTCAATTGTACCTATGCAATGAGAATCAATATACAAGTGATTTAAAATTAACATTTTGAAATTTAAAAGCATATTGTATGGAATATAAGAAAATAAAAAAAATCAATGTTTTCTGTTTAAGTACATATATTCCTTTTAATTAATATAATACATCCAAATATTTATCGGTTAATAACTGTTTTTAAATAAAGTATATTTAAATATTAAAGCTTACAGTGAATACATATTCCTATCTTCATCATATAGTTGTATAAAAATATTACCTAAGTATCTTTCATAGTTAAACTGATAACATAAAATTAAAAAAATTCTTAACCATTTTATATTTGAAATTTTGTAATTTCTCTGGAACAATAATAATATATTGAATAAATAAATAATGGGCTGTTCAGCTACAGACAGTTAACTCATGCTCAGACGTACGGACAGACGGCCGTACGGACTACGGCTTGCTTTTGGAAAAGAGGCAGTTAAGATTGCTTCAACTAGTGTGTTACAGCCGTTTATTCATTTTTTAGTTGGCGCATAGCATACTTTCGACGGTGTAATCTAAGCAAATAAATTAAATTCAGCTTGTTATTTTAATTTGCATTTTACATATTTAAGACGAAAACAAACCAAAATGCATTTTTTACAGCATGCATCATAATTCACTATTTTTTTTTAAATATTCACATTCAACGAGTGCTTACTGTAAATTTTCAGCACTGAATTCTTTGTCTAAAAACCTATAAAACTGCTCCCTTCCTGCTGGATCTCTGAGGAGCTCCTGTAGAGAGAAAGCCCACTTCCTCACTCGGCGAGCGCTCACTTCTTTCCTGCTTGTTTGGAAAAATAAATCTTTAATTGATTGATTGATTAATCGGCTCTGCAGAGCTAGGAAAGCGGAAACTGTACGGGACTGATTTGATAGGATATCATGAAGAGAGGAAAGGCTTGGAGTTGGCATTTAATATAAATGTTCAAATTTGTTGCTGTAGCAAGCCCACGAACTATTCAACTTATAATAGAATCGGTGAGTGCAGAAACCACTTCAGTCAAAAAAAATCCGAATACTCGTTTTCAATGAAAATAAGCGTAGAAAGGCAAGATGCGTGTTGGGTGCAAAAACTACGTTAGTCTGTTGAGTAGTTCCGTAAATACAGGACGTTTGTTTCGAGTGTTGAGTGCAGAAATAGAGGAGGAGTTATTACGTTTTTTCTCCCTCCTGAAAAATTTGAAATTTGTGACTGACGTTTCTGCACTCACCGATTCAATACCAGCGAAGCTCTTCGTAAAGTCACAAAAAGCATCTTGAGTGCAGGCCTTCCGAAGAAGAAACGATTCTTTCTTGTGCTCCGCTGACTGTACTTTTTGGGTTCCTAATAGGTTTGTTTCTTCTTTGGAACATCTTACACACTGAACAGGAGAACAGGACGGCTAGTGTGACTTCTCAAAAACTTTTTTTTAAAGACTTATTGGTCTACACTCTTAAAACTAACGAGCGATTTTAACTCAGTCTGAGTTAATTTTCACTCCTCCAGTCTAGAAAATGTACTTCTCCGAAAAGAGTGGATTCTTTGTGTGTTAAACTTCCGACAGGATCACTCCAAACGAGTGATTTGAACTCAATCTGAGTTAATACTCACTCCTTTCCAATGTCGAAAAGGCACTTCTCCAACTGGAGTGAATTTCACTCTTTTGTTTTAAGAGTGCAGTAGTTCACGGCGAGTTCCAATAATTCATTTCCCAATAATTTTAGTTACGTATCAAACTTCTATAGGGTTAAAATTAAGGTGCCGATATAATAGGAGAGTATATGAAGAGAAAAATAGACCGACGTTGCTTTTCGAAATAAAAATTCACATATTTAGTTACAACAAGTTCCATTTAATCCGTTTTCCAATAATTATGATTAAATTAAATGTTGAATTCAATTGAATACATGATTATAGAGTAAAAAATACAGTGGTTCATTCTATTAGCCAATAATTCCGTTAAATGTTGGCTTGTGTATTTAAGAGACACCGACTCTAATTATAGTTGCTATTCCACGAATGTTATACTTAAGATTTCCCCCAAGGTGATTTGTATTCTTCGAAAGATTAAGTTAATTAATGAGAGACATTTCTAATTCCTTGGAATTTTAAAAATATGTTTTGAAAACTACTGTTTTTATTACTGGCACTTGTTTGATTGTAAGCTATAGTAAATTCTATATCAAATTATGAAATGCTCTTAAATTACAGCAATCTTATAAACTGTGAGGAAATTAAAGAAAAGTTAATATTGTATTTCTAATGTTAAAATAAATACTAAATCCACAGAATATTGAAATAATCTAGAATTTTACTAAAATAAATTTAAAAAAATGTTAATGAATTTCAACTTTAATAAAAGCCTATTGATGTAGAAGTTAAAATGTATTTTTAATGACTATTAATAAATTCAGAATTCGAATTATGGCTTCAAAAGCTCTCTAAAACAACCACGCAAAAGATCCGATAATTTAAACTTTTTTCATAACACTTCATTTAATTTTTTTTACAATTAACTAGTTATTTGGTTAATTACAATTTCAGATTAAAACACTGTTTACATTTTGGAAGTAAACTAATGAGTAAAAAACTGTTTGAAGAAAGAAGAATTCAATGTAATTATTAATCTAATTAGTTTCAACTTGAAGATATTTTAAAACTACTTCTAGTAGTTTTTAGTTGAATAATTTTTGGTCTCAACAAAAAAAAGTTTTATTTTTGTGCATCACAAGGAAAACATATTCTTTCACAAAATTAAACATTCCTTATATTTTTTTTTGAAGAACTCATATATTTTAATCAGGCCCTGATCATTGCCTAGGCCTACAAGGCCCGGGCCTTGGGCCCCTGATTTTAGGGGGCCCCCAAAATTGGCTGTAAACCTATGCATTGTGTTTTACAAAAGTTATGAAATTTTTTTTTACATATAAGTAATTTTAAATCATATTTTTGAATTGTTAGTAGTCAAATTAACCATGTTTTTGTTCTCTAATAAAATAATGAGCACCATTGGTTTACATAGATTATATTTGATAATGGACCTCCTACTTTTAAAACTCATAACTTTACAATATATGAATTGATTAACCTTATCAGAGGCATACCCAGATTTTAAAAATTCTTTATTCTAAAATAGTATTACATAAATAATATACCTATATATATATTTGGGGGGAGGGGGGGGGGGAGAACCCTTAGCCTTTCGTTGGCCATGCATATGCATTCGGTAAGGGCCCCTGAAAGTATCTGGGCCTTGGGCCCCAACTGGTCATGGTCGGGCCCTGATTTTAATTTTATCAAAAGCACCAAAGTAACAAGTTTCTATCAGACTAAACTCCAAAGTTCTGTTCGATTTGGGCTGAAGTCCAAAATTGAACAGACATTTTTTATTTATTCATTCAAACTTTGAACGTTTAAAGCTATTTTCAAGTCTTGTATTTTTTTCTTAAACGGCAGATATTAAGTTGCAAATGTTACGTTTAAAAAATTTTAATTGCAAATTTTTTCTTGCAAATGAAAGCAAGAAAACTCCCTGTGACCGGATTTAAATCAAACATATATGCTCGTGTTTTACTTAAAAATAAAAAGTAACGAAATTGGAAAATTTTTCAAATTTTTTCATTTTCTTTTTTCACTAGTGTATTTTTGTAAAGATTCTGAAAAAAAAAAAACCCGTTCCATTCCAAAGACTGAGATAAATCGCTATTGAATAAAATGGCATTTAATTTGCATCTGGCAACTTGCCCCCTACGTTCCTTCTACTTTCTCTCTTGAAATTCTAGCTATACATCGTTAAAAAAATATTTTCATTTCACCCAGTTTCTTTGACAAAGTTGCGGCTTATTTTTGTTTTGTTAAAAATAAGCTTCGGGTAATTCCACGATAAGTTGAAACAGAGTTTTTATTACGTAAAAAACATCATATGAACTTCTAGTTTTTTCGCATACATCTTATAAGAAACAAAATATTCATATTCTTTGACATACAAGAAATGTTTTGATAAATAAGTTTTAAAAATTTGTAGAAAAATGCGATTTATTAAAATTTATGTGTGAAAATTCATATTCCTAAATAATTTTCAATGCAATGAAAATTAATATCAAATCATTCTTAAAAAAGGTCATCGGCATTTAATTTTTTGTTATAATGATTAATTTAATAAGAAACGAAACCTATTAAGAACCCAGAATGTATCGTCGATCTTTTTCAAATATTTTTGAACTTTTTCTTCTTTAAAAGCCTATGAAGCCTTAAAATTGTGTATGGCATGGTTAAGCCCCATATAGGTGACACTCGTGACCATATTGAAGCATTTACGCCTTATTGAAGTATATTTTGTTCTCGATTTCTCGAAGACCTTTAAGATTGTTGTACCTATAACTATTCCGTTGTTCGTTGTACAGTAGAGTCTCGTTAATCCGAATACCGGTTATCTGAAAATCGGTTTATCATAAAAAAATAATTCCAGAGCCTTTCGCTTAAAATAAGAAATTTAGGCGCATAAATAAATACACAAAATTTAATACGTACTTACAAAGTTTGATTTATTTATCATAATATGCAGTAATTATTATTTATTTTTAAGCACAATTTTGGTCCCGTATCTATCTAATAAGCGGGACTCTACTGTTTTTACAGGGCCGGATAATCGCAGTATCAATGTAAAGCCAATTGAATCTGTGTGGTTCACATGTGATGGCAATTAAATGTGGTTTCCAACTAAATAGTCAAACGTTAAAAGCTACATTAGTCACGCTGTATGGCAGAAAACTGTTTCCAAACTTCAATTTCACTCAACATTACCACTATTTTATTGAAAACATTAACTGTTTGACATGTGAAAGATACGTTTGAATTAGCATTGCCACTGGAATAGTCCTGATGCGTGTAAAGCCAACCGTATGCTCTGCTAAATAAACACACTCTTAAATATTTAGTAGAAGGTTTGGGTGAAAGAAATAAGTAGTTTTCAATCTCTATTGAATCCCATAATATTTTTAGATTATTATTTTAAGATAAAGAAAGAGTAAAAGATTTTCTTAGAAATAAATCTAATATCATTTATTTTGCTTTACAAGAACTGCTTGACAAACCATTGCTATATCAAGTAGTTTGTGAAATCAAAGAAGTTATTTTTAGTACTTGCAAGGTATTAAAAACGATTTTATCACGTCTAGATTCAAACTTATCTGTTTGTTGACGTTTGATATATTTTTAACACATCAAAGCAAAATAATCTTAAAATAAATGAAAACCATTTTTTATATGACAAATCGAATTAGTAAACCCAAAGTATGCTTGAGTATAATGGCTTTAAAAATATTCTATTTTTAGAAAGTTATATAGATACGGAAAAGATTTATTTTAGAGTATCAGTTTTTGCAATTGAATTATAAACAACTATGGAATACTGGATACTGTTAAGCTCGTTGTTTAAAAAAATAGCCAATCCTTAGAATTTGCGAGGTCGTGATTTTGTCATTTTACCGACGATAATATAGTATGTCTTCTAATGCTCCTAAAGGAGGCTAGAAATAGAGAGCCGGAAATTATTACATTACATTATGTCTCCTTTTTACTTTATGTAACGGCTCAAAAGTTTAACATTTGTGCTCAAGCAATTAGTACATCCCAAGCAAGTTTATTAAAGAACTGTGTAGATTGTAGAAACTACCCTTTGTTTTCAAATTTAATTACTTTAGTAAAAAATATTCATAAAAAAATGATTTCATAAAAAGATTCGTAAAAAGTTTAAGCATTTTCGAAATAGAATGTTTCGTTATTTTTGAAGGATTAAATGATAAACATATTTTTAATTTTTAAAAAAATATCAGCCTATTAAATTTTGGTCAGGCATTGCGCAAAATTATCTTTTCTCTAGTGTAAATCACATGTGTAAGAAGAGAGATTATCACTACATTTTTTAACATTAAATGAAAAAAAAATAGTAGAATAGTTGATCTGCACTTATTAAAACTATACAATGCAACGTGCTTTATTTAAGTTAATTTATTTTTCAATTTTGAGAAGCCTTTAATCTCCTCTTTAAATTGTGACTTGACACTGCAGTTACATGGAACTAGCCATTAATATTTCAATTAAATCGACAAATAAGTTCTAATAAACGAAGAAAACAACCCATTTGTTACCAGTTTTCAATTAGGAAAGTTTGGTAAACGTGATTATAGAAATATTATATCAAGGATATACTCACGTTTGCTTTTCCATTTCCCATGCCTCGGGGCTGTCTGATATCCAGGGATTGCTATGCTCTGGTTGCGTAAGGAACGGATCATATTCCTGATACATCTCAAAATAGTGAACAAATCTGAAACATGGACATTTATTAAACAACGACGCTCGTAATTGCAAGGTTTGACTAGCTAATAGATGTTGGAAGTCTGATATGTATTAAGTGGGTACTTACTCATTATGGGTATTTGGCTATTACGCTGGTTTGACGATCTAAGGGCGGTATTATTAGGGTTTGAAGGGCTTTCAAATTATATAAGTAAGCTGACTATAACTTGTCATGAGGAAATTATTAAAAGTATTGGTATTTAGGGAAATGGTAGCTTAAGTAATTATTTGTTTGACTTGTAAAAGTTTTCTCTTTTCGAAAGTTCACATTGCTTTTGCAAAACGAGAAATTAGACCAAAATATGTGCTTTGATACTTTAGCATCAAAATAATTTCTGATTCATTATCTCTCAAATTTTCGAAGTGGATTATTTGTATGAAAAAAAGTTTTTGATTTACAGGCGGGTTTGTATAGGTTGATATAAAAACATTAAAATTTCGGCGTCTTTTAAGCCTAAAAAAATTATTTAGTAACTAAACAGTGGATTATACTTAATTAAAATATTTTAAATGTGAGTTAAAGTGTATAAATCAGAGTATGTAATATGTATCCTACTAAAATCTAACTATTCCAACGGATTTTTTCTGGTGTTTTTTTTATAGCACTATGCGATTTTATAATTATCACTTTAGCAATGAAACTTTGAACTCATTTTCTGAAGAACGAATTTTCTCATGTGCTTGTATTGCAACGGGGATATTTTAAACTAATATGCTTCAATTAAAAAAAATTCTAATTGCATTTTAAAAAATATGAATCAGAGCCTGTAGCCTACTACTTTTTAACAATTCCAAATGAAACTAAATTTTTTACAGACTTTTAAAAACCTTAATTATTAAACTTTTCATATTTTAAAGATTGTCATTTAAAACTATCGTGACTAAATAACTACTTTGCTTAGAACTTAAATTTTAGTAGGTCACTGCCATGGATATTTGCTATTTACTTTTCTGCAAAAAGTAAATAAACAATTAATTATAAGTGTCGTTATGTCGTTCTAAATTTGGCAAACTTAATTTATTATTTAATATATTTTTTGCAGTAAAGTATATTTATGTAGTTTTTATGTGCCTGATTTTCTCACAAATGTTTTAAAAATCCATCTCAAAAACACACGAAAAGTTGCCTAAGGTATATGGATATCCCTAAGAAGATTTTTAAGATAGTTTTAAAAATTATATTTATTGGTGCATTAAAATAATAATTTGATTTGTCAGATCTAATTAATTTTAAAAACAAAGTAAAAAAAACCCAACTAAGTAATAACTACATGGTTACCACAGACACAGTCAGTTTCAAAATTGTAAGACCACTATTTTTTTTACTGTTTCTCCAAAACGAGAATTTTTTTTCGTAAATTAAAATGTTACTAATTTAAGAAAATAAATAAACATAAAATACTTTTTTGTTGAAAAATACATGCACAATAATGGTTTTAAATATTTTATATAATTTTAAGATTCCTTAATTACTTTTATTGAAGCAGATGACTTTTTGAGTTTATTCATAACCTAAATCATGACATTAATTCCGTTATCTTAATTTATTAAAATGGTATGTAAACAACAAGTCGAAATATAGTTGTGAAAATTGAAAAAATGCCTGGTTTTTAACTGCGTAAATGTACGCAGCAAAAGGCTTATCTAGGATTAAACAACAACGTACATCACAGTAAATTATTTTGGGAATTTCATGCCTGTCTGAAAGGGATTTCTCGCAGAAACTTTAATATTTGCAATTTTAAAAGTTTTCAGATAGTTTAAGATCCTTATTTTTTGAATTGTTGCTGCTTCTTTTACAAAAAACATCCATCTTTACCATCGAAGTACATGAATTTTTTTAAACATTTCTTATAAACTACTACGAAGTATGTAAAATTCTTTTGAAAACTTGTAAAATGTTTTACGACAGATTCTTTCGCTCAAAAATATAGTCTCCAATGTAACTCTATGTGGTACGCAGAATGGATTTCAAACATAACATACGTTTTGGAGCACTTTTTAATCTTAAAACTACATATATGTGATATAATGCAAAACTCTCTATAAAATTATATTTACCACACAAATAACAGTTCTTTCTTAATAACTCTCATAATTCTCAGTTAATATCATTCCAATCCATAAAACAGTTCCCACGCTTTAATTGGCGTCGTTACATTCTTTTCCAGAGAAATTGCAGACGCAGCAGAATTTGTTTTGTCTTCTGATCCACTCTTCTCACAATCATTAAAAATAAAGTCACTTTCTAATAAGACCTCGAGATGTGAGGTTCTGTGTGCTTTGGTGGCCTCTCGGCCCTCTCTACTAGCCGTCAAGGCTTACATTTTAATACTTTAAATATTCAATATGAAATAATAAAATCATCGTTGGGCGTCCAATCTGCCTTCATTTCTGTATTAATTAAATGCGCTCCTATGAAGTAGATGTTATCCTATTTCATAAAAACTATTCGTTTTAAATATTTAAAGAACTAACACATATATTTAATAGAAAATTACTTTATAATATTTTTTGGTTTGGTTGGATTTTCATAGTTTTATGTGATATTGCTCAATTGATTGAAATAAAACTTGCTTATAGATTATTTATTAACCTGATAGAATAATTAGTTTAGTTATAGTTTAATGTGATACTTTCAATGTTAAAGTAAGAAAGTGTTTAAGGACTATTATTTTTTACTTGATTAGGAATGATTAGTTTAAAATATTATATTGCTCAATTGATTGAAATAAAACTTGCTTATAGATTATTTATTAACCTGATAGAAAAATTAGTTTAGTTATAGTTTAATGTGATACTTACAATGTAAAAATTAAAAAGTGTTTAAGGACTATTATTTTTTACTTGATTAGGAATGATTAGTTTAAAATATTATTTAAAGACATAATATTTTAAGAGATGTGTGTATTTTAAGAAAATAACTATTTATTATTGCGGCTTTGTTTAATTTTGTGGATGCCTACATATTCTTTTGTCTTTGTCTAAGAAGTTTTTAACTAGTAGAAAAGAACCATCTAAAATGGTTTGTATGTTCGACAAATTTATAGATATGAGATTTTGTCTTATTGATGAGTTGCACATACTTTTTAGTATAAAATTCTGTCATTTTTTAAAAAAAATATTCCATGAAAGTGCAGAAAAGGATCAATTACTATTAATACTGAAAGTTTTAAAATTATTTTTTTTGTGCTGAAAATTTGCACAAAATATTTTTCATCTAGTTTTTGAAATGTCCAAAAAGTTTGGTTCATTGTAATTATTTTTTTATTAACCATATTAACCAAAAGAACATAATTTTATCTTCTTTAATGTTAATTGTATGCTATTAATATAATTCAAGTGGGAAATGCTTGAATAATGAGCATTAGAAATTAATAAGCCCCTACTTAATCACCAAATGTGTTTGGTGGTGGGAATCATCATTGTTTATTGAGGTTCAAATGGAGATTTGTTGGATGAGGGTAATTGGAGTCATAAACTAATACATGTTGCTGTCTTAAGTACAAATAATCTCAACTCACACAAACTACTGCATATAGTTCAAATAATAATATCTTGAAACTGTTTTAAATTTGATAAGTGCATATACTTCAAAGAACGTAAGAAAAGTTATAAAAAATAAGATTTCATAGGAATTTACTTCATTGATCGAATGCTTTTAACTAATATGAATGAATCATCAGTTCTAAGCATTGGAGGATGCTCGAATAATATGCATTAAAAGACACTAAGTGAGCACTTATGACAAGGGGCTATTATTTTGGGTGGGGCGATTTTCGGATCTTAACAGTTAAATTAGCACTAAGAGTAATGGGCCTTAAAGTGTCTAAATAAGTAAATAGTAATAACCCTTAATGTAACTCATTATCTTAGGTTGTATATTTAAAGTACAAATATAATAAGAAGAGTAAAAGTGTTTCCACTCATTAAACATAAGAGGTATTAAGTAATTAAAAATGACTGACAAATATGTCAATTTGTGAATAATATGCAAAAAAAACCTTTTAAAGTATTAAAATAAAAAGTAATTGTATATCATTTTTATAAAAGATAAAATTATAAATTTTGAATGCAATGAATGTCCTAACTTATAATTCCGAAACAAACCACGCATTTAATTCACAAGTATGACTAAATCTTTCAACTATCGACACTTAACGATATACATTCGAATCTGAATAGTAAATTAATATAAAATTATTGAACGAAAGTAAACTATCAATTAAAATGTTTTAACGAAGGACCTTACTAAAATAAGGAATGCATATGGGTAACAGTATACATTTAAATTCATCCTCAGATGTTAATTATATATTTTGATCGGATTTATATCAAATTTTGGTTTTGGTGGTTAGATTAGGTTAGGAATGAATTATCGTCGCACTAGAGCTACACGAGGGCTACTGGCGACGTGCGTCGTATTTTAGAACCACAGTCAAGTGACGAGCCGACACCAGAATAGGCACCCAACGCAACCATTGAGGGCGACATCGTAAGCAGCGTTAGGACTTTGAAAGATATTAACGTGCACTCCCTTATACGGGGTATTATTCGTCCGACAATTTTGGCTGTACGGGCCGTTTATAGGTCGGCAGTTATTTTGGCGATGCCCGGACCCGAAACTACGACCTTTTGCATGCTAGGCGAATGCCTAACCGACTGGGCTCCCCAGCCCTTTGGTTTTGGTGGATTTTCATAGTTTGCGAGACAGTGATAAATTGATTGAAATAAAACGTGTTTATGGATTATTTACTTATTTTCTTGATAGAATAGTTAGTTTAGTTATAATTATATGTGATACAGTTAATATAATGTGATATAGTTAATACAAAAATTGTTTAAGGATTATTTATTGCTGAATTAGAAATAATTAGTTAAATTTCTTTTGTATAGACATAGTTTTGTTCAGTGAACCTTTTAATTCAAGAAAAATGCCTTTTATTGATTTTTTCACTGTATGTGATAAAAGTTTTACAATGAACGTTAAATACTTAAATAGGAAACACATCAAAGTTATTTGAGCACTTAAAGTTATTTTTAATAATAACACATTGGGTTTGGTATACAATGCCTTTTAAAGTAAGTTTTAAAATGATATTACTTTAAATATTAAATTGCACTTCATTTTATATTCAAGCGAAACTCAGAGATATCTGAGAAACAGAAAATTGTATAGATTTAAATTATCCCGATTAGGGTTCATCCAAATTTTGAGCAGATATATTATTTTGTAATATTTCAGATAATTTAATTAACATAAGTCATTCTAGAGAAAAGTCAACATTTACTTACGATTCGCCAACTTTGGAGGCTTTTACAGTTCCACGCTCTATTTTGGCCCGCAGAGATGCTATCTGGAATTATAAAGGGCATAGTAACAGTATCCTTTTAGGAGATCATTAGTAAAGCTATGCATGCTACTTAATATGTAATATTATACGCTTTTCTATCTGAAGCAATTTAATCAGGAACATAATAACAAAAGAATATAACAGCGAAATGTTTGTGAAGCGTATTGTATTTCATGTATGTGAACTCATTTAAAATAAGAAACAAATAGCATATTTCTATATCTTGTAGTCTTAGTAAATGTCTATGCAAGTATTTAACTTATAAATTAACTAGATTTGAATTTATTAGAAATATATTTTAATTTATAATATCTCCTTTCTATTAAATGTGTTTTAATGATTAAATTACATTAATTGTTAGAAGCTATGGTAGGTTTGCTACAATTAATGAAATATATTTTAGATGTATGAATTAATCGTTTCGTATCTTTTAATCTTAAGTGATAATCTAATGAAATTTTGAGAACCTAAATAATTGTATCACTGACTGCTTTCACATATTTTTTTTTTAAAATTCATATGGGGTATGAAAAATAAAATTAACATAAATTGGTCAAACGTTAATTAAAAAAATTTACTTTCAAAATATTTAAATTGCAATAAAATTCTCGGAAAACAAGACCAAAAGGTTCTTAAATTCTTGTTTCTTTTGTATTACGAACCGCTACATAAAATATGTTAGTGTTAGTTCCAAATGAACATAATTTTTCACTCGAACTTCCACAAATCAAAGTAAATATTTCAGGAAAATTTATTTTAACTTATTCAATTGCATTATTTAGAGTACGTTCTGTAGAACATTCTTCACTGTCGAAAGCACTTGCTAGAGGAAACAAACATTAGGCACTAAACTGTTCAGTAGAAGTCTCTTTGCTACTACGATATGTTTTCGACTCAATAAACAACATATAGGGATTAGGGATATGGGGACCAACTTTTAACCCAAATATTGTAATTTTGATATTTAAATTTGTTGAAATTGTTTTTCAGTAATACATTAAAGCTTTAAACTTAAAAAATAAAGTAATTTTCCTGTACATTAATGTTTTATTTTGTACTAGCAAATTTATACCCGTACTTCGCACGGATTAAAAAAATATCAAATCGATCCAAGTATGTGTACCATGTAACCTGTTATAAGATCATAAACTTAAGTTATTCTTCCCGCTCGTTTTCAAGTATGAAATCCTGTTTCATTGCTTTAAAATTTAAAAATCAAAAATACGATGTAAAATGTATTCATAAATGCCATCACAATTCCCTCATAAATGCATAAAACAACTCTTTTGGCACGTTTTGGGAAATAATTTGGCTAGGAAATAGATATAGCTACTTATTTTTTATTTTTAAAAAACATTTTGCCCATTTGGCGAGTATTAATAAATAATTTGGCGAGATTGGCAACATATTTGGCGAAAAAATAAAGAATAAAACGTTGATATGCAGCTCTACTGCGATGGTCTTTATTAACCATCATAGAGCTCAATAACAAACATTTTGTCCATTTGGCGAGATTGGCAACGTATTTGGCGAAAAAAATAAAGAATTACTCCCTGATATGCAGCTCTAGTGCAATGGCCTTTATCAACCATCATAGTAGTTCAGTAATATCTTAACAAACATTTGGCGAGTTTTAATTTATACTTTGGCGAGATTGGCAACGTATTTGGCGAGGAAATAAAGACCTAAAACCCTTATATGCAGCTCTAGTGCGATGGCCTTTATTAACCATCATTGTTCAATAATAGCTTTACAAACATTTTGCTCATTTGGCGAGTTTCAATTAATATTTTGGCGAGATTGGCAACGTATTTGGCGAGAAAATAAAGACATAAAACCCTAATATGCAACTCTAGTTTTATGCATATTTGCAATCAACAAAACCATCAATGAAGAAATCATCAACTAAACCCACAATCCTGGAATGAAAACTGGTCGGAAATACGTCACTTGAAACATATCAATTATTTTCAAATAATGAATTTATTTTCTGAAAGTAATGGCAACATAATAAAATAAACATTTTCAATTTTATTTATTTTCTTTGAAAGTTTTATTTTTGTTCAGCAGATGGCATCAGGAAAGAAAAAAAATGATCGGATTTGAGCCAAAGTGGTGTAGTTTTTCCAGAAAATTCGAATTTTCTCTAAAAATAGAGCACTTTGAGCTCTGAAAGTTCTTATTCTGTAACTCAAGTATGAACTACGTATTTGTACCAAGTTACGAGTCAAACAAATGTCTAGTTTGTGAGTTTCGGAGAGACATACATACACACAAAACTTCATTTTTATTATTATAGATTAAAATTGCGAGAATTTTGATTAATGAAAAGATTTAATAGGACCTGAATGAAGTCAGCACGCATTGTGAATTGAAAATATCTAAATTTATCCGAATCTAAATTTTTTAAACAGCATATTTAATAAATACTTTTTTTAAACACCAATTTAGAAAGTATTTTCACACACTATTTATATTTACAACTTTGGCAGAGTTGGCGAAACACAATTGAGGGCAAATTGAATAGATAAATAGAAATCTTTTCAAGATGCTTGGTTAAACTTCACTCCACAAAAAACGTGGTAGCAAGTTATGCATCTAGTTTTACTGAATAACTTTACAAGAGCTAAGCTTACAAGGCTACTTGTGAACTAATCTATCCCATCTAAATCTTTCTTCATATGTATTTTGTTTACTTCTGCTAGTTATTATGGGCAACAAAAGCATTTTTCGTCGAAATGCTTTACAAATTATGAAATTCTATTACTTGACAGAAATTTACATTGCGCAATTTTTAAAAGTGAGAGTTCAGAATAATAGAGCCAATTAATAAATGAAGAGCACACGGGGATAACCGATTGATGTATTAGGTGGACACCCGCAATTGTCTGCTTGGCGGCAGAAAACCGGTTTCTCTCTTTCGTCTTCGCTTGGTCCAAGTGTTGGGATCGCCAATCGCCTGAATCTTGGTAGCTAGGAACCACATAGATAGTAGTTAAAGTATTAGCGTGGCATATCAAGTGACCTACAACACTGACTTCATTGGGGCTCTTCTGGGAGCTCCTTGCGCGTCCCGTCTCGTTAGCATTGGAGGTCACGTGATCCGCCATTATATTAATTTAACTATGATATCTATGGTAGGAACTGGCTTCCTTACACAAGTTTAGGCGATCACTCGCTATCATCGCCAAAGTATAATAAAAATTTATCAATGAATAAATGATCTGCCTTATGTAACGATTTTCCCATCTTGCACTGTGTGGGGCTGGGGAGCCCAGTCGGTTAAGCACTCGCTTAGCATGCGGAAGGTCCCAGGTTCGGGTCCGGGCATCGCCAAAATAGCTGCCGACCTATAAACGGCCCGTGCAGCCAAAAATGTCCGACGAATAATACCCCGTGTAAGGGAGTGCACGTAAAATATCCTTCAAAGTCCTAACGCTGCGTACGATGTCGCCCTTAACGGTTGCGTTGGGTGTCTATTCAGGTGTGGCTCGTCACCTGACTGTGGTTCTAAAATACGACGCCCGTCGCCAATAGCCCTCGTGTAGCTCTAGTGCGACGATAATTCAAACCAAACCATCTTGCACTGTTCTACGGGTTTTTAACATCCTAGATTGAATGAATAAACTATGTCTTTGGATCATAAAATAGCTAACGGCCAAATGTAACAGCGTTTTTCATGAATCGTAATTAGCTATTTGTAAGATAAGAGTCTGGATCTCGTGTAGTCGTTTCCAGAGAAAATAATGTCCCATGAAATTTCGAGTCGTTGTGATTTTCACTTCATATCAGCATAAAATGTTTTTGTTGCAAGTGACTAACAAAGAAAATTACTGCTTGATGGTTCTTTGGCATTGAAATTTTTTTTAGAATGTGTTTATTTTAATTTGTTTTAAGTGTGTTTGTAATGCTTTAAATAGTATTTTTTATTTGTGAGATGTTTTTTGAGATGAGACTAAATGTTTGCTAATTGTAGGCAATTAGAACGTCTAAAACTAGGGAATTTAGGAAAATTAGTCAAATGAATATAACCTCTAGAGACCCGAGCAAAATCCTACACGTATATTCTTCATGTAAAAATACTTTTCATACAAATAAATGCTAAAATAGTATGTTTTGCAAAGTAATTAAAAAAATATGATTAATAGTTACTGAGGTACACGCCTAAATCTTTAAAAGTATATATTTCTTCTGCTATAAATACAAAGAAAAAGGTTTTATCACTTATTTGTAATTAACAGTTTATTTTTACATTGCTTTTAATGCAAAATGTTCTTAGAATTAACTATAAAAGGACTTTTTTAAAAGTTTGAAAAAAAAGTTTAAATTAATTTTTTAAGTACTAGAATATTATATTCACTCCCGTTCAACTTCATTTTTTATAGAAATAAATGACTGATACCTGTAATCAAAGGCTGAAAACTGATATTTGGATTTTCTTATATAGGACCAGGTCAATTTTGGAACTAATTAACATGCTAAATGTTTGTGAGGAGGTTTAAAAAAAAGTTAATATAAATAAAATAAAAAATAAAATAATTGTTTAAATAGTTGGATTATTTCAAGTATTCGTAATTTCTATAAAAAATAATGATTAATAATCTAAAAGTGTAATTGCAATGAATGGGAAGAGAGTTAGTGTTGAACCGCGAAAGAGTATCTGTTATTGACATGTGTGAAAAAAGACTAAACTAGAATAGGTGAAAAGCTAGTTGTTTTATCTGGAAAAATGTTTCTAAAACTAGTTATCTAAAAACAACAAGCGAGAAACTCATTTCATAAAATAACACTGAGCTCAATTTTTTTGAGACGATGACTTTTAAAGAATGATTTCTTTTTCACATTTTAATTAAAAATCTCTTAATAAAATTACTTTTTAATTATTAAATATTTCTTACAATAAAACTATAAGTTTTAAACTGTAAAATTTTTGTTCATTATTTTATTAAGTTTCTTTGTGTTTTTCAATGTCAACGATCGAAAATATTTTGAAAACTATTTTAAGCATATTTTTTTTTATAATTTAATACTTTACTTATATAACAAATAACTGGAATGTAGTTGAAAACATAATAGAGACTTACAGCATATGATATAAAACACATCTACGTACACATTTATATTTATTTAGTTTCTTGTTATACATTTTTTTTATAAAAGAAACAAACTATGTAAAAAATTATTTATATTTTTTTCGTTAGAATTTCAATGCAAAGCAAGTACTACCCATGTTTGATAAGTGCACTTAAAAAATCGAAATATTTTCTTCCGTTTCCAGACTATTTTCTCTGAGTTTCAGGATAAGATGTTCTCTTTCAATTGACTTCTTGAGATTCTTATATTTCGAGTGACGAAGAGTCGAATTCTGCTGAATATTTAAACGGTGCATTTAAGTAGGGAAGCGGCATATAATGCATGTTCCTAAATTTGAAATGTCATTCGTAATATCTGAAATAGAATTTTTGACGTCGTCCGTTGGAGAGCACTTGAAGCCGAAAAGTACTTGCGTCAGAGAAGCAAGAAAATACTAAATAAATTTCTTTCTCGGAGCATTTTCGCTGTAAAATATTCAGTGACTAAACGTATATTTACGTGTAGAAAAGAATGAAGGTATCAGTGCAAAATTGGTCTAAGTTGCATGTAGACTTAGGACGTTGACGCTTAGACCAATCTCCCTTGCATACATTATTTATTTTAGCCTAGAGGAATCTACTGTTCGCATCTTAGAAAATGATATTTCATAGACATGCGAGTTTGATTTGTGTTTGCAGGCATTCGTGTTTACATACTAAGGAACAAATACGAAAGCAAAAGTTGTTTTCCGATTTCGGAAAAGGTTTCGCTATCTTGATGGCTGTCATGTTTTAAATATTTCACTTGACAAACAGTTGATTATTATACAAAGCTAACAATAAACTATCATGTTATGAAATAAATCAATGCACACAACTTCTTAAGTATTAACCCTGTACAATAAACTATTATTTTGGAATATTTTCTGATATAAGTTGTAAACTATATCAAGCAATAGATTTTTTAAAAAAATTAATTGGATGTTTAAAAGTTAGGCCATTCAAATAAAAGTTGACAGGGCAATGCACATCAAGATCCAATTTTGCTAATTTGTTTGTAATCAACTGCAATAGTAGTACACAATATTATTTGTCCTTATGATGGGGCAATATGATATCATTCTACATTTGTTATATAAGCTGACATCAAGAAGTGGTCGTAAGATACTTTATGCTACTAATATACTTCAAGAATGTTGTATTATATCTGTTCGTTACGTAGAATTTTACTACCTTTATTTAATATAAACTATCTATGCGAAATGTAGTTCAGGTTGCGTTTTGCTTGTATTAACATGTAAAATAATGTAGCATTACATAGATATTAAAAAAGGTCTATAATTCAGACAATTCTTGCAGAGATTTTCTTTAAAATCAATTTTCAATAGAAAGAACGCAAAAAAACCTGATTTTGAAATTTTCAATTTAATAGGGATGTATGCTTAACTTTAAAGAGCTAAAACATTCATGTTTAAATTAATATTTACGAATAATATCCTTGAAAATGTATCTGTTCAGCTTATTGTGATTGACATACACTTAATACCGTCTTTTTTAGACAAGTTACTTATAAAGATATGGATTATTGATACTCTAAGGAACACAAGGACGAAAACTTATATTACTTTAATATTAAAACTTATAGAAAGTGTGAAATGGATGTGCTCATGTGTGTGTTGATTAATTACTAGCCGAACTAGCCGAAAAACACTCCCCAAATTTTGTTTTTAAAAATATTAAAATAAAGCAAAAAAATTGAGCATTTTACTTTTTGAATATCATGTGACTGTTTTGTCAATCATGAGTGGATTTGAATGTGGTGTTGGCTTAGCGCCAAAGATTTTTCGATGCATAAAATAATTTTTAATAAATATTAAAAAAAAGGCGATTATTTTAAATGCAGAAACTTGACATTCTAAACATGTATTTTTTTAATATGTCTATCTTGGAGAAAAGGAGTGAAAAATTATATTTCTTTAGAATATTTAAACACACACAAATGTACCGAAAATGGGCTCTGGTTGTAACAAAGGGACCCTGAAATGCTCCAGCAGGTTTTTAGCTTATGCTCTTAAAAGGTTTTACTTGAATAATATAAAAAATCCGATCAAGTTCTTGAATGGAATCAAGTAAAGCGATTATAAAATATTCAACATTTCCGAACACACTTAATTAGCATACAATAAAAAGATGTATTCAATGCAAAATAATAAAACCTCAATTTTTTCTGATTTTATCTTAGCGCTATGATGATTAAAAAAACAATACTAACCTGTTTCTGGAGTGATTCTATTTGTTTTTGAATTTCTGATTCTGAGGGATGAGATGATGCCTGGGCTGATTTCGATTTCTAAAAAACATTCAAGTAAAAAAAAATTAACAAAATCACCTTAATTTATTTTTCAAAACTCCTTAAAACTATCATATGGTCACAGAAAAGATGATTTGGTTGACCTTAAAAACGTTTTTTGTTTTTGTTTTGTAGTTGTATTAAATCGCATCTACTGTTCCCTATCTGGCTTGAGGATATATATTTTAAACTATCTGTAACATATTTCGCTAGCTAGGATTTGTTTCGTGTTTTTCTATAGATAGTGTGTATTTAGTAATTCCTGATAAAAAATAACCCAGGTTTTAAAGGTAGAAAGAGGTGCAGTACAGAAACATAATTTCTGTAGTCTTTTTTGTTAAATATTCGATTATGAACATTGATGTAATGTTCTCAATTGTATTTTAATTAACTATTATAATAAATTGAACAGTTTTTAAATTTCTGCCAGTGTTAAAATCTTTAATGCTTTTGGATAAAATAATTAAAACTCTATTTTTTTTCTGCTCTACAAAATATGTAGTTTGCAAAAATGTGCATGTCAAAGTATTTATTAATTTATAAAAATAAAAATTAAGTTAAAAAACCTAATTTTATTAACAACATAAAAGTTTTTCATTTTTTAAAAATTTAAATATTGATTCACTGTTACTGAAATAAAGAAAAAATAAAAAAAAAAATTTAAAAAAAAAATCGAAACTCTGTAGTAAAAGCAGTGTTAAGAAATGCTTCAAAAAAGCTTTAGAACCAAAATAAAACTATTAATTATTTTTATTTTAATATATGTTTAGATATGGTAGCTATACCATTTTGCAATGAATGTGTTTTATACTAATTTCTACTACAAAAAGGATTTTGTAAAACTTGGTTTCTATCTCGTTTATATATTTGAACTGGTAAGTACTGCTAAAATAGTTATTTAGTTTTAGCTATTTAGCTTTTCAAAATACTATTTAGTTGGCAATTAAGTTTTCAAATTTTTTTTATCCCAATGCTTTTTTTCTGTTAAATGTGTTTTTTAAAATTATTTTATCAGATGAAAATGATTTACTTTAATTTATTATTCAAAATCGGATTTTACCAAGATATAAAATTAAGTTTTAAAGTTATTATTGCGATAAGTTATTATTCGACCTTAGACAATGTGAAAGGAAGAATCAATATACATTTGGAAATCGATTGTTTTTAAAGGAATTTCCCTTTGTTATTAATAACTTTTAAAGTATTATGAACGGCTTTGTTAGTACGAAAAATTGAAACCAAGATTAAAACATTTTGTAGGTGACACAGGGCTAATTTTTCCATGGGTAAGTTTTCCACTAGGCTTTATATAAGAAATGAGCCAATAGGAGGTGCCAAATAGCTGCTTGGTTTATGAAGCAACCCGTCTTATGTCATACACAAGAATCATTGTTCAGATTGTGTTACATTGTCGTTAGAGCTGCTTTGTGATATTTTTCAAAGTTGAATATTTTTTCCGTACATTCAAACCTAAATCAAACTTACATTTATTAAACCTACAGTTTTAACATTGTTTACCCTAAAAGATGTTTTTCCTCTTTACGTAACTATGCATTTGTTTTCAAAATAAGTTTAAATTCTACTCGTCAAGGTACAAGTCAAAATATGGTGATCGAAGGTGCTTGCTTTTCAAAATTTTACTTAACAAGATTTCCAACAGTGCCGTGTAGAAAAACCTGCTACAACCTTTGTATAGACTAATCATATTATTATTACAAAAACATACTTATTTTTAATGTATGAATGCATAGTCAAAAAAAGTTTTGCTCTTGGTTAAATTTTTTTGCATAGTATTGAAACGAAATCTGATAGTATCAACGTATTCAGGGTATGATCCATTTCCATCTCAACATGCATGCATGCCTTTAACTACTTGCTGCTAAAACGCATACTTACTTTTTTTTTGAAAAGTAGTAATGACAGATTGTAGTTAAGAATGTGAGGAAGGCAATGACATCTTGTTTTCCTCAAAATAAATAAAAGTAAAATAATACATAAACGAAGAATAAAAACATGGAAAACTATCCCCGGTCTCCCGTACTTTTAACAATGTAAGAAAAATGTATTGTAAGGTTAATCCCGTTTGTAATGAATTCGTTTGCTTGAATTTATCCTAGGACTATGACTATAGTTATTTTTATGGAAAAACATAAACTGATTTCGAAACTTTTGAAATTTTCAATTTAATAGATGAACTTATGTATGCTTAACTTTAAAGTGCTAAAACATTCATGTTGAAATTATTATTTATGAATAATATCCTTTAAAATGTATATTTTCAGCTTATTGTGATTGACAGACACTTAATACCATCTTTTTTTTAGACAAGTTACTTATAAAAATATGAATTATTGATACTCCATGGAACACAGGGACGAAAACGTATATTACTTTAATATTAAAACTTATAGAAAGTGTGAAATGGATGTGTTTATGTGTGTGTTGATTATTTATAAGCTAGTTAACTAGCCGAAAAACATGCCCAAAATTTTGTTTATAAAAAATCTTAAAATAAAGCAAAAAACTGAGCATTTTACTTTATTCAAGAACAAAAACATAGAAAACTACCCCCGGTCTCCCCTACTTTTAACAACGTAAATAAAATGAATTGTAAGGTTAATCCCGTTTGTAATGAATTCGTTTGCTTGAATTCATCCTAGGACTATGCCTATAGTTATTTTTATGGAAATAAAATTCTTTGATATTGTGAGGATAAATTTTGCACAAAGCTTTTGATCCCTTTTGAAGACCTCGTTAAATAGATTTTGTGAAGTGTATTAAGGAAAAAAAGACACAGGCTGAATAAGAACATGTATTTTTTTAAAAAAAAATTATGATCAAAATAAAATACTAGATTATCGATGAACACATTGTTCCGCACTTATTTTACCATTGTTAGGTATATATTCTGGTTTATATTATATTATATTATTGCTGGAGTTGTGTTTCAGCAATAGAACGTAAATGCATAAATTTCTAACCATTTAAATATATTTTTTATAAATCTAAGAACAAACAAAAAATATAAGAAGTTAAACAAATATTTAAGTATTTATTTTAAATGACAAAATAAATTATTTCAAATTTTTAGTTATGCTATAAAATCTACTTCCGTGTACCATTTTATATATTTAAGTACTAAGAATAAAATTATTATAAATAAATATTTCAATAAACTTTAATGCTTTTCATGACAAAGCATGAAAGCTATTTAGTTTCACCAAACCAATAGAAAAGAAGGAAGAAGAAACCAATTTATAGAAAGGGAGTAAGTATAAAAAATATTTTAAATAAAATGTTACAAAGTAATTTAAAAATTTTGTCTGCCTAGCAATAGTAAATAGATGTTATTAGATGTATAAATGATTTATTATATTTATGCTTTTTATTTAATTGTTTAAATAACCAATATAATAAAACTGTTGAAAACTAATAATGGTAGTCAAGTTCTTATTGGCCGAACTGTGCAATGCACACAGCCCAATATCATAGAAACAGCTTTTTTTTGTAAAATAAAAATTATCTAAAATAATGGGATAAAACTTCAGAAATGAAAAGGAATTGAAAATCGAATTGATTCTAACATGTTTCGTATTTCATTAAAAGTTGAAATAAAATATCAAATAAGATGGATTTAATGTAAATTCAGTTTTATAATGACTGCACTGCATCACAGCAACATTTTTACAGTTTTCGGGGAGAGCTGAGAGTGTAACTCGCTAGATATGATGAGATTACCTAGTCAATAAAATGGATCATACTTCAAATGTTCAATATTCACATCTAAAATAATGAGAAATTTTAGCGACTATTAAACATATTCATGCTTCAAATTTCTTTAATAGAAAAATATGTATTAATTTCAAGCATTTCATCATTTTTATCAGTTCAACTTTTATTTTTATTGCAATAGATTTAAAATGAACTAGCTCACTTTACGCTAATTGCTTATCGTTGGATTCTTAATAACACTATAAGTATATTATATTGGCTGAAAATGTCAGATATTGAACTTAATTTTAAGTCCAAATAAATTGCTTATTTTGAAAGCATCAAACAAAAAAATATATCCCTGATTTTAGGTAATAAAAAGCCTTATAACTTCCTCCTAAATTTTTGTCTCTTTTTGAGATTGAAGAAGAATCAATTGTGTATAATATTTTAAGTAATTTAACATCAAAATTGTCAATAAATATTTACGTGACTGATAAAGGGGATGATATCGACATTTTTGTCAGAGATGATGACTTCTATCTCCTTTAGTTACTAACATTATTACGTCTTCGTCTGCTTTTCGAAATATTTTTCAGATGAAAAAAAAATAATCTTCAATTTATACGATTGTTCTTTCGTAACCCTCTTTTACCCTTACCCCTCTATAACCCTTTGGTACTCCTTGCTAAATATGCACTTGCCATAATGTATATTTAAATACGCCATTAAGGTATAATCTCAGATAGAGATTGTAAAAATCTTAAAATGTTTAATTTGAGAAAAAATTGTTTAAAAGAAGATTCTACGATTTAATATTCCCCTAAAGTATTTTAAGGAGTGAAGGAACTATTTTGTTCACCTGTTTGATTAATCGAATTTTGTAAAATATCTATAAAAAAATCTTAACCGTTATTCTGTAAAAAAAATCAGTTATCTACATTTGTTTCAGAGCTTTAAATTCATTTCTTTTGAGAATATTTTCACCCGATACCCGCAGAGGGGAAGGGGAATTTTGGAGTATTTTTTAAAAATATTTTTGTTATGTTACGATTACAATAAGGTAAATCTCATTAACCTCAAAGGACAGTCTGTTCACTGAGTTAAGGTTTACTGAGAGCTCTTTAAACCTTGACCCTGTCACAAGAGTTGTTCGGTTAGGTTAGTTTTGAATTATCCGCACTCGAACTACGCGAATTTTACACGAACTTATTCAGGACCATAGTCAAGTGACGAGCCGACACCTGAGTAGGCACCCAACGCACCCGTTAAGAGCGAATCGTACGTTTGGACATTGGACATATTTTAAGTGCACTCCCTCTACACGGGGTATTATTCGCCAGACATTTTTGGCTGAACGGGCCATTTATAGGTCAGCAGTTGTTCTAACGATGCCCGGACCCGAACCTGGGATTTTCCGCATGTAAGGCGAACGTATTAACGATTGGGTTCCCCAGCTCCCTCGCAAGAGTGAAAAAAAAACGAGAAATCGACAAAAAATTATAACACACTAAGATGGAAATCGTAAGCTGCCAAGTTATTGTCAACTGTAATGGAATGAAAGAAAAAGATTCATTTGACAGCATTATAGAATTCATTTTTTTTTATTAAAAATATGTTTTCGATATGCGCGTATAGTTAAATGTATTAATTACCATGTGTTTTGTTAGGAAACTTAAATATTCCGATTTTCAATTAGTTAACCTATCTGTTTTGAAGCCGAAGTTACTATAATAAAATATTAGTTTATCCACTATTATTGATTAAGTTGCTGATATTGTTGCTTCTATCTGTGTCATATAAAACTTTAATCATAATACACTTAACTGTATATTTTCTTCAGATTAAAGCAGATTTTGCATTTAAAAAATATTCCCCCTTAATAAAAATTATATTTTCAACAAATGTCATATGTTAAATAAAATGCCTTTGAATAACATATTTTAAAATACCAAATGAAATATAGGCGCATGTCACAATTTTAATTTGCTTAGATCAACAAACTCAAAGGGGAATTCGTTTTAGCAAGAACGTTTAGAAGGAAAATTTAAATAGCGTTTTAACTTTCATGAATATAGAGTAAACATATTTTCACCTCACTAAACGCACATATTTTGATTCTTACGCAGTTTCCTAAATTAAAAAAAATGTACTTAGTTTCGCAACGTTTACTCGAAGCTCTGATGGCAGTTTATTTAAACTATATCTTAAAGTCAACATAGCTTCGATTCTTTACGACGCCCTCGGCTGCTTTGAATTTGTCAATCGAATTCCACGTGAGCGACAACTTGTTTGCAAATGTAACGCAAACTAGCTTAGTTTCAACTCTACTAAGGGAGTCAATCGACTCGTCTCACAGAATAAGTGCGGAACTGCCTTGTTTTAAATAATGTCATTACCAATTTAATTACCAATTTTTTGAAATAAGGTAATGTTATGAATATTTTTTTGCAGGTTTTTGTTAAAAACTTCCATGAGGCTTAAAAAAAAACTTGTTCGAATGATTAAAGATAATGATACCACCAAGTTAAACTGTAAACTAATGTCTAGAGGATTTAACTTGAAACCAAAAGATTTTTTAAAAATAATTTTTTATTAGCAGTTAAAAAAAAAAGTCTTAGTTTCGATTTTTTTGAATGCCGCGTCAGGATTATTAATAGGTCCAAACAAAATAAAAAAAAAAAAATTTCTTTAAAGTTTCTTAAGCCTTAGAAATAAGTTTACAGTTTAACTCGGAGGCATTATTTTCTTAATCAGTCGAACAGGTTTTTTCCTGCCTCATTGAAGGTTTTGACACAAAAATGCAAAAAATATGTTTAAAATTACCACATTTAAAATAATTTTGGTATGTATCAACCGTGCTGATTCGACCCGCAAACTTGATGCGGTATTTCAATGCGAAGCGCGGCTAACAAAAAACCCGAGCTTCGGGTTTATTTATAACCACTGAATATGAATAACATTTCTGAATAGTTTAGTCACATGTTACCGTATGTTGGCTCTATGCGATTATAATCGTGACACTTTGTCTCGTAGAGAAATGGTTCGCTAAGACTTGGGTGCGAAGAAATTAGGTTGATTAAAAGATGCATAAAAGACACTTGTTTCTACTGATATTTATTCACATTTTTATTAGAATCAGAAGACTAGGTGTGGCTTGAAACTATTCTTCATATTTTATTTAATGTTTTTACTTAGGTTTCTTTTTTAAGATTATCGTCCTTACCTTTGGTAGGGATTTTAAAATTGGAAGTATATAGTTATTTGGTTTAAGTTCCGCTTTTGTGCATTACTGCAGATAAAAACTTCCAACAGAAGGAATCACTATTGAAAGGTAACCAGACATACTGCATTTCACAGTACCCAGTTTAGTTTGTTCAACTATCTATCTAGAAAAATTGTCACAAATAGATATAAGGTTTGTTTGTTATAGTTTTAAAAACAAAAGCAGCTCCAATAAAATATGATTTATGAAATTTTAATGATGATTTTATAGTAAAAACTTAATCATTAAAACAAGCCTGATCTGTTTCGAATCAATAGAATTGCATAGTTTGGATTAGGTTTTTAATCGAAATTCACTTGTAATAACTTTTAAAACTATTTTTTATTACATTTGTAATATTTATTTTTATAAATAATTTCTTTATTAACCAAATCTTACAGTATAAGAATACAGCACAAATGAATACAGCGGCAAGTATTTACATAGTAAGTATTATGTTATTATGTATTTCTCTCTAACTGTGTGAATGAAATTTGAAAAAAATGTCATAGAGAGGAATAGGAATTTCCCAATAAAAACTTTTCTTCTCCACGACCTTTAATTGTTAAGTTATGTTTATTGTTGATGTAAATAAATTCTATGCTTCAAAAAGAAATACTTAAAAAGAAATACAATTTATTTGAGTTTTAAAGTCGTTAATTTCCCGATGAAATGGAGAATGAGAATTAAAAAAAAGTATTTGGTATAGTATAGTCTTGCAATCTCATATGTTCACTAAAAAAGAATGAATACCATTCAATAATGATTCGTACTCAATTAATCTAAACGATCCAACAGTAGAACTGACATTTAACATCGCTTTCCAAAAATCGCCTTCTCCGATTTTCCTCATTCAATCTATCTTCTGAAGCTGAACGAAATAAGAATGTGATAGCCGTGAAAATAGGTATAGGTACTCTGGTTCCATCTTTCGTTCGAACACATTGCAAATCAATATTTTCGTAATTTTTCGTTCCTAGAACTGAAATAAAGCGTAGCGTTGAATGCTATAAAATGACGAAAAAGAATTTTGAAGCATTTGAAAAAAATATATGGCTTAGTGCTTTTTTTCGGAGTTAAGACCCAGCAGACTTATTTAATACTTAAAGACTCTGCTCATCAAGTTTCGTGATCAAATACCATTTAATGACTTTTCTAAGAATCCGTATTTAATAGCTATTGGTAGAAGCTTATTAATATTTAACTTTCTCGATAGTGGAGTTCCATGAAAATAAAATAGTTTTATCATACATATGAAAGTAGTTGTAATAATCTCAAATATTGGCTTTTTACCGCCTCCAAATTTTTAATAAAGAATATGAGAAATCGAGGCTAGTTTTCCATCTTTTTCATTGCACATATAATATTTTTTTAATCAATTTGGAAGAAAAAAATACATCACATACTTACTTACACTTTTATCTACAAATTGGCATTTCTAATATTTCAAAAAATAAAAAAAAAATAGAATTTTACAGAAATTGGTTTAGTCCAAACATGTTGAATTGGGAAACCTGATCTATATAAAAGGCTAGTCCTGATGTTGGCCGAATATACTTTGTGGAAGGAGCGCATTATTGCAAATCATATTGTTGGAATTCTTGTTGCGTAAACTTTCGGGAAACCTGAACCCTCGCCCTATTTTGGGCTTAAACTTCTACTCGTAAAGGTACTATTAAGTTATATTTGAATTCAACTACATATTTACGAGGAAAATGGAACTACATGTTAGTACACGCCACGATAAAATAAAAAGTTTAGTAAGAGTGAAAAGTTACTAAACGCTAAAAAGAAACATGTTTGTAAATATTTACATATGAATATCGATAATATAATTTTAACAAATATGTGTAATTGGTTCTTTTTGAAATTTTTGAATATTTTTTTTCTTGTTATTCTGTAAAATCAATATATTTTATTTTTATTTTCTAGAGAGCATCATGTCATTTATTGATAAATGTTATAAAAACATGTAATACTTTTGACTTAAGCTTTAAGAAAGGATTATTATCTTGTTTTCGATTACTCGACTATTTCAATTTCACCAGTGTCACATGTCCCAAACTCCAATTGATCTCTTGTGCAATGTCTCTTCGAAGCTACTATTACACTCGGATATAACGAACTTAAACCTTCCCTATTATCCCTTTTTTTTGCTACCCACTATTATCTTTTTAGGTAGAATGACGTCTAGGGACTAAGACCAGATTAATGCTAGAGACTAGCGTGCGAACCGACAGATGTTTTTGGCCCGGGAAACATATAAGAACATCAGACTTTTTGCTAAGCCCATATAGGTAATTACCTTTGTATCTGCAGCTTAAGTAATGCAATAAACAATTGATATTCCTCCTTTTAAGTGAAATAACCCAGTTTTTAACGTACATTGAAGTCATTTTGTATTAAATTACAGTTCAAATATATGTTTTCTTATTTCGAGCAGATATTTTTGGCCCGAGAAACAGGAAAGAACATTAGACTTTCTTGCTAAGCCCATATATGTAATTACCTATATATCTATAACTTAATGCAATGTATAAACAAGTGATCTTCCTCCATTTAATTGTAGAATCACAGTTTTTAACATATGTTGAAGTCATTTTGTATCAAATTACAATGCAAATTTACGTTCTCTTATATTTAGCTGTTTTCCGAACTGCTTGTTTAAGCTAAATTTAGCTGTACGAGTATCTTTCTGAACTGACTATTTTTAACCTCAACTTTTACACAAAACGCGAAATGTATATGTTTTAATGCATGAGTAACCCACACAAAATTGCTATAGCATACGTTTTGATAATTTCTTAGGCGTCATTCTATCTTGAAAGACAATAGTAGTAAAAATAGGTATTTTCACTATTTTTTTCTTTTCAGAATATTTATATATTTTTTTAGTACCTCATTTAAATAGCTCTTTAAACATTGGATTTTTTTTTATCCTTATCGAATGCTTGAAAAAGGGACTAAATATATTCCCCTGCCTACAGAAAAAAAAGCGTTAACTTTCCTTACAGTAAGAAACTTTCACCCAAGGAACATCTGCTTGTGATATTAAAAGACCTGCTTCTGATGGAAAGGCAATTGGCTGCCACTATAACAGTTGAAAGCCATCGATAACAGTGGGGCCCGTAAATTTCGCTTCATCGGTGCTGTATGAAAATAAAAACCCCTTACAACACTTACAGCAGCATGCGTGTTCATCATGTTCGATGAAGTTACTTTAGAGTATAAAAAGAAAGAGGGTGAGGTGGGAAGGGATAATTGTCTTTTGTTTTTATTAAAATTATTTTTTCGCCGATTTAGGCAACTATCATCTTTTCTAGTTAAAGTTAAAGAAAAAGGAAAAATCACGACACATATGTTTACAAAACTTAGGACTAGGCATTTAAAACTTAAAATTAAAATTGTAATTCACTATTAGTTTTTGTACCAATTTTTAAGAAATTTTTTTGTTACTTAGGAAAAAATACAATTAAAATCTTCATATATTTAGATATTTTCTGAATTGCTTCTTTTTAACGAAACATGTACAAGGTGGTTATAAATTAACGCTCGCTATTCGGAGTGGTCTGTAGCTTTAATGAATAATCCAATTGCAAAAAAATTTAAGACACTTACTAATCAAAAAGGGGGTGAAAGAATGGAATCACAAAAAACAAACTCGTCACTTGACCAGGGTTTTAAATTACGAGATGTAAGCGAATGTGTTGGCCGTAATTAACCATAATCGGCTATGCCTCGTAATTTAGGACCTTGGTCAAGAGACGAGTTTCTTTTTCTATGATTCCATTCTTTTTGAAGAAAAGAAACTCGTCTCTTGACCAGGGTTCTAAATTACGAGGCGTAATTAGTTGTGTTGGCCATAATTGTTCATAATTGATGACGCCTCGTAATTTAGAACCCCGGTCAAGAGACGAGTTGTTTTTTATGATTATTCTTTTTAATGATTCTTTTTTAAGATTCAGTATTTTTATGATTCCATTCCCCCCCCTTCTTGATTAGTAAGTGTCTCAATTTTTGATGCATTTGGATTATTCATTCAAGCTACAGACCACTCCGAATAGCGAGCGTTATTTTATAACCACCCTGTATACATTTTCTGCATAAAATATTCTAAAAAAACTATTAACATGAAAAAAATGAAAATAATGCATGAGAAGTTTTCTGTTTATTTAAATATACTTAATGAGAAAATTAACTTTATTTTTAAATAAATTCCTATATTTTACGGACATTAAAAACCTAACAAAGGGAATTTTTGCTTAATGTAAATAATGTAAAAAGAATGAAGAAATTTTAAATACTCTAAAGGGAAATATTATTGGAGTCTTCAATTGTTTCGTATTATTAAAAAAAATACCTTTGTGTATCTTGGGGGCGCGTTGACTTTGACTGCTTTTTTCAGATCGATTTCTGTCGTATTTACACATCCAGGCTGTTAAAAAATTCAATTCGTTATTAAGTTGAACATAAAATTTCGAGCAAAATCTATTCATATAAAGTTTTTTTTATTAATTTACAGAGCAATTAATATTTAATTCATTTCTTGAAAGGTATTAAACTTGCTTGTTTTAATAAAAAGTTTATAATTTTTAAAAAAAATAGAGACTGAATCTATTTAAATTAAGGGTTTACTTATTTTCTTACATTGAAGTTTTTAATGCACTAAGCTAGTGCATACGCATACGAATAAATTACAAAAAATATTAGAAGTATGAAATATTAATATTATAATATTATTATAAGTTTTTTTTTAAATTGAAACACCAATCTGTAATCAAAGGGACATATTTTTAAAGATATTTTTCCCCTTTTCAGCTCTATTTCAACTTATTTATGTGATGAATATTAAAAAAAGAATTGTTTCAAGTAAAATATAAAAACCAAACACTTACTACTGGTCTATGGACATCCCAGAAGGCTCTTTCTTGACTATCAAGTACTTTCCGTTCGAATTTATCCCTTTTCTTATCAACTCTAAAAAACATTTAATATATATTCAATTAGATACGAAGTGTTGTCTTTACTTTTTTAGATTAAATCTAATTTTTTTTATGGTCGTTGATATTTTTTTAACGTTTTATTTTGTTGCTTTATGAAATTGAACAATTTATTGGATCAGTTATTAAACCAACAATTATTATTTAGAGAATATCTATGTCTAGATTTTTGTTGTTCACCACTTACATTAAGCTTTATTGAAGCTTTGGAAAAAGTTTGTGTGAATTGAATTCTATTTTCGTATTTTAAAAACAACGATGACAACTTTTCATTTTTTACGTTATAAATGTAGTGTGGAAGCTAATACAGTATAACCTGGATTTAGCGTCATTTAAGGGACTCTGATGCGTATGACGTTGTGAACAAGTACCGTTATATACAAGGTTGAATATTAAGTGTAGAGAATCAATTAAGTGCACAATTATTTTATTCACGCTTAACATTTGCCACTCAAAGAGGATTAAAAAAACCTACTTCAATTTACTTTTAGAAAATAAAATAAAAAACGACATGCCATTTAACTAGGCAACACAAAATATTTATAATTATCCGAAATTTATTGGTACTTGAAAAATAAATGTCCATTAAAGAATACTTGATGTTCAGAGCACAGTTAAACCAGATAAGTCTTTTTATTATGCACTGCCCCAGTCTTTATGTGCGCTAATTCTGTGTTCTTTCATACATGAGTGGTTTAAACGCCATTAAGAATTTACATTACCAAGGGTTGACACTCCCATTCTGTAGCATAGAAATGAAGCTTAATTTTATTTACTTACTTAGCCTGTGCCTCAGCTTGCATGAAAATGAACTCCCATTTTCTAGAAAACATTTTCTGGAGCCTTGCCAAGTTCTCGGCCTCATAATCCACCAGCTCCAGCCTCGTCTTGTTCTGCATTGTTCTCTTGCAGAGATACACAGCTGAACCGGCAATAAAAGAGATAAAAAAAAACTTTTTGCTCGATTTGAATTTTTAAGTTAATAACAATTCTTTTCTGCTGCAAGAGTCTGCATTTGGCGAATCGGGTCTTTTTCAGCCTCGGAATAGTCTGCGAGCAGGAAGAAAATTTTCATTGCACTATCTAGGTCGATCTCTCTACCGATTTTGAAGATTAGGTTACAATGAATCTGAACTTTCTCTGCTAAGTTTGCCGAGATTCAAATTTACCGAGGGTATCCCTAATAAATGGGTAAAAAAGGTATTTTATGTCTGTCTCATAATCACAGAACTTGCATGCCAACGATTTCACACCTTAACCCTTTCAGTCCCAAAAATTTACTACACTACAGAAACATCTGATATTCACAAAATAAGCTTATTTTAGGTCAAATATACGAATTCCATAAGAAAAAAAAATTCATTAACATTTTTTATATGGTTTTTGAAACAATGCCAAAAATTTTTAACTGTGGAAAACAACAAAATAAAAAATATATATATTACCTAAAAACACTTCGAGTTATATATTTAAAGGTATCTGACCATATTATTAAAAAAAAATTAGTAATTATTTAAACCGAAATATTTTAAATTGTGTTTTAAATATGTGGAACTGAAGTGAACTTATCAAAAATCAGGAGAAACGCTTGTTGACTAATTTCTAAATAAAAAAAATAGTAGTTCTGACTTCTATTGAGATTAATGTAAAATATTGTCTGATAGCACAAAGTGTGAAGAATCGAATGATGTGTGTTTGGGTGTCATAACAGGACATAAAAATTTTGAAAAAAATATTGAAAGTGATGATGCCAAATGGCATCACTGGGACTGAAAGGGTTAAAAACATGATGACCTACCCTGAACTCGAATATGTGATCTTCGAGTTATGGGGTGATAGCGAGTGATGATACTATATAGTAAGGAAAGAGAATAGAGCGGCACATGTATGGGCGCAGTAACGCAACAAAGAAGCAGGCTAAAGCGGTACAATTTGGGATACCTCAGTGTCAGTTTCCATAGTTTCGGCTACTATATTATGCTCAGTAGCTCAAAAAACTGCTAAAGCGGTGCATCTTCTGATACCTCAGTGCCGGTATGTTATGCGCAGTCGCTCGAAAAGCCTGACAGCCCTGCTTCAAACCATTTGAACTGATACACCCCTCTACTTCTCCTTCCTAACTCTGTGGATGATACGCTAAGAAGTTTTGTTACGGTTTAAATGAGAGTACTGTAGAAGTCCAATTATTTGAAGTGTTGCAAAGTATGCCTATTTCAGAAAGAATTCCACTTTACCTATCTGTTACTGTTTGTCTAAGTTGATGTCATTCCTTGTAATTTTTTCAACCCAACAAAAAAACAAACAAACTCAGGAATGGCAGACAACTAAGACAAATACTAACATATTAACCGTGTTTTAAAATTTATATAACTTTTTGCACTGAGTGTAACTTGTTTTATTTTACATACTCCTCTCTTATTAATGTAAGTTATATTTTGATTATATAATGGAATAAATTTTCAATGTCTATTATTCGCCAAGGGATCTAAAAGAAACTATCATTTCAACATAAGTTGAATAAAAAATTATTACAAAAATTAAAAACTCAAAATGCCAAACAGTATCTACGGTATTTTGCAGTTTGGTTTTGGTTTCTGGGATGACAACCAAAACTAGCACTTCATGATCTCACAGCCCAACAATACATCAAGTAATTGATTAAATTATACTTTTTATCCCTATTCACTACTATTATCCGAATGTGGTTATATTCCAATGCTTCGGTTAACTGGATTTCACCACAGTAAGTTTTGATTGCCAAACGATGATTTCTTAGACAGCGTTTTCTGCTTAAATTCAATTCCCGATGGATACCGAGAATACAACTATATATTCCAATAGGATTTTGCAAAGTGTAGGGGAGAGAAGGGGAATGGCGCCACCTTAAGGGAAATTGAATTTTCATGCAGAATTGTGTTGCAATTAATGTAAATTGTAATGAGCATAGCATACTACAGTTCATAACCTATCTTGTAGTAATTTTTTTTAAATTTAAATCTTTAATAGAAACTGAATAAAATTGTATTTTTCGAAAGCTCGCACAATGGCGGGATTACCCCGGTATCTGGGGTAATGCCGCCACATCAATAAACAAAGCAAATAATCTATAAATAATGTAAAATTACATAGTAAAGGCAATACAAATAGAACTAAAATAGGTTTAATTAACTTTGGAATGGTAAATTGTACACGATACATCTCTTTTATTAACTTTCTATGTGCAACTAATTATGCAGGTTTTTTTTTAAAGCTTCGTTGGTCTTTTTGACCAGTTCAGTTATTCTTTTTCGGATAAGTGGCATCTCTAACGAAAACTAATAGGTTGCAGGGCCAATATATGAAATTTCTATTTTACGGATTATGCCGCCATCCTTTTGCATGTGGTGGCATAACCCCAGAGTGATGTGGCGGCATTACCCCAGTAAGACAACATGGCATAGACGGCTTGTTTAAGGAAAGGTAGTTAGTCTAGCGTCCAAACTAATGACGTGATAAAATAGCCAAATAATTACTCTATTAAATGATATATAACTGATTTATCTAACTTAGAGATAGCAGTCACTTATCGCTTAATTTCAGAAGGCTCAAGATTAGATGAAAATCACTAAAAACAGTATTTTTTAAATAACTTTACACCAACTCACCGCACGGCCATTAGCGTCTGTACTACAAATTACTTTGGTTCCTGCTACAGGTCAGCGCTCACAGCCCCCCTCCCACACACACAGCTGGCGAGATACAAGGGGTGGCGGCATTACCCGAGGTGGCGGGATTCCCCTTCTCTCCCCTAGATGTTGAACTTATTATAGTTGACATATTTCAAGAAGTATCCTTACTATGATGATTTGGGTGATAATGGTTTCACAAACACAAACTTTTGATATAACTGAAGAGTACAGGGGAAGAACCGCTTGATTTCTTTAGAATCTTTCCGTAATTGTGTATGCTTGGCGGACATTGGCGACCGGAAACCGGTTTTTCTTTCTGTTCTTCATTCGCGGTACTCGTATCCACTGATCTCTGGCGTGTATTAGGGTTGCCACGAAACATAAACAAAGCGAGTAACCGGTTTATTTACACCAGTTTCGGCGATTTCTCGCTATCATCCCCAGAAAGCCTTCCTCGAAATAAAGCGGTTGTTCCACTGTTCTTCAACTGTGAGCAATGCTTTTTGATGCTTTGTGATTCCAAAATAATTAGGCCCTTGTTCGAATGCTTCGAAAAAGGGCCTAAAGCAAATCCCCGGAAAAGATAACGGAAATCATTAATATATTAAAAGCGCTTTTTACTAAAAGCTTCGGGAAATATAGAAAATTCACTGGCATATATTATGGTAAGCTGTAGTAAGACGCATTTTAAAGCTGGCAAACCATACTTTTCAAAGCGTCGTCTTCAGGAAACAAACGGGTTTTTGTCCCCAAATGTGTCAAATAAGCGATAATAGACTGTAGTAACAAAAATTTCATTTATAAAAAAGCTATTTTTTTAAATAAATGTTAATTATTTTTTGTAAAAAATGTGATTTTTTTCTTGCATAATTAAAAAAATAAATTAATGGTCAGTTTTTCTTTTATGAAAAAAAAAAAAGCTTTGACTCTTTTTATATTAGTTTTTAATAAATGTTTTTGTAAAAGCAAAATATTTTTCAATATTTTTTACCAGCTTTTAAATAAAAATGAACCAATAAATAACCTTTAAAATCTTACCGTAATCTGTATTCTCAGGCTCCCAACAGTTTGATGGCCAAAAGTAAGGTGTCTAAAAATACAACATAGCTCTACATTAGAAATTTCTAAGAAATCTGAGTTCAAATAGACCTTCATATATCATATATTTTAAAATATAGATAACAAAATTAAAAGTAGAATTAAAATAAGGAAAAAAGTTATCCATTAAAAACAATAAGACCTCTTCTACAAACAATAATACTAGTCGACAACAAATAATCAAAACTTTTAAGGCCTAGAAGAGAAAGATACATTCTTTAAGGATTTGTTGTGTTAAATACGAATACTGTCTCTCTCTTTCATATATCTTAAGCCAAAAAAAAAAAAATCGTGAATATCTCAAAAATTAAGCTAAGAAAAAATTGATCAAGATATTCGTGTTAAGCACGCCAAATTGTTTCACAATTTGGTATTTACCCCCATACCACGCCTTTTTCACTGTTACTTTGTGCAATTAAAGTAAACACTAAAAGTGGGAAACTTTATAAATATAGCCTAGAGAAATTCTATTGAAATTTCTTATAGCAAAATGTTTAAGCTTTAATGTTGAATTCGTGAAGTAATTACTATTGGTGATTACCTGGAACCTGTAATATGCCCCATCAGCCTTAACCGTAAGAATGTGATCGTCAATGGGGAATAAATATCCATGAGCAGCCAAGAGATGAGCTAAGTGAAGTGCTTCCACTGAAAAGATAACCGAATTTACATTTTGTAGACTTGTTTTTAGTACATTAGAAGGTGCATACTCCGAACATCAGCTCAAAAATCTTCAAAATGAGTATTTTTTTAAACGTAGCATTTTTTGAGTATATATGCAAGCTAAATTTCCATGAAACTCACGTGATCAAAAACAGCTTTCGACGTAGGGATTCATGTTCTTGGAGATTTTTTTTAAATAGTGCTACAGTTAGCATACGCTTCATTAAAACAAACATGCGCACCTTCGAAATTGTCATAGGACATTTACAAAGTTTGATTATTAAGAATTGGAGCTTAGAATACAAGCATTTGCTAAAAAGTACAGTTTTCAGTTCTGAGAGCATTCAAAACACATTTAGTTTAGTTTGAATTATCGTCGCACTAGAGCTACACGAGGGCAATTGGCGACGTGCGTCGTAATTTAGAACCACAGTCAAGTGTCGTAATTTAGAACCACAGTCAAGTGAATAGGCCCCCAATACACTTTTAAGGCGCGTTTACATGAGCCATCGAATTCATGGAATGCCAAAATCCCCATTAGGGGAAAAAGAGGTCGAGCAAGATTTCTAACGCAAATGATAGTCTGTGGCCAAATCCATGGTATGAGACATCAAACCCTAATTCATTAGGGTTTGCAAAACCCTTCAATGAACCCTGCAATTCCGGATCTGTCTGGTTGAAAATCCCCAAGAGGGAAAAATTGCTGAATTTGCTCTTCAATCCATGGATTCGATGGCTCATGTGAACGCGCCTTTTGTAGTTTATCACCATATAGTACAGGTGTTGATGTGAAAGATCACGCCTATTGGACAAGGAAGCCACGACTTATATTATAAAAAATGCTAAGAGGCAATTTAAGTGTTTTCACCGGAAATGACGAATAACTTACATTTAATTGAATTACCGACTGATTAAATTAAACTTTAACTCATGTGAAGGATACCATTCGACGTGAATTTAAAGCATGTTTGTTTGCAAATGAGTTTGAAATTCCTGCAACTTTCCCTTTCAAGGTGGCAGCTCATCATCAAAATACTTTGGGGAGGACTGGACCAATTCGGATGACAGGAGTTCGAGTGATTTGAATGCGGATAAACGGAGTACGAATGATTCGAGTTATACTACGTACATGTGTCAAATTTTGCAGGAATCACAATCATAAATCGGATAATTTTGTCTCGAAAATAATTAGTATTTTGGTATACTTGCTTTTTGGTTAGAGTTATTGAGAGATTATAACAATCGTACAAGTCATATTGCTAGATACTGCAGTTTACCGGCCTACGGCTGCAAAGTTGTCAGCTAATTATTAAAATGAAATTGAATCTTACTTTGGTCTTCCATTTGCAAATGTTTCATCATCCAATTGATTAAATCCGAACCTGCAATATAAAAACTTTGTTAAATGTTTCTTTCTAATCATTCTCAGTAAATTTGTTGGATAAATCGCAAAATCATCGAACGAGATAAGTTTGTGTTATACACGATCACTTTCCTTCAATAAAACTCTTTACAATAAAATTCTTTTGTGCATTCCCCCTATTACCCCCCTTATATCCGCTTCCAGAGAGACAAGCAAAAAAAAAAAAAAAAAACGATATAACCGAATGCGCGATGTAACGAGCGACTTGTTAAATATTGTACTTTTGATGTATTTATACTCTCAACAAAGATTTTGAAATAAAGCACAGTAGGTATTTGAAAGATAAAACTAAGTCAGATTAAATAATATAACTAGCCTGAAAAAGAAACAAAAATTTAAAAAGGAATTATTATAATTAATAAAATTAGACATTACACATTTGCACAGGTAATACTATACATATTTCACTCATTTTAGAGTAAAAAAAAACCTTCTAAAGTTAGCTGCTTTGATTTTTCTCGTAAAGCTTGTTTTCCGGCAAATATCATGGAGCGAAAGTTTATAAGTTGAGGATAATACTAATTAAAAAAAAGAGAAAAACTTGGGAGACATGATACAAGGCGTGATATATCCGAATGTGCGATGTAACGAGGCGCTATACAATTTATCAACTAATGCAGAAAGATGATTTTGAGACTCGTCGAAACATGAGAATTAGTACTATCAATAAACTATTTGCGCCAAAAATCTACGTTGCTTCTTTCTTGAAACTTCTCATGTTTCATTCTCTAAGTTGAAGATATTTCTGAATGCAGAACGATGCATCAAAAAGTGATAAAAGGTAAATACGTATTAAATATAAATACCGCCGGCCCGTTGGCACAGTGGTTAGTGTACTAGCCTTTGGAGCTGCTGGGCTCGGGTTCAAATCCCGGTAAAGGCATGGGTGTTTGTGGTTGTCAATAAATGTTGTTATTTGTCTAAATGTTTGTGTCGTCATTCTCTGTGTGTCTCTTGTGACTGTCTCTTCTGGAGAGCTGGGTAATGGGCTATAAAGCCTACACTCTCCCTTCTAGAGGGCGCAATCACAGCCCTTTGTCATTTGTCAAATATAAATACTATTTTGAAGTTAAAAGAAGGTCTATTCGTAACGTTAATAACCAAGTTTAGTAACTAAACAAGATCATGGACTATATCTAGATTCTACTTAAAAAAATAATGAAAATTCTACTCTGGTTTCGATATTATATAATATTTAAAACTGAATTAGATACTTTATTTTTTTAAAATTATGAATATTCTCCAAAATTTAGAAAGAATTGCCCAAGAGAACTTTACAACTTTTTTTATTACCTAGCTGTCATTATCAACTAAACTTTATCCCATACATAGTTTTAATGTGGCTTATTGCATAAAGCTTTAAAAATATTGAGGGAGAATATACTTATTACGTTGAAAACTTTTGAGACAAATCTATAATAAATCCGAATTTAATGAAGGTAATTTAGCTGCAAAGCTTAAGGTAATTTTTCCATTAAATAAGATTAATTCAGCTTACAATTAAAATGTAGTTCGCAAATACTGACTTACCGAGGTTAAATTGATTACAGCAATAATTATTTTGATGAAATAAATTTGATTTTAATGGAGCCCCGAAATATTAGAATTAAACATTTGATTCAATGTTACAAAGCAAATAAGGTATTTTATTCAGAAAGTATTTATCAAGGATATTCAAGCAAGTCTTTCTACCTGACAACTAAGCAGGTTCAAAAAGTGTCGCTACCATAGAGGTAGTCGTTACTGTTGAAAAAAGCGATTTTTAAAAGAATTTATAATATGATTTTTTTTATTTAAAAGTAAAATTTGTAAAAAGTAACTGTCAAGGGCTAAACTAGCTGCCCAATATACCATTTGTGAATACAATAGATTTTAAAGAAGCTAAAAATAGTGAGAACTGAATAAAACTAAATAATTTATTGAAACATTAATCAGAAAGGTTGTGTTTGAATACCCTTTTGGAGTGATCACGAGTTTTTCTTTTTTTTTCTAGAATTGTTTTTTTCTTTTGAGGATAAACCGACGCATCTAATTATTGATACTCATATACTAAACTCATAATTAATCAAATAACATTTGATTTGAAAGTATTTATTTTTGCTATTATAAATTGCTAAGTCTAATGGAACTTGGGATCGTATATTAAATACATATTTTGTTCTCAAAACAAAAATGATTATTACGAATTACTTCATAATTACTTCCGAATTACTACATATATCATAAAAAGTAACGGAGTTCATACAAGAAGGATCCCAACTCGCATTCTCCAAAGTGTAACGAAGATATAGAGTCCGGTATGGGGGTTCATTCGTTCATTTTTAGGTTGCGGTCGTCAAAGCCGTCAAACAACGAATAATAACTTATATTTTCTTTTGAGAATGTGAGTTCGGCAACTACACTCCTTGCCAACCTAAGTTGGGGAAATAGAAATATGCTATGGAGAAGATCCTTCCGCGGATGTAAAGAGTTCCATAAATTATTCGTGAATCCATCCAGAAAACATGTTTTAAACATTAATTTTATTTAAGGTCTAATAGATTTGAATATTATTTCAGAAAATTTGGTAATTTTATCAGCATGAAAGTGTATTTTGGTTAAATTGCATTCGGATAATTTTGGCATGTAAATATTACTTTACAAGAGTTTCGAACTATGGACCAACCGCTATTTTCCCTATTCCTTTTTACTATTTGTTTTTACCCAAGTTAGTTTGGCACGGAGTGAAGACTCTTCATGTAACGTATTGATTTGGAAAAAGGTGGAGTCACAATAAAAACTCTTTTTCATTATTTGCTAAATTTATTCAACTATAACGTGACTTGAAATTAATGTTCACGAGAATCCATTTGGGTTTTTGCTACCTTGATAAAATAAAGTAAGAAACTCGACTTGTAGAATCGTTTTTATTTTGGTTTTATGTGATTATAATTATAATTGACTTTTAAAATAAAGTATATGGTAAAACATTGTATTTCCCAACCACAGTACAAAATATTCTATTACACTTTAAGGGAACATTTTGTGGTGTCATTAGAACATTTCATAGCACATTGAATTCTTGGTCCAAGAAGGAATTACAGTACTTTGTTCTTTGTAACTTTTTTTTCAGAACACTCTTTAATTTGAAATTTAAATTTTGAATCGCTAAAATAACAGTTTTTTTTAATTACACGCAGCATAAGAGGTTTTAACCGTATTGCAAACTTGAGACATGTAGGGGAAGGTGGGTTCCCTTGGACCTATTTTGACTTTTCAATTTTTAATTTCTTAATTACTTGCAAAAAGTGAATAAAAATATTTTTACTAAATAATTTATGTTGTTATATACAAGATATATTTATTTTAACATGTTATTTAAATGATTTCAACTATAAAAAAAATAAATACAGAACAATGTAATTAGGACCAAGGTACACCACCGGCGGTGTACCTTGGTCCAACCGGTAGTGTACCTTGGTCCAATTATTAAAAGGTAGAGAGACTCGATTTACTGTCCAAAAACCAGAATTTTTTAGCCACATAAAATTCAAAAATACATTTTACAACCTACTCTTATTTCTAGACAAGATTGTAGTAATTGGTTATGTTAGGTCAATTGGCTTAGTAAGGGGTTTGATTGCCTTAGTTTTTTTTAGTGCCCTTTTGGCTTTTTCAGCTGTTATGCGATCTTTCTCAGGTGTATCCGTTAAAATGCAGCATAAAATTAAACTGTCATTTCATGCCATAGAAAACATTTGGCTATCTTTCTGTCATAAATTTGAAAAAACAACTAAAATATTTTCCCCTATGTTTATACAACTAGGCCTAAACGTAAAAAGGATGTTCTGCTTAGATATTTATAAAAAAACATATTTTTAGATGTGCATGCAATAATTGTTTTCTATATTATATCAATATGGATAAAATTTTATAGGCATTTATTTTTAATAATTAACTACAGAAAAATTATTTATTACACCATATAAAAATTTCTTACAATTTTCCATTCTAAATAATTTTACAAATCAGGGTTGCATATTAATAGCTTAAAATACTTAATTTTTCAAAGGAAAAAATTTACTTGAATTTTATAAAGGGTTTTCAACAATCTGAAGCACATAAGACCTTTAGTAGTGTACCTTGGACCAGTCCAAGGTACACCACTTGTATTAGGTTCGAGGTACACCACTTGGATATTAAAAACAAAATAGTTAATCACCATGTTAAGGTTAGACTTAACTTAATTTCAAGCGCACTGTTTTATAGCTAAAACTTTGCTTTATATTGCATAACCATCGTTTCTGAATAAAAACTACATATTTGAGTATAAAAATACACTAAAGTATCTGACAAAAATTTACTTTTGAACTGTGAATTTAGTTTTTCGAAACCTCTTTAATAAATTGACCTTTTAAACAAACAGATAGAACTTCACTGAGACCCCTGGTAGCAAATACTTTAACTGCATGTGGTGTTGTTTCAATATCTAAGCAAATCGAGCTAAAATCAGCATAGGTTCGAGGTACACATATGTCCAAGGTACACCACTTACCCCTACAATTTACAACCATGCCTTACCCCGGAATCAAACCAAGACCCCCATCTCTGTCCAGAGCTATAACTCACTAAGGGGGCGAGCTATAAATAAGTTGTTCAACAGTTTTGAAAATTTCGGTATTTTTCCTTTGCAGACGATTTCCCATCTTTTCACAGCATATTCATTTTTTTGGAAGGATTTATAAAGTGCTACTGACAGAATTTTTTAAAAATAATTTTTGTTTTACTCTTTTTACTCACAGTTAAGGGATTAGGTATAGTCCTTATAAGAGGTGCCTACAAGGGGGTCAACGAATAAGACTTCGTAGTTAAAAATTGTATTGGAGGAGGTTAAAAAATTGAAAAATATATAAGTAAGCCTATTTTGACTGCAACCCCCCCCACATAATCAATTTCTTATTCTTTCTAATTATACACACTCACCAAATATCGATACCTCTCTCAACTTCCTTCAACGAAACAGATATTTAACCAACTTGCCGTTGTTCTTACTTTATTTCGATAGAATTTTCGAGAAACTGAAAAATAAACTGGTTATGGATAGGTCGGGTGGAAATTTCCACTCGTCTGTCTGCCTGTATTCTCCTTCCAATTTAATTTTTAATAAATCGACTTTAGGTTAGTTTAAAAAGCGCACTTTAGCTACACGAGAGCTATTGGCGAAGGACGCCGTAATTTCGAACCAAAGTTAAGTGACGAGCTGACGCCTGATTAGGCACTCAACGTGACCGTTAAGGCCGACATCGTACGCAGCGTAGGTATTTTGAAGCATATTTAACGTGCTTCCCTGTGCCTGGAACCTGGGATCTTCCGCATGCAATGCAAACGTCTTAACGAATTAGGCTCCCCAGTCTATCTGAATTTAGAATTTTTTTGTTTAAAAGGACACGTACCTATACCACCTAACCTATACCACCTAACATCACGTACCTATTTTTTACATTTTATCCTACTCTCTCTACGTCGGCATTTCTGCTCATCTGTACATACTTTTTCAATTTCCGTTCTAACGTATTATTTTCACAATTATCCTTTTGTGTGAAAGATATGACATCATAAACCATTCTTATAATTTTGCCCTGCCTATCCATTAGATTTGAAATTCTGTGAGTATTAAAGTAAAACTAAAATTGGTTATTTCAGTTCCTGCAAAACTCCTTCTTTATTATTAAATATATTGAATTAATTTTATTGTTTTGGGCCTTAGCCCGTTTACAATGGTTGGCAAATTACGAGTCTTAAAAGGAGACATAACAGAACAACAACTACAAATGAACTTCCTAAAAACACTTAAATGCAAAAAAAAGGAAACACGGAAGTATAGGGGTAAGTGGTGTACCTCGGACGTATGTGTACCTCGAACCTATGCTGATTCTAGCTCGATTAGCTTAGATATTAAAACAACTACAAATGCAGTTAAAGTATTTGCTACCAGGGATCTCAGTGAAGTTCTATCTGTTTGTTTAAAAGGTCTATTTATTAAGGAAGTTTCGAAAAACTAAATTCATAGTTCAAAAGTAAATTTTTTTGTCAGATTCGTTAGTGTATTTTTTTACTCAAACATGTAGTGTTTATTCAGAAACGATGGTTATGCAATATAAAGCAAAGTTTTAGCTATAAAACAGTGTGTTTGAAATTAAGTTAAGTCTAATCTTAACTTGGTGATTAACTATTTTGTTTTTAATATCCAAGTGGTGTACCTCGAACCTTATACAAGTGATGTACCTTGGACTGGTCCAAGGTACACTACTATAGGTCTTTTGTGCTTCAGATTGTTGAAAACAATTTTTAAAATTGAAGTAAATTTTTTCCTTTGAAAAATTAAGTATTTCAAGCTATTAATATGCAACCCTGATTTGTAAAATCTAGAAGAATGGAAATTTGTAAGAAATTTTTACTTGTTGTGATAAAGAATTTTTTCTTGTAGTTAATTATTTAGATTTATGGAAGGCGATAAAATTTTAACCATATTTATATAATATAGAAAATAATTATTGCATGCTCATCTAAAAAGATATTTTTTATGCTAAATATCTAAGCAGAACATCCTTTTTACGTTTAGGCCTAGTTGTATAAACATAGGGGGGAATATTTGAGTTGTTTTTTCAAATTTAAGACAGAAAGATAGCCAAATGTTTTTCTATGGCATGAAATAACAGTTTAATTTTATGCTGCATTTTAACGGATACACCTGAGAAAGATTGCATTGCAGCTGAAAAAGCCAAAAGGGCACTAAAAAAATTAAGGCAATAAAACCCTCTTACTAAGCCAATTGACCTAACATAACCAATTACTACAATTTTGGCTAGAAATAAGAGTAGGTTGTAAAATGTATTTTTGAATTTTATGTGGCTTATAAATATTGGTTTTCGGACTGTAAATCGAGTCTCTCTACCTGTTAATAATTGGTCCAAGGTACACTACCGGTTGGACCAAGGTACACTACCGGTTGGACCAAGGTACACCGCCCGTGGTGTACCTTGGTCCTAATTACAATTTTCTGTATTTATTTTTGTAATAGTTGAAATCATTTAAATAACATGTTAAAATAAATATATGTTGTGTATAACATCATAAAGTATTAAGTAAAAATATTTTTATTCACTTTTTGCAAGTAATTAAGAAATTAAAAATTGAAAAGTCAAAATAGGTCCAAGGTAACCCACCTTCCCCTACTAATTAATAATTGCATCGGTGATAAATATTAAAATTTAAAACGGATATTATATAATGATAGATATTATAATAGTTTTTGTTATGAAATTTTAGAAAAGCTAGTAATTTGTTAGAATTTATTAAGTATTTTTGTCTGAAGGATTCGTAAATCGGGTAAGTTTTGGTTTGGTTTGGTTTGAATTATCGTCGCATTAGAGCTACACGAGGGCTATTGGCGACGGGCGTCGTATTTTAGAACCACAGTCAGGTGACGAGCCACACCTGAATAGGCACCCAACGCAACCGTTAAGGGCGACATCGTACGCAGCGTTGGGACTTTGAAGGATATTTAACGTGCACTCCCTTACACGGGGTATTATTCGTCGGACATTTTTGGCTACACGAAATCGGGTAAGTTAAAATTATACTTTCCCAAGTTTCATTTTCGGATGTATTGCACATTTTACATGCATTGTCAAGAAATATTTCGCAGATTGAACCGTTAAAATATAAGCGTGTGTGATTATAACGCAACTGCATTATAATTCATTCTATTGATTCGTCAATACATCAACATTTGAGGCTAGATAATTTTTAGTTAAATGTTAGCTTTTGATGAATTTGAAATAACAGTGATTGGTATTGTTAGCTATGCGTTATACAAGCATTGTTATTAATCATTTCTTTTTTTAATAAATCACATAAAATAAATAGGTAACTTAAAAAAATCTTTAGCAATTCTTAAAAAATGAGCGACGAATAATACGAATTTTATAACGATATTGGTTTAATTTTACACCAAACAGACAATTAAGCCATATTAAATCTTTATTCAAATCCTATTTGCTTCAAATGTACATTTTAACATCTCTACATACGAACCGAAAAAGTACAAGTCCATCACCTTAAAGTTTTGAAACGAATTCGTGGATTTAGAGGCATGCTTTGACCAATTTTTTTGATGAAAAGTGCAATCTTTCCCATATCAAATCACAAAATAGGGACATATCATTCTATTTTGCACTTTAGTACAATGCATAGATAGTCACCTCTTCAAAAACGACAAAAAAAAGTAGGAAATTTTAACGCAAGTTCAATCCACACAATTACGAAAGTTCCTTCTTCATACTAAAATTTGAAGTTTCTTGAGAAAAACCGGTTTCTTTAAACCGGTTAAAATTTAACCGGTCTCTTTAGTGCTGTTTAAACACGTTCGGTTTAACCGAATATTGAAAAATATGCTTTTGAAAACACCGGTTTTTCCCCTCAAAAACTCTAGCATCAAGGTGGTAGTTTGTAATGGTGTAGAGTGAATTTACTTTGGAATAACCAAATTTTTTTGGTGTTTTTGAAGAGGTAACTATCTCTGTATTGTACTAGAGTGCAAAAAAGAATAATCTGCTGCTATTTTGTGATTTTATATGGGAAATATTGCACTTTTCATTAAGAAAATCGATCAATGAACGTCTATAAGTCTACGAATTCGTGGCAAAACTTTAAGGTGATGTGCTGGTATTCATTCGGTTAGTATTCAGATATGTTAAATTGTAAATTTGAAGCAAATATGATTTGAATAAAGATTTAAAGTGACTATATTGTCTTTTTATTGTAAAATTGTACTAATATCGTTATTAAATTTGTTTAGTTCACCGGATATCGTATTTTTTTTAAAAAATTTATCATATAAAAAATATATGATTCATTGATAAAAATGCAAAATTAGGTCATTATGTTCTTTAAATTAGCATAATCTCGTATTTGTGTCTAAACTTTTGGGACCATACAAAATTTTATTTTATGAAAAAAAATTTTGTTATAGCAAATCAAGCTATTATATTTCAATTATAGCATTTCAAAATACTTCTTTAATATATATAGGGATGTTTCGAAATTCTACTATCCCAATTCTAAATTTTACAGCTAAAAAAACGTCATTGTCTAAACTTTTGGATCGCAGTGTATTAAGAGTGAAAAGTTTGATCTTCAGATAAAGTGGACCGAATAGAAAAAAATTGGCTGATGTTAAATTAGCAAATGACGTTTTTTTCGGTTTCTAATAATAACTCTCAACTCCAGTCCTGAAACGCTAAACTTTAAGCCCTGCAACATGACACTAAACAAAGATCTATCACAGATAATCCTTCTATGAAAATACTTATTTTATACTGTATTTTTAAAATATTAAAGGTGTTTTTACATATATTTTCCGATGATTTCCCTAGATGATATCTTAAATCCAACAAATGAAATTTTGCAAAGAGGCTTAGTTTTTAAATAATCTTTAAGTACTCCTCTCTCTTTCAAAAGTATAAGCAATTAAAATTATAAATCAGGTATTAATTTTTTTAGTGTTCATTAAAACAAATTGTAAGAAATAAAACAAAGTTTTTTATTATTAATTTATTATTTGGTTTTTCTTTGTGATGAATATCTTCAAAAACTCTGTAACTTATTTTTAATGCCTTTAAGAATAAACTTTTTACAAACTAAGAATTAGTTTGTATAGTTACAATAAAATTAAAATGTTAAAGGATTTTATAATCATATGTTACGTATATTTACAAATTTTGTTTTAGACATCAACTTTTATGTTGCGTAAATTTGTAATTAGATTTATTTGTACAGATGAATCCCGAAAATTATTTATTAATTTCTTTTTCGAGTAAATGTACACAACTAAGGTGACTGCGAGTAGTCAGCTTTGCCTGTTAACCCATGTGAAACGTTTTACAGTTTTTTTAAAATTCGTATTATAATCTTGTTTCTTATTCATAAATTACATAAACTTGTTAACTAAAGAAACATAGCATTGGCAAAAAAAGTAGAGATTTAAATTTGTCAGTTGTGAGAGTATTGTCGTTTGTGAGGTGAGTGTTGTGTAAACTAAGGAAATTAAATTTTGGTTATTAAATAAGATTAAAGTTTTCTGATCTCCGCTTTTATCCTTGAGACTTTTTTAATGTGATACGTTTTATTTAACACTGAGTTTTTTGCTTCGGTTGGAGAATTTAAAAGAAAACTTCGCAAGGATAACGTAATGAGTTTTTATATTATTTTTTGAACGGAATGCATTTAAGGTAAAAGAATATTAATTTTACCTCTGAATATGGTTATGCTTTGAAAACTAACTCACATTATTTCCTATTCAATTTCAAAACTTAACTCGTTAAAAACGGTTTACAAGAAAACTTGTCATTCGAAAAATACACTTTTGTCTAAGTGTATCTAAATGAAAAAAATACTAGTTTATTAATACTAATAATTAATTACTTTATAGGATCAATTTGCAAAATATCTCCTGACACTGTATGTAAAATTTGTAATACATCCGAAAATGAAACCTGAAAACAAATAATTTTAACTTGCCCTATTTATGAATCCTTCAGAAGAAAATAAGAAAATACTTTATTCATTCGGTCAATCTTCCATTTTTTCTAAAATTTCATAACAAAAACAATTTTATATTTATAACTACTTAATATCAGTTTTAAAATTTGGACAATATATTTTAAGCTTCGATGAAATCGACAATTAGTTTACTTCCTTGTGTTTCTTATTATGTATTCCAGCATTTGTTTGTATTTCATTTGTTTATTTTTTATAAGTATCCTTGTAATAGATTTATGTTAGTATTATGTAATAGTATTGTTGTAATAGTATTGTGTATAGATTCTGCCAACCATTTTAAGTGGGCTTGGGCCCATTACAGTAAAATTATTATCTATCTATTCTAAAAGCGGTTTACTAGAAAATTTGTCATTCGAAAAATACATTTCTGTCTAAGTGTACTGAATGAAAAAAAGAACAAATAAAGACCATAACACTTAAAAATTTATGTAGGGCTAAGTTACTCGGAAAGCGAATTAAAAAGAACTTAAATTTAACATTATTTCAGTAATGAAAAGTTAATGGTATTCGAAACTGATCGTTAATAGGTTAAGCAAACCTTGAAAACAATATAAAATACAAAATTTACCATGCAATATTAGTTTTGTATAAGAAACTGAGCTTCTGGATAAATAAAGGATTTTGGTTTATCTGGAAGCACAGTCTCTCGAATATGAAAACTAATATTAATATATTGAAACAAAGCATATCCTAGCATTTTGTATAAGATTTTCTTCAAGAGGAAACCAGCAATATTACTTGTTACGTCGTACTTTATGAAGCAGTTCTTCTCTTGTCGGTATCTATGAAAGCTATAAAATACAATTATTTCTGTCGAAGGGGAAAAAGGATGTCCCGGTTATTCATCGTAAGGTGCAACGATTCTTTCATTACATATGTCGGAAACATTTTTCCGGAAATCTTATTACTTTCCATTAAGTTCTCCCTATTTTCATAGAGTTTTTCTGTCGTTGGAAAAGAATGCTTTTAGTTGGTCCGTCATAAATGTAACTGCCGTTTCTGACAAAATAAGTTGCATATTTTATCCACTCTTTTAAACATACTTTTAAAATAATAATAAAAAAATTCCTTCAATGGAAAAGTCGTGCACTACCAATCATATTTTTGTGTCTTTATAAGTTTTCATAACAGGCACATATTAAGGCTGTTTTGAAGGCTAGAATGAAAACTATAAGTGAACGGATATACAGAAAAAAACAGTGCTATAAAAGAACTTCTGCTTTGTTTGAAATACCCATATTTGCCATGTCTCCGACAATATGTGTCAAACCAAACGCTTGCGATGAAGCACCAATCAAAGTAGTTAAGAATTCTGTAGATATTGCAGACCAATGCAAGTTATAACTTTGTCTATAGATAGTTTCCAACGTAAATTTAATTGTCTTTGGCAACATACATACAGCCACTGACTAACAGGATTAGTAGTTTTCCATTGTGCTACGCAAATGGAATTTGGTTAATGTTAATTAAGTGTTTTTCGACACGTTTCCCTTCACTAGCTTTCTTCGTTTCTAGTTTCCTTCACCAGGGTATTCATAAGACATCTACTTTTCGATTTGTATTTTGTGCCCTTACCTTACATAACGGTATTATGTATAAGGTACGTTGCAAGGGAGTTTATATTCGGGCAGTTGTTGAGAGTTCCCGACTACATATTTCTAAAGTACAAACAGAGTTTTAGCACGATCACATACGCTTCGCAATTTTGAACCGTGGTTAAGTGACGAGCTCGACTCCTAAGCCCAACAAAACCTTCAAGCAACAACTTATTCTACGCGGCCGTCATGACTTTGGAGTCCACAGAATTAATGAGCATGTATGACAGTGTATATTCAAACCCTCCATCATTAGCAGTGGTCAAACCTCCCAAGTCATGACCATTCGCGCTGATCCTTTATTGCTTAAGTTCGGTATTCCGATGGGAATCGTTGATTTACTGGCAGGCCTGTAAGAGGGGCAAAGTTTATATTTGCGAAGTGTTTGAGCTCAGTAATGACTACTCGGCCGGGAATTCTTCATCATTTGCGATGAAATGTATAGTTTCGAGTTATGCACGAAGATAGTGGAAGAATATATATTTTTCAAATATGTTTGGAGAAGTTTGTACAACCATGAAGTATACAATAGATACAAACAACCAAATATACTAAGAGTCATAAAGTCATACAGGATCAGATGGCTGGGACATGTTTTTCGACGTGAAGATCTGGACCCAGTTAAAAAGCTGAAGTTTTCAAGGATTGAGGGTACAAGGAGAAGAGGGAGACCAGCTACGAGGGGGTTAGACAGTGTTGAGAGGGACCTGAAAGTGATAGGAATAACCAGATGGAGAAATCTGACTGCAAGTTGCCCTTCTAGAGAAAGCAGACTGAGAAAGCCTTGGCCTGCACCGGGCTGTAGTGCTGTTAAAGAACAAAGCATGTGTTTGTAGAGCTTCAAAGAGTTAAATAAACATTAAATTACAGTTACAGCTTTGTCTAGTAATCTTGAGAACTGTGCGAGGACTGTCGCCGGTAACTCGTATCGATCCAGCAACTTCGAGAAATGTTTTCCATTAGTTTCTACCTTCTTCTGAATTGCAGGCCCCGAGGAATATTGCTCTTTCGGGTTCTGGGTCTCGTTTAATCATTCAACCCTTTAGGATGTAGCTATCTCTTTAATAAATTGCACCGTCTTTTAAATATAGCACATGATGATATAGATAAACAGATTGAGAAGGAAGTGTTTCTTCAGTAATTTAGTAATTAAAAGAGGTCGGATTAATTGAGGGTTCTTAAATACGCAATTTTCTCTAATCGTTTAGTTTACCATTTCGAGATAATATTTTTAATTAATTGCATTGTGTTTTGTTCAAACTTCCTTAGTAAAAATTGCAGCATAACAACTGTACTTTATTTGTTGTTAAAGTAATTTGAGAATGTGGCTAAGTATATGGATGTACTTAGAATATTTCGGAAAGGGAAACGTTCACCCGCTTTGAAATGAATCTCGATAAATGATTATTTAACACTTGATGGAATGTTTTTGTTGTTATTAGTTAAAATTAATATTTTTTCACCATTATAGTTAAAATTAATATTTTTTCACCATTATAGTTAAAATTAATATTTTTTTACTAACTCAACAAACCGTATGATTTCATTTAAATCACCTCAGGCAGTTATCAATTGTTCCCATTATTATGTACAGTAATTAAATAGAACATTTGCATGAAATCAAATATTCTAAACCTTTGCAAAGACTTTCTAGTAAAATTACTTAAAATGTTGATTATGTAAACTAAATGCATAAATTCATGTGAGCCTCCTAAATTATGTAACTATACTCAGTATTGAAATTCATTTTCTTTATCGAATGTCCCGAGTTTAAAGAGAGATAAGCTTTGACAGTAATAAGAACAACTTAAATTAACTAAGAAAAATTACGAAGAATCAATTTAATTATTAGTTATGAGCATTTGAAAATGAATATACTGAGATTATTACAACTTATTTCCAAATGAACACAAATTCCCTCTAATTTTATTTCTATTCTAAAAAATACAATACTGTTTGTTACCTCGTCACTACTTGTCATCTTTAAAATTGTTGGAGATATAAGTGTAACAGCCGACCCGGCAGCACAACGGTTAGGGAGCTATCCTTTGGAGCTTCTGGGTACGGATTCGAAACCCCGTAAGTCATGAATGTTTGAGTTTGTCAATAAATGTTGTTATTTGTCTATGTGTGTGTCGTCCTTTCTTTGTGTGTCTCTTGTGACCGTCTCTCGACTTCTTCGAGCGGGGTAACGGGCTATAAAGCCTGCGCTCTTCCCTTCTAGAGGGCGCATTCACTGTCATTTGTCATTTTCTCAAGAATAATAATGTAATTCAAATGGAAACAATACAAAATCTCTAACTATCGCACAATGTGAAAAATAGCGTGAAAATATGAGAATTTTATTAAAAAGTGAATATTTTTGATAAAAATATAACAGGTTTACTTTTCCCAATATCCTTCAATTTTTATCAATGTAAACTGGATTTATATCTAAGTTGTAAGAGAAGATATTACATATTGAATTGTTACGTACATATAGGCTGCCTATAGTACAGAATAACTGCGTATATAAGCTTGAATCCAAAATTCAATTTGCAATCTAAAGATTCAATCAGTAACATAGGAATAAAAGAAATTTTTTCTTTTATTTAACAGAGTTTCAGTTTACTATAAGCAAACTCTCCCTGCACAAGAAACGTCTTTTAGTACTGTTTTATGTAATAATATATAGTTGATATATGCCCAAAAATTGAATAAAACTCACTAATATATAGCACATATTTAACTTCAAGGAACTCAAGTTATAGGTTAATAATTCTAGGAAAATCATGCATATACACGATTGTTTACTATAGGAACATAAGATTAATGTTCCCAAAAATAGTTTCGTTTAATGGAGTCCAGTACTTTGCTCATTATACTATTTTCGCACTTATTTGAATCAAAATTTTTTTATGCACAATTAACATCGGTATAAGCTACTTTGCATCCAAAAAAATTTAAATTCTGAAAAAAATGTAAAAATTTAGAAATTTGTCATCAAATTTTTAAAAAAACTACTTTTGAATCCTACTCCTTTTCATTATTTCAATTTTGTGCAATCAAAATCTTATTAGATTTTCTACATCAATTTCCAAATAAAAGTTTGCATTCAAATTTTTTTTTAAAAAGAAAAATACTTAAAAAAATATGAACAAAAAAATCAAAATCTCATGAAAAAAGGCTAATTTTCAACGTCGAACAATGTTTAAAAAAAAACCAAAGCAAAAATGAAAAAAAAGGACATATTCTCTTAAAAAAATATTTTGTATTTTAAAATGTAAATAATTTAGTTAAAAGTTTCATGGATAAAATGCCTAAAAATTTTAAAATAGTTAAAAAAAATGAGAATCTCACTGGATATATTAGCTTATAAAATTTCATTTTAACATTAAGGGCGATTTAGCATACCATTTTAAAACAAATTGCTTATATCTCCCATGGTAATCTAATTTTGTTATGCCGTTTGCTGTGAACTGCAGAGTAGACCATTGACTATATTATAATTCCATACAACAAAACGAAAAAAAATGAAAAATTTCCTATTTCGAGTTACCGAACTATCTTAAACTTACTCTAAATATTTTAAAACCTTAAAACTCCTTTTTTAAATACAATGTTAGTCTTTTTCAATTCGTTCAAGCGGATGAAGTTTTAATTGAACTTTAATTCTTAATTATTCAAACACCATAGAAATGCTTTTAACTTAAATGATGCCTTAAACCACAAAGTACATATGTTTAAATCTTACTATCATAAAGTTTTTCAAATAATTTTTTATTCTTTAGCTTATTAAAAAAGTATTATTAAAATGTCTAAATCTAATGTTTTTGAAATAATTAGTAATTACTCACAAACGTTAGTTTTCTACCTTAAACATAAATTATTTTTTATATGAAGTACATGTACAGACAGTTTGTAATTTTTACGTAGCTTTTATCATTAAGTATAAAAGGAAGAATAAAATGATTATGCTTTTATTTAATATTTACACAAAATATATCATACATAATCCTTTCCTCAGAAAATGTTTCATTTCAGGTGAAAAATCCCCCCAGAAAATATTGATGAACATTTTTGAAACTTGGATAAACTGGATTAGAGTTACACTTAAATACTACATTGGAAGTACAGAGTGGGTCCAAATCATACAATAAATAAGAATTATTCTGATAGTAAGTAATATTTTAATAATATTTTATTTTGTAAAGTTTTAATCGTCAACATTAGCATAAAAATATTTATTGTGTTAATTTTTTTATTAGAATTTCAGATTTATTTTATTATATGTTCACGGCAAAATATAATGTTGCTGTGAAAATGCATTCTAAATATATTAAAACTATTTATTCTTTTAATAATTAAAACGTCATCTCATATATACATAAATTATGTCAGTGGACCTAAATACATGGGCATGATGGTACACGGCATGATGAAATCATAATTATAAACACATAGACAGAAAAGTCTTAAGGGAGTTTGAGCAACTCTTTTCTTTTTAAATACTTTGCAAAACATACTTTTTTTATCACATATTTGTATGAAAAATTTGTTTAGATGAAGAATATAAGTGTAGGATTTTAGTAGGATCTTAAGAGGTTAAGTAATTTATTTCTCTCTAACAAATAGCAAATTATTAAATAAAATAGTGGACTTTAATTCTTATATATTGACTACAAAAATTACCCTATAATCTCTTGTAATTTTTTTTTACTTTAAATTTCTAATTCTTTTTTTTAAATATTCTGTGGTATAATATCGATATCGACAAAATATCGACGTGACAATGTTTGACGTGCATTATTGAAAACTGATCCGAACAAAACATACGTTGTCATCTCTATATTCTTATAAATGCCAAATAATATTTTTACTCGGACATGACGGAAATGTGTGTTTGACATTTATTTTCACGTAATTTAGATATTTATATTCTTTATAATGATTATATTTGGTGTGTTCTAGCAATGACGATTCAATTAAAAAACATTTATTGTTGGGAAAAAAATTGAGACTTAATTAGGATTTACTGACTAAAGCAATCCACAGACCTGATCTGGTATAGTCTGTGGACACAAATTTTTATACTAATTATTTGATTTTATTTATTCAATCTTTTTTAAGTAGATAAAATATTCACCATCACAGATTATTTCAAGGAAAAACATAAATTTTCTTCATGTGAAAGATAGCTTGCGGAAACATGGTTTTGCATATATTGTAAGGAATGACCAGCATACACTTTAGAAAACCTCACAATAAACCAGATTGACATTTTGTATCCTTTAACAATATGCTTACAGTTTTTAACTAGCATCGTAAATAAAGTTACTTGTTTCAGATTTATTAAATTTTTATCAATTTTTTTATATTTGGAAAACGGTGCATATTTGAGTTACCACGACATGAATTTCATTTATTTCTTTAATGAAAAAATGCATATCTATTATGCGCTTTGCTACTGGCATAAATTCAGTTAAATTAATGTTGGGTAAAAAATAAAGATAGATTAAAGTTTTAATTTACTTCAAACACTGAGAAAAAATACTTTCAAATCTGAGTAAATCTGCTAATTAAATTCAAATGAAACATTTTGTCTCAAATTTGTTGATGCAATGCATATAATTCCAAAATACTAGACATAGTTTTTAACAGAATGACTTATGATTCGTTATATGTAGTAAAATTAAAAGGTTTATATGTATATTTTTTACAGCTATTTAATTTTTTTCTATGACCTAAGGACGTACTTGAGGCTCGTCGAAAATTTTTTGTTACAAAAAAAATTTAAAAAATTCTATGAGGTAGCACTAAAATGAATGTCTAAACAGCCAAAATAAATTTTCTTATGTAGCTAAGTTTATTAAAAGCAATACAAGTATGGCGAAATTAAATCCCTTTCTCTTAAGTTATGAGGCGTTAACTGAAGTAAAAGTGTGTTTACTTTAACTTTCTTTCGACTTTATTATTAACTGCTGCTATCTTATTAAAGAACTTCGTTGATAAAGGAATTTCCGAAGCGCGTTAGGCACGTAGATAAATGAAATTTCCAATATAAAAGAATTGCTCTTAAGCTTGTATTGTTATGATTGTTTAGAGATTTAAGCACTTAGAAAGTTTAAGCCGAAACTAAAATAGGAGTTTAGCTTAAACAACAGCAGAATTAAAGACATTTGAATACTAATTTAAATTGAATTATATAAAGGTGTTAAGAATACATATACACTAGAAGAGCGGCATTATCAAGTTTATCTAAAATAATTTTCTAAGAACAGCTAGATTTTTTAAAATTGTTTGTTGGGCTTTTATGAAAACTACATGTAAAAATTAAGCAAAATGTTATGTAAATAGTTCAGTATAACTAAAAATTAAATGAATTATCAAATCAAGTAAATTATTAAATTTAATTAGTTATCGCATTACCAATAAAAATTAAATGCAATACACAGAAATATGCGGAAAGTTAGAAGGCATTTTTTTAATACTGAACAGTTGGTTTTTAGGAAATAATCTCACGAATTCTACATAGAGAATGGCTAGAAAAACACTAACAATATGAAAAGTGAGTTACAAATCAAAAAATCTAATCCATAAAACCAAAATTAATTTTTGTCAAATACTTGAAAACTTACAAGTGTACCATCTTGCTATTTTAAACTATATTTACAATAAAAGGTTTTTAAATGCATAAGGGAAAAATTTAGGCTTTTTTATATAATTGCATGAAAAAAACTTCGGGCATCTATAGGCAACCAGCTAAAACAGGTTTACCTTTTGTCAAATTCAATATACTATTTATAAAACAAGACCTACTTCATTTAGGCAGTATTTTGAACTATGTTACATTTTGTGCTGACGTTTTCAAATATCATACAAATTTTGGCCATCAGATTTCAAGAAAAGACAATATGGATATGGAATGCGTTTTATATACAAAGAGTTGCATGGATGCATTCTTGTATTTTATGTAAGGTTTTAGGAACTCAAATAGCTCAGTGGAGAGGTCAACCAAAGAAGAAAAACGCAGCATCTTTAATGAGTTACCAACAACACCGAAACAGTTACATAATTGGTCATGATGTTTCAAAAACACAGTTATACCGTTAGCTTGCTTCTGCTAATTCACAGTAACTGCTATAAGTGAAGATAAATGATTGGTAAACTATTCATCAGAAGTAGATTAAGTTTTTTCTTCAACTTCTTGTTCCCGATTCTCTACAGCATGTCTCAATATTATTTACATCCTGTAGACATGGAATCTGTACTATACATGATAAAAGATCAGAGAACGAAACAGACATGCGCCATCTAATATGATTGGAAAATTTTACCTAAAGCATAGCTGCCGAAAGAAATGGTCTTTTCCTTGTGACTTGGATGCTATTAAACAGAAGATTTTGAAGTACATGTAATTTTTTCAGAGTAAAAAAGTTTCTAATTGATTTTTGGTACCAAAATTTGCAAAGATTTCTTCTTTAGATTAAAATAAACACTAACACTCTAAATCTTCATCAGCAATACCCATCTTCTGACGTAAAAAGGCATCAAAATATGCCAAATATTAAAATTTATTTAATTTTGATGCAAATTGAATTCAATATTTACAGACTTATAAGTATAAGGTTGAACGACTCCGTAATGTTAAAAAAGTTTCACAAACTTTTTTTTAAATAATCAAAATATGTATCTTCGCTTTAACTATATGTTTAAATTTTAGTTCTAAAGCATCATTTTAATACGTTGTTTTAGTATGTTTGTTTATCCTTACTATAAAACACTCAGTTAGGAGTAAAGTAACAGGAAAGTAGACCACATTAGTTTTTTCAGAAATTCTTGTGTTTCAATATTTTCTTAAACTATAGAAATATAAATACTATATTTTTTTTTATTTCAATAAATTTTAATACTTGTTAGGAAAGCTTCCCCGTTTAAAAGGTCCAATTCGATTGCTTGTAGGAAAAAAAAGTGGCTATCGAAAACTACCAAATCTGCTATGATTGCTAAAGTAGTCTTAGATAACAGATAGATAACTTAGATACGATTGATATAGTGAATAATTAGCAGTATTTATGAAATACTAAATAAGTATAGATTATCATATAAACAAAGCATCCAAACTCTACTTATTAATCTAAAAAAACTTGTGAAGTATTACGATCTAGCACATTAAAGGCAGTATCTAAAAATAAGACAAAGACAACTTTTGATTACTCTGAATTGATTATTTTTCAATATACCCTCACATTTTTTTACTTATTGGAGTTTTTCAAATGAAACAGATTCTTTTTTTTTTTGTAAATAATGCTATTTTTTTATCTTCGTTGCTATAGTTTATTGCATTAAGTGATGTAAGATGAATTCATGTAATCTGCAACAGTGATTGGTCATCGGAAAAATAGCTCTGGAAATAACTATCTTAACATTGCTTTAAAAAAAAGCATTTGTCATAATTAACTAAAGGTTATTTCTCAAATACTTTTATGAGTTTGATTTGGGTGAAATGCCGAGGCCAAAATAGGTGGAAAAAAAAAACTTCGGTGATAAGAGCAACACAAAGACTATCTGCAACTCTCCTTTAATTTTTTAGGCCGTTGTAAAGTAACGCAAAAAATTTTACCCTGCTGTAAGGTCGTTGTTTGCAGATAGTTTTAAGCAGTAAGGTTTTCTTTAAAGAAAATTTCAAATCGTGGAAAAAGGGCAAATGAAAGGTAAGGATAAAATCAACATATCAAAACAAAATAATCTATTCATAAAGAGTTTATATGTTTTTTTTTATGTTTAGAGCTTGTTTACAAATTTTGGGCATTGTATTGAGAAAATATCTGAAAAAAGTTTCAGCACATTATCAAAAATATATACATATTTTAAAGTATAAAGAAGCATTTTAAGTTATTTCTTATCCATCGTATGGTTTGAAAATATGTTAATAGTTATTTTTTATGAAAAAGTCACAGAAAAGTTAGAATTTTTTTCTTCTAGAGACTGTCCGAAACTGCAAGAAAACTCGAGAGATAATATTGTATACAAGACATTGATTGATGAAAAATACTTCAACCCTTCCAGCTATAACTTATTGAAGAAAAATAATGATGCGCTTTATAGATTGGAAGGAAAATTTATTTATCTAAGAAAAAGTTATTTAGAACAATGCGAGGAATTAAAAAATGTGAAAAACTGTATTCAGAAAAAACCACACCTAATTATTAAAGTAATCGATAGTAGATACTTTAAAATTTGATATCAGTTCAAGTACATTTATATCTAAAGTAAAATTGAGTATGAGGGTCATTCTCTGTAAAGGGGACAAATTGCACTTTTAAAAACTGGGAAAAAAATATTTTTCTTATTGAATAATTATCTTTATATGTGTTGCTCCCATTCATATTTAGTAAAAAAAAATGGTTTAGATCCATTTGATGATTTTATTTTTTAAAAAATACATATTTTCCATACTTGAAAATTGACGTAAACTTCTATAGATACTGAGCATGCGCAACATACAATATAGAGGCGCATGCAACACCGAAAACAATGCATGCCTTTTTGACCTGCCCCAAAAGTTACGCATGGTGCTTCAGTTCAAAAACGCATGATTTAAATCTATGTAGGTTAAGTTTGGTTCAATAAAAAGGTGCACTAAACCTATAGTAGATAAAGTACACAATATTTATATCTCTATAGGAATGCGAGTTTTTTTTCTTTAAATGGGAAAGTTTGGTTGGGTTGGTTTGAAATACCGCCACACTACGGCTACATGAGGGCCAATTGGCGACTGGCTTCCTAATTAGAACCCTGGTCAAGTGATGAGGTCGACACCGACCATACTTGAATATTGGCATTTTGTCAAGTATAATTTCAATGGAATAAATTGTGTTAAATAAGGGTATAATATGAGTATGACGTGATTAGAGTAAGCGACTTCTGGTCGAGAAGAGCGGCTGAAAAAATTGCAACCGCATTTTATTTTACAGTTTTCGTCATAAATCTCTTGATGATAACGTGACTGTGGGTCTAAATTACGATACCCGATATCAATACCAATAGTGTAGCTCTAGTGTAAGGATAATTAAAACTAACCCTAAGTCTTAATCACAACGTAGAGGAAGATACGAATCTCGTGAAATATTTAAAGGCATGACTTTTTTTTTTAAATTTACAGTTGAAACGAAACAACCGATCGGTATTGAATGCGCTTGGAAAGAAAGATCCAAGTTGAAGTTATCCAATGTGGACTTACCTTTAAGGCTAATATGTGAGTTAGTGACGTGTGAGTGAGTGACGATTCCGCAGAAAAAGTCAAATAACATCATTTTCAAAAAAAATTGTATAAGGTTTAGAGATTGTATGTTAATCTACATTCCAATGCCCATAATTTGAGACTATTAAAAAAATTCTCGCACTTATTTATAATCAGTAAATGAGATTGAGTGAGTGACGACTCTAAAAGACTCCCATGATATTTTTAATGTTAAAAGTACTGTAAAAACGTTATCACTCAAGGATCAAAACAACTGATGGCTGATTTAGGAGCCTCAATCCTTTAGGAATAATATGCCAATTTAAATTCGATTTCTTAGTCTTCCAGGAAGTTTTTAATTGGACTTTAAAGCAGTGTTGTAGGAGTGACTCTATAACCCAGGGACACATACATACTCATAAAATTACAAAAAACTGATGATGGTAGAAAAACACCAGATACATTTTCGGAAACTACAGAAACTAATTAACCATAATTAGTTCCGCCAAAAAGTATTATATATTTAAAACAGCTATATTTAGGTAGTTAAAAGTTGTAAAAGCATGTAGGGACAGTGTGAGGGAGTGACAAATCGGGTATTTAAAAGAAATTTTATGCAAGTAAATTATAATTATTTGATATTTTTTAGGTGGGACTAGTTAGGTTGTGGGCAAGTTTACACTAATAAATCACAAACTTGCATATATAATTTGAAAATAAAGACTTAAGTGTCCGGGACATCGATTTGTCCCTTTTACAGAGAATGACCCATGAATAAATATTTTGTGAACAAATTAAAAATTTAAATTGTTTTTTAAAATGCCTGTATTTATTGATTTCCTTGGTTTAAATTAAATATAAGATACATAATTTATACTTAAATTGAAAGATTGAAACTTTTTATCGTAAATAATTATAAAGGCAAAATTAACGCATTTCAGTCAGCAGTAAATTAAAAAATCTTAACGATATTAAGTTTTCTCTTTATTTTCAAACAAAGAGAATTAAAATATTATCTTTGAATTTTGTTTAGTGCATTTAATAACGCTGCTTACAACGTTAACAAAACGAGGTAAAATATTAAATTAAATGAATTGCATTTTATTATGCTTATGTTAATTTTACTCAAACAAAGTCACAAATTTTCAACTAATTATAAATACGTTTACCTGTAAATACACTGGGGATTTTGGACAAAAAGCTCTTAACAGTTCGAACTGGGACTCCATGATTTTCATCTTGCATGCTTTCTAAAATTGTTTCCATCTAAATAAAAATAATATACAGTGTTACATAGATAGTAATTTACGGAAATAATAGTAATAATAACAAATTTTATTATTTAAATATTAAAAGAAAAACTTTGCAGTATAAAGAAAAGAAAAATGGGAAAAAGAATCTGGTTCAGGCGAACAAAAGTACATTCACTTAAATTAGCAACTAACGAAAACAAAAGAAAAAGCAACAGTATATACAATGGCAAAAGATGAAAAAATTAGAATGTTTTAAGTTATTATGAAATATAAATGATTCAAATCGTAAATATTCAATAAAAACTTAAATAAACTTTTTGTAAATGTAGTAAAATTCATGTTATAAGTTAAATTGTTATTTAAGTAATTGTAAAGTTGAAGTAGGGCACAATAAGAGAAGATTAGATAACAAGTCGACCAATGAAAGACTTAGAACTGCTGTTTGTTTATAAGTTATTTAAAATAAATATTTCTAAATTTCTATCGGTAAAAGCGGAAAACTTAACTCACCAACTTTTGAGCAATAAGTAATAATAATTTTTCAAAAGTTTATTTGTTAAAAAAAGTTCAAAATAATTTTAAACATCTAAGACTGCAAGCTTGAAGAATTTGGGATCAATTTATTTCAAAAATTATTTTGGGAGTGAATTTTATTTTACACTTTTTCATACTTTCATTCAATAAAAACAAACATTATTTAATTCTTCAAAATACATGATTATTCCTTCTAATGTTAAATAAGGGCGAGCTCAATTTAGTGAGAAAAAAATCGCAAGCCGATGACTCACTATATAGTAATATAGTATAAAAGTTGAAACAAAACTTAATTTATTGTTGCCCTGTCACAAGTGTATACATTTGTTTGGAAAATCATAAAATGTTGCTATTATCTTGCACCAGTACGGTTATAAGTTTTGAAACGAAACGAGAAAAATTTTAATATTTTCCACAGCACATTTTTTTCAATTTTACGTCACTTTTTTTACTAAAAAGTATTGGATAAAATGTATATAGATATGTATCTAATTTTTTTTAAAAAAAATATTGTACTTTCATTTCCCTCAAAAAAATTTATTTTGCCACATAACTTAAAAATGTATGATTCGGATGATTTCTTAGTTTTTACACAGCCACTGATATACGAATGTAATACTTTTAATGGAAGAAAGCCTGCATTTCTGTGATTGAAAATTCTAGAAAAAACAAGAGTTTCAGAGAGTGCTTTTTGTGTTGATTTTTTTCTTTGCAGAATAAAAGTATTTGTTTTACATTATCCAAATACTTATTGCATTGAAAAAAACTGCATTTATTTTTTTACATGAAATTCTAATCAGAAGTGATGTTTGTTGATAAATAAAAATTAAGACAATACAGAAAATAACATAAAAGTTTTGTTTAAATGTTGCATCTGCTTACATATTAGACCTTCAAACGCCAATGTTGAGTTATGAATGAGAGAGTTAGCTACCGTTGTTAAAATTCGATGAAAATATTTTGCGATAATCTTGTGATAGTTGACATTTTGACGTGGTCTTATGACAGAATTCATGGCATGTTTCTGGGACCTTTAGTTTTTCATTAAAATATAAATTATAAGATACCGCAACACTAATTGTATTTTAAATTAATGTATTCACGCGTTTGCATTAACGTCTTTAAAATCGATAAAACTCATTTAAAAGCTACTTTAAATGCATCTTTATTTACGATGATTATCAGATAATTATGGTTAATAATATCTATAATAATAAAGAAAGAGTATGTGTGTATGTCTGTGGATCACAAAAGACCTACTTAGACTGCTCTAAAAAATTCGAAATTTTTAATATAGATTCTTTTTAATAACTACGTGCGCACCTGAGGCTTAGTTTTTTTCATATTTGGATTGTGACTTTTAATTAATATAATTAGTTTCAAAAAACGTAATCCACGTGGAAGTGCGGGACCATAACAGGGCTTGAAAATACATGGACCGGGCCGAAACGGGGGCTTGACGCCATCCTCTATTAGTGTTTGCTTTTTAAGTGCGCATGCTCCTACACGAATTTAATTTTGTTTTGATTTTGAGTGTATTTTAATAAGTAGGCAGACAATAACAGGGCTTCAAAACACAACAAGTCGTAACAGGGGCTTGACGCCATTATCTGTTATTATCTGCTTTTTTTTGCGCATGCGCCAACACGAATTGAATTTAGTTTAGATATTGAGTGAATTTTTACAAGCATGCCTCTAAAAGGAAACAATGCGAAGTTAACGGGTTCCCAGTAAGGCGGGACCATACTGCTAGTTTGATATAAAAGTACCAACTACACTATTGATTTAATAAAAATTAAAATACACTTATGTTAACATTTACCCACAAAAAACATTGTTTAATGTATCTTTAGTTAAAATTTCGCTTGTTCTATGGGAGTGACTTTATTTACATGACATCGATTTTGCACCTATTTAAATAATTTTAGTTGCTTATTTCATGCTTTTTAATTTTATCTCATTAAATCGAAAGATATTTTTTATTATTATAATATTGGTTTCTTCTAGTCATAGGTATTTATGTAATAATATTGGTATTTCTAGTCAAATAACTTTAGCATTGAAAGTATTATATAAGTAATAGGACAATATGAAAATTAATTGTACATTTTACTTATTCATACTTTTCGTACGAATGGCAAAATGGCAATTAGCAAAAATGTAGGGTTGTTATTTGCGCGTTAATTATAAAGCTTATTTATCTTAACACCATATTTGTTAAAAAAAATCCAAGAAAATATTTTTTTTAGGAAATGAACAGCAAAAGGTTGTTGCAAAAAAAAGCAAAGATTATGAAAAAAAACCACAGAGATTATGAAAAAAACCCACAGAGATTATGAAAAAAACCCACAGAGATTATGAAAAAAAAACACAGATTTTTTAATAAAATTTTGAAATTTATCTTTATTGCTAGATATACTTGTGAATAAAATTCGGAAAAAGCCATATCAACTGTTCTGAAGGATGAGAGTTAAGTTCAAGAGTAAAGTTATGGACAAAATTAATTCACTTAAAAGACTTATGTTTTGCATTTGAAAAAAAACAACAAAACTAAACAGTTTTCCTACACATGTTTTCCTAATTAGTGATGCCTGCAAGTACTTAAGGTAACTCGATGCTTTTAAAGTTTAAAAAATGACGCATCAAATGTTAGTGTTTAATTAAACTGGATGAACTAATTTTGAGTCGCAAATATAATTTTCACGGCTTTTCGAATTCATCATTAACGAAACAATTTCAAGTCCCTTTAATAAGGCAAATTCTTTTATCGACCATTATAAACTTTATGTATTTTTATACGTTTTAAAATGCGTTGTTAGTTATACGCAGTTTTCAGAAAAACTTAGGAAAGTAAGCCCTAGTTTATTAGAGATACAAGAAAAAAATAGTTGTGATACTGACTAACCATTATGTAACCTATTTATCCCAATCCCATAAAGGACGCTTGTATGTTTCTTCCTACTTCAATTTATATAAATAAACAAAATATTAGGCAAATGAAAACTTTAGCTGGGAGCAATTTATGTAGATCAAATTAAGTAAAACGAAAAACAAATTTTAAAAACTTAATGTTAGCGTTTTTATTTTGTAGTAGGTTAGGTTGGGTTTTGAATTATCGTCGCACTGGATCTACACGAGGGCTATTGGCGACGGGCGTCGGATTTTAGAACCCCAGTCAGGTGACGAGCCAACACCTGAATAGGCCCCCAACGCAACCGTTAAGGGCGACATCGTACGCAGCGTTAGGACTTTGAAGGATATTTAACGTGCACTCCGTTACACGAGGTATTATTCGTCGGAAATTTTTAGGTGCACGGGCCGTTTATAGGTCGGCAGCTATTTTGGCCATGCCCGGACCCGAACCTGGGTCCTTCCGCATGCTAAGCGAGTGCTTAACAGACTGGGCTCCCCTGCCCCCTATTTTGTAGTATGGTAGTAAGGTGGGGTAAGTGGGACCCCTTTTTGGCATAATTCGACATTCGACTTTAGATCCTCATACCACTGGATGTAATAGACCTAACAACTTATTTGTTTCTGTGGTTAATTCTCTCATATGTAATTACTGTACCCATGGCAACCTTAAAACAAATAGGCGACGAATAAATTTAAGAAATATGTTTTTCTCTTTGGTCGTCCGAGTGGCCCACTTGCCCCGCAAGGTGGGGTAAGTGGGCACCCCCCCCCAATATATTTTTACACGTAACTGGCATAGAGATATGATGGGGCAAGTGGGATAATCTACAAGATTTTTTGAGTGTTTGAAAAAAAATTAGTGTTGTATCTTCAATAGTTCCCCCATAGTAACTTTTCTGGCATGCAAGCTTACTAAAAGAAAAAATACGTTAATTTTCATCTTTTTATTTTTGCTTGTAGTGTAACCTAAATGTTAGGGCGACAGATTTGAAACTGGCCTATGGCAATGAATATGACTACGAATAGTGAATATGACTAACCCTATGAATCAGTGAATAAGACTATTTTTTTAAGTATATTAAAGAGTTGGGGCAAGTGGGCCACCCGTGGCCCACTTACTCCAACGCGGGGCAAATGGGCCCCCCAATTTTTCTTAACCTTATCAACATTACAAGTACCTGACACTGCAAAAAGATAGTATGTTTCATACACTTTCAAAATACATAACATTTTGTTTTGTATCATGAACCGTTTGGAAATAAATAAAAAAAAGAGTATGATGGCGTGAATTACGATAAGATGCAATTTTAAAAATTGTCACAAAAATGATTGTACATTTTTACATACTTAAATGAAAATGATGCCATAATTTTTCCTGCATCTATTGGGGTAAATACGTAAAAATATTGTAACATATGTTTTTTAAGTCCACAATTCGGGAAATGCCAAAGGGGGGGGGGGTGGCCCACTTTCCCCAATGGCCCACTTACCCCACCTAACCCTACTTATAGTACAAATACAAATACAAAAATTGCCGACCAACAACAGGCCAGAAACCCAGCAAGGTTGGTCCATAATATATTTAATTCCTTACCAGTTTCCAGTAATTATCGAGATAGTATTAAATTAACTTTGTTGATATTAAACCCAGTATGTCTAATTTTAGTTTTAACTTTGTTTTCAAAATACCGTGATATCCATATGTTTTTAGGCTTAGTATACGTAGTTATTTTTTCGAAACATTAAAGAGCTGATGCACGGCCTACTCAATTACTAAGTCCAAAGAAGTTATTGCCTTGTATATCAGATTAGGTAATTAAAGGTAAAATTAAAACTCGTGAGGCGTCACAGCACGATATTTTAAATAAAAATTGTCCTTACTCATGTAAATGCTAAAAAATAATTCGATAATCATTTATTTAAGAAGAAATATCGTTACTTAAGCGTTTTTATCAAGAATTTATTTAATTTTACCTCTTAATTTGTACTGCAGTTTAGCTTCAAATATATTCTTGGAGCAACATAATCCAGAAACCGATTTTCCTTGTGTTTCGAAAACCCATGAGATAAAAGTATATCTCCAAAGGAAGCTATGTGTGCCTGGAAGCGGCCGCGGGACTCACAAAGACAATAGAAAGGAATTTTGCGAACTCAGCACATTTCGCGTATAAAGGAATGCGAATCTAAGTATATTTTTTTATCGAAAAGTAAAGTTTTTGGGGTCAGTTAATGAAAGAGGTTTATGGAAGGATTCGGACGCATAAAATAAATACATGTTTTCTTATTTCATTTGCTTTAAGGGACATTTAAAATCATTTGCTACTAAAATACAACTAAAGAAATTGGAAATTCAAATATTTATTTTCTATAACAGATTTTTTTCTCCCGATTTTGTTATTTCTTACTAGAAAGTATTGTAGTTAATTTAATGTGTATAGTTGTGCATCGAATTTGTTTTACAAATAAAACTTAAATTTCTACATTTATTTACCAAAAATTACGTTTTTTGAAACTTTTTCGTTAAAGTTTATAATTAAAAGGATTTCGTTTTTAATTCATCCACTGATATGCTAATAGAACACATTTAATGGAAGAAAGACAATTTATTTGCCATTCTTTTTTTAGTGAAAAGGAACAATAGTTTTAGATAGGTTTGTGGACATGTAGTGTTTGTTCTTTTCTTTAGAGAATCAAAATATTTGTTTCACTTTATCCAAATATTTATTGAATTGAACCACAAGAAAACTACCGCATTTTTTTTTTTTTAAATATTGCAATCTTATGGAAAGTGAAGTTTATGATCCGGATGAAGGAGTCCGTTAATTGAACTTCCATGATAATAATATGATATAATATAGTTATGTTTGACAATATTTCTGCAAGTGGTATTAAGAGAACAGTCAAAGCATGTTTCAGACATCACTAGTTTTTTAAATATAAATTATAAGATTATAGTAATACTAATTGTAAAGCCTATGCTCTTCCCTTCTAGAGGGTGCATTCCATGGCATTTGTCAATACTAATTGTATTTTAAATTAATTTGCTCACGTGTTTGGGTATTAACATTAATAAAATGTATAAAACTCGTTTAAAAGTCACTTTACTGAAATAATAAAATTTTAAAATATATTTTAAAGATTATCCTGAGATAAAAATTTTCACAGTAAGAGAAGTACCGTTTAGTACCTTTTGAAGTAAAATTTCAAGTGTTTTAAAATATTAATTACTACTATTTTTTTTTGTTTTTGATATTATTTAATTAAATATAAGGATCTTTTATTTATATAATATTTTATTTAATACGGCCATTTTTAAATTGAAACATTTATTAAATTTATATGATACTATCAAGTACATTTTAAATCTTGTTTATTCATATCTTCAGAGCTGCTGTGTGTGAAAATTGAAAAATATGACGTTTTCTCTTCTTAAGTTTTAAATTTAATTAATCTAAATCTTATAATTGTCTCAAAACATAGTTGTTTAAAATTAGAATTTAGTTTAATTTTGAAGAAAGGATCTTAAAATCCTTTACAAATTAAAAGAGAAAAATATCAATGAAATTTAATTATAATAAGTTTTTTTGTTTAACTCTAGACAAAGACTGACAAACAATTAAGAAAAAGTCATGCCTACCACTCAAAAAGTTAAAAATTATGATTTAGAGTAAATGTATGCACGAGATTGAATAATTTAAAGCTCTTATTTTTACATAATCGCAACAGAAAAAAACATAGAAACAGTTTTTCTACAGAGGCATTCCTAATTAGTGATGTCTAAAACAACTTAGTAAGTTAACGTTGATACTTTTCAAGTAAAAAAAAATAAGTATGCATTAAACAATAGTGTTTTATTTAAATTGAATAAAATTAATTAATTTTCTATAGCAAGTATTATCTTAATACCTTTTTGAATTTATCACACGAAACAATTTAAATTCTTAGAATTAGTTAAAGTGTTTATAAACCAATATAAACTTTGTAATTTATTTTGGCTAAACAATGTGTTAGAAGACACTTATAGAAAATTTTCAAACAAACGAATTAAAATAATCCTTTGTTTATTAGGGAAAAAAAGACAAACCAAATTGGTTCCAATCTCTATTTACCATTATTTTACGGGTTTATGTCCATTAGCAAAAGTATAGGACGCTTGATTGTTTCATCCTGCTTAAATTTATCTGAACAAACATAATTTAAGACAAATGAAGAAAACAATAGTGTAGGGCAATTTACATACTATAAACTAACTTTAAGAACTTAGAATTCATGCTTTCATTTGGTAATGAAAATGTTTATGTCCTTAACCAGTGGGGCATAATGTTATAAACATTTTCTAAAGATTTAAGGTAGTATTGATATCGCATTCGAGTTTGTTCTGGAATTAATTAAATGTGCCTTTAAGTTAAGTCTGAAAGGGTTTAGTTAGTTTTGACGTATGTATACACAAAAAAATATATTAATAAAAATTTGCAGTTTAATGCGTTATTAATACTAATATAATGGGTTTAATTTTTCAAAGTCATTTTGAAAAATACACGCGTCCTGCGCCTCCAACGCACATTTTGTGCAAACCAAGCATTTACCTTTGGTAGAATGGAACATTTTGTATTGCTTCAACTTAACTTGTAATAACTGAAAAATACACGCTATTTCTGCTTTGGAAGTCAACAATTTATTTTAGAATGTATAAGCATTTTTTCTAACACTATACACAGTTACTACCAGGGGAAACTAATCACTGATCAAATCTGGTGTGTGTTAAGCTTGATAAATAGCATGGGTCACAAGGGAGAATATTTCGCTGAGAATTTCTCCCAGATGACTACGTTCAATTTATGTTCTACAAGATTAAGGTAACACAGTTTCTCATTGTAATGAAAATAGTGCGTAACGTTGATATTTTGATCAACTGTTCAAAATATATTTTATGTAACTAGTGCATTCAATTTTCGGTGCTTATTTTAGTTCTGTGAATACTTTGGCATTGTACCACACTTTTAAAGTATGATTTGTATATAATACCTTTAATTTTTCAAATTTGGCGGTTTTTAACTAAGCGGAATTTTAGTAATTGGAGTTTGAAAACCAAACTGCTTTTAAAATCAGTTTAAAAAGGTGTGATATAAAAAAAAGTTTTTTATATATATATAAAGCTTTTTTAAATTCTTCTAAAAAATAAAATTCAAGGAATTAAGGTAGGCGAGTACTCAAAATTTCCCAAAATTCTAAAATTTTTACTATTACTTTAATCTTTTCCATATTTGGCATAGTGATTTCAAATATAATGAACAATGCTATTTAGGCATTTTTTTTATTTAAATATAATTTATTTATTTTAAACGGTTTTTTTCAACTAAAAAAAGAGGTTTACGCTAACAAGTCTACCACGTTGAATTTTCCTCCTATAAACATTAATTATGTGTTAAATTCTTCGTTTTGAACTGATACATGCAATGACCCTCTAGAGTTACATACAAATTACAAGAAAAGAAGTTATTAAGAAAAATGTTATAAACTAAACCCCCCCCCCTTATTTTCGATTAACTTACACTTGGACATTTTTTTTATAGAAAAAACTACTATATTTACACAAGATGTTAGAGGCTAATAGCACAGATATAGATTGTAAAAGCATTTGTAAAAAAATTCAGGCAAATTAATGTAAAACTTTTTATGCTAGAAGTGTTAGCGCAAACCCCTTTTTTTAATTGAAAAACACAGTTAAAATAAATTTTATTTATATAAAAGAAATGCCTAAAATGCATTGTGCATTATATTTGAAATCACTATGCCAAATTTAGAAAAGATTAAAGTAATAGTAAAAATTGTAGAATTTTGGGTATTCGCCTACCTTAATGGTTATTTCGAAAATGTAATTTTTTACTTTGTGCCCCAAAGATATTTTCATTTCTGTTTGAAACGAAACACTTATAGTAAGATGTAATTGAATTTCTGTTTTTAGTTATTTACTCAAACCATATCGTGTTTCGCATTAAAAACAGTCGGCATATATAGACACATGTTATTTTTGTAGTTATTTTTATGTAGAATTGTTTGCTATTTTGAACACAGTAATTGGCAAAAAATCTATTTAAAATTAGTTTATACATTTACTTATCAATTAAGAATAAAAATGGGATTTAGGGTAAAAATTCTGGCAAAAATACCAAAAAGAAGCATCAGAGCAGAAAAAGCAGTAATCAGATCTTCCTAATTACATGCATGACAAGCTAATTACTGCATAGGAAAAAAATGAGATTCTTTCATTTCAGGGTGTAAATTTTTTTTTATGATGAATATGTTATTAAGGAGAACTAAAAAGTGTAAAAACACTTTTACTCACCACCCCTTCCCCAACCGTAGTTTATTTGGATGCTTTTATGTGATAAAGAGTGTTTTTTCGGTTAGAGGAAAAGTTTTTATTTTTTACATGGTACACATGCACCTAGCTAATGTTTAGAAATCAAGAAGAAAATGCACACACTCATATTAATGACTCAATGTTGGTTCGTCTTTAAAATAATGGTACCAATTGCAAAAGATTGCATAATTATTTTAGATTCTGCTTATTTTTCAATATTTGACAAGTTAGGTTCTTTTACCGAAATAAATAGTTTTCAAAATATGAGCAAACAATGAAAAGGGAAAATGAATGATAGATAAATAATAATTTTAATTGGACATTGGTTCAATAATTTTTCCGCTATATATTGAAACGAATCTGATTTTTTTTATTTCTTTACATTTTCCTTGTTTTACGAAATATTATTTGCCCACAAAATTCACTAATTACGCAACATTTGTTATTAAGATTCGATTTAAAATAAATGAAATCGAAACAGCCTACTACTTTCAGAAACCCTTATTATTAAGGATTTGTTTATCGTACGTATTTAATAATAGAGTAAAAAGTTGCAAGACGAATTCTTTTTTTTTTTTTTGTAGTTTAAATATACAAAATATGGATGAATACAAGTACTTTATTATGTTTTGGAAAATATTTTAGTATATTCAGTATAATAGTAAATTTAATGGCCTTCAAGTAAAAACACTGACAATGTCGGGACAATGATCATATTTCAATCATTAACCCTTTCAGTCCCAAAAATTTACTACACTACAGAAACATCTGATATTCACAAAATAAGCTTATTTTAGGTCAAATATAAGAATTCCATAAGAAAAAAAATTAATTAAAATTTTTTTATATGGTTTTTGAAACAATGCCAAATTTTTTTACTGTGGATGAAAACAACAAAATAAAAATTATATATTACCTAAAAACACTTCGAGTTATTTATTTTAAGGTATCTGACCATATTATTAAAAAAAATTAGTCAACATTTTAACCAAAATAGTTTAAATTGTGTTTTAAATATGTGGAACTGAAGTGAACTTATCAAAAATCAGGAGAAACGCTTGTTGACTATTTTCTAAATAAAAATAATAGTATTTCTGACTTCAATTGAGATTAAAGTAAAATATTGTCTGATAGAACAAAGTATGAAGAATCGAATGATGTGTGATTGGATGTCATAACGGGACATAAAAATTTTGAAAAAAATATTGAAAGTGATGATGCCAAATGGCATCACTGGGACTGAAAGGGTTAAAAAAGAAAATGCATCACGTAAAGTTGAAAAGCTTTGGTTAAGTATTAAGTTTAGGATAACATTCCGCAATGTGCAGAAAACTGACGGTTGACACTTTTATATAACATGGGGGATCCGTTAGTTTCCGATTAAGTTTGTTATTTTCTTTGGAGGTAGGTAAGCACACCGTTCAATTTCCTTTTTTTCTTATATACACACTCTTAGAAATAAAACTCTTATAACAACAATTTATCAGTGTCTGAGCTTCCTCACGTCATTGCTGGCGAAACTCAAATTCTCTTAATTGTTTTATTAAAATAATCCAAATAGTTCGTGCATCCCAATAGAGATCATTAAAGGGGAATGACCGCGTGTTTCCGAATTGAAGCTTCTCTCCAAATCAGAAATGGGTCTCCAAATAAATCGCCTCTGTGTTATCCAATGGGAAAAAATATTTTTTAAGCCACATTTATTCGGCTCCATTGACTATTTTTGCATATGGTTTTTTTATATGATTAATGTAGCTGATTTACAGGTTTGCATGATACCACTTTCTGAAATAAGTAAAAATATATTTTTTTTAATTAAAACAATAATTTGGCAAAATACTCGGACCAATTTTATAAAGCGGGGTTATGGACATCTGGTAAGTCACAGCTACATTTATCATACTGATATTCAATACCAGCCGGAGAAACTTAGGCAATATATTTTTTCCCATTGGATTAACACCGAGGCACTTTGTTTTGAAAATGTTATTGGGAAATGAAGCCCGCTGTCATTTGGGCTCATTCGCCCTTATGGTGACTTTTATCGTATCCTTTTTTAATTTCAATTACCTACTATGACAGATAATAAAAGTATTCCATTGAAGGTCCATTCGAAAATACGTTTAGTTTGTATTCTACACGTTTTGAATGGTGCTGATTGTAAAGAGAGATGATTCAAGTTAGAAATGGTTGAACCCAAAAATGAGTTTTCTGCTTAAGTTTATATCTAAGTTAACAAAATATAAAACAAGTGATGGCATTTGTCCTAAACAATTTATACAGAATAAATTAAGTTACGCAAGAAATTTATTATTATTTTTTATAAAGTTAACATTCGTATTGGAATACGAGGGTTCACAAACACGCGGTAAAAGGGTTAAGCGCATTTTACTAAGAATTTATTCGATTTTACAATTTAATTTGCACTTTACAGCTAGATTTAGCTCCAGGAAATATTCTTGAAATAACATAGTCTTGAAACCAAGTTTCTGTGTCTTTAGAAAACCTTCAGATAAGAGAAATACATATCTCCAAAGGATGCGACGTGTGCCTGGAAACGGCCGCGGGGTGCACAAAGACAATACGAATGGATTTTGCGATTTCAACACATTTCTCGTATAAAAGAATGAGTGTCTAAGTAATTTTAAGCGAAAAATAAAGTTTTAAGGGTCAGTTAGAGTTGAGTTGAATTAATGTCACACTAAAGATAAACGAGGGCTATTGGTGAAGGGCGTCATAATTTAGAACCACAGTCAAGTAGCGAGCCGATACCGGAATGGGCACCCACAGCAACTTTTAAAAGATACATCGTACCTATAGTCTGGACTTAGGAGCGTATTGTACGCGATCTCAAATCCATACGGGGTATTGACATCGGAAGTTTAAACTACACAAACCAATTATAGATCGAGAATGCCCGGACCCGATCCCAGGACCTTTAACAAGTAAGGCCATTGCCTTAGACTGGGTCCCCGTCCCTATATGTCTTTTCACGAAGAGAAGTTTAACAAAATTTAATATAGGAGGTTATTTTGAGGGATTTGTATGGATAAAACAAATATAATATCAATATGTTTTCTTTAACTACTCATTTATTTTAAACTATTGCTTATTTAATTGATGTTATCATTTCATTGGTTTTAAGGAAAATTTAAAAATCATTTGTCACTACGTTACAATTAAACTAATGGTTTTCAGAAATTAAAAAAAATTGCAGGGGAAACAATATTTACTGAGTCATTCCACGTCAAATCACTCAGCTCAAAATCTTCATGTCACAGAATTGAAAAACTGGATTTTTCTCAAGTACTAGAGACAAATCTATTTGACCCGTATTTTTTACTTTTTCAAAATTCCAAGAATTAATAAAGTTATGATTCTTTGAAACCGAAAAGTTAAGCATAACTTTTTGTCATTTAGCATTGCGGTCTCTAGGAAATTGAGTATTTTTGAAAGGGTATAACTAAAAAGGCCAACCTGGGAACAACCAATAATTTTTTTTTTTTGAAATACTATTACTAATTGTTACATTTTGGTAAAGCTCGCTGTTGTTCCCAAAATTTCTTTTACTGAAATAATTTTTTTCAAAGTCAGATGAAAATAACTTTAGTTCCAATGGAGAAATGGGTGCAATAGGTTTGTGCATAAGAAGGAAAATGTGTGCAAGCGATAAGATTTTTAAATATTATTTTTTAATTAAGTGATAGTATTAAAATTTCAAATATTATAGCAAACATTTAAAAAACATTTTGTGTTATTGAAATATGTAAGTCTCTCTTTCCTTTCAAATTTTAATTTATATTTATAATATTTATTATATAAAAAAATCAATTCAACTTCTCAATTAACCAATTTCTAAATTTGAACTACTGTTTTCTCCTCTGACTTAAAAAATAATTTCGGTAGAAGGAATTTTGGAAACAACAGCACACTTCACCAAAATGTTACCATTAGTAATAGAATTTCATAAAAAAAATGCATTAGTTGTTCCCAGGTTGGCATTTTTAGTTATACTCGTTCAAAAATACTCAATTTCCACTAGACCTCAATGTTATATGATTAAAAGTTTGATTTCACTTTTCGGTTTCAAAAAAACATAACTTTCTTAATTCTTTTGATTTTGTAAAAAATAAAAATACGGGTCTAATAAATTTTCTCTAGTACTTGGAAAAATATCAAAATTGAATTTTGTGACATTAAGGTTTTGAGCTTAGCAATTTGACGTGAATTGACTTTACTATATTTGATGATTGATTAAGATCTGTATGATAAAGAATGTGCTGAAATACTTAAAAGGTTTGTTATATTTGTAATAAATATAGTACTTAAACCAATTGAACTTTTAAACGAAAACAAGAAGTTTAACAACTGATAGCAAACTATTATTAGTTAAAGATTTTCTACTCTTAAAATGTTTCATTGCTTTAAAAATGAAAAAAAAGCTGAAGTTAAAGCAATTTAATTTTAGCCTCACAGATTTTACAATAGCGAAGAATATAAGTTAACTTAATATCGTTAATTAGAAAATAATAACTATATAATAAAAAACAAATATTACAATTTATTGGAGACACTGGCCACCAACTTTCTGTTTTAATTACAGTAAATTCAGTATTATCAAAGAAAATATAATTTTAAAACGTTTCGAGAATTAGCCATGATTTTGTGCAATAGCAAGATGCGATAAACATGTGTTTAACTGAACAGCGAACTAAAAAATATTAAAAATACTACTTGAAATTGAAAACTTGAAGAACAATAAATGGCCAAATTGTTGGTGAAATTTAAACATATTAATTTCATTTTAAAGGTTTTTTTTTAATTTTTTAATTCATAGCAGAAACTTAGCCAAAAACTTCTGAAAAACATTAAATTTAATAGTCCTTTCTGCAACTAGTGTGAAAAGTAACGCTTTTTAAAACTAGTGGATTTTATAAATAATTTAATAAATAATGACACGTGTTTTAAAAAGTTTACTTTTCGCACGTGTTTCATACACTATTTTTTATAATTGCGCGAAAAAAATAAAATCTTATTGGTTAAAAATAATTCACGTGCTAATTATACTAAAATGAATTCAGAGCTTCCAGAACAGATGTCAAAGAAAACAACCAATGAATTCGCAGTTGGGAACGCGTGACGCTATAAAAATCCAATGAGTGTGTTTCAACATTTTGTCGAATAAAACAACCAATGAACTCGCAGTTCAAAGAGCGTGAGTTAAGAAATATTACCATCGCCTGAAAAAAATTTCATTGGTTCAAAAATAATTCACTCCCATAATATTTTTTAAATAAAGCAGATCGATAAATTTTTGGATTTTTTGAGTAATATAAAATCGAAATTTTACTTGAAATGTTGGCATCTTATGAAAAGAGTGAAAAAAAGTATTTTTAGCTTCCACACTACGTTTAAAACGTAAAAAGTGGAAGGTTTTTATAATCGTTCTGTCCGTCTGTTCGTCAGAAAAATCTTAGAATCCGAACTAAGCTTATTAATTCCCAAGATTCCGATTATTCCAATTTAAAATTGAATTACCAGTTTTTAATTAATTTCATAATTACAAACATTTAAAATAAGCAATTTGGAAGAGTATTTATTGCAACTTAACAATCTATTTTGATCGCAAATCGAAGAGCTTAGTGGAAGAACGCGCTAAGTGACAAAAAGGTGAAAACGAGAAAATGAGCTTTAAAGTTTATCGTTTGCATTCAGATCTGTTGAAAATGGTACTTGTGAACCGTAAAAAAACATACTAAACTAACAAATTACGAAAATGGGGAAACTTGCTCTCGTTAAAGGAGGAAATAACATGTTCGTTGCCCCAAAAATATCACTTTTTTTCAAAAATGTCACTTAGCACGTTCTTCCGCGAAGCTCTTCAATTGTGGTTTGGAAATTTTTAATTGTGCTAAGGTTGAGGTAAAAAAGATAAATTTTTGAACAAACCGGGTTAATTTTTTTAACCATTAAACAGATCAACATTTTACTTGAAAATGTATTTCAGAGCTTATATTCAATATTTTGATTTTATAACTGGATACACTGGTGGAAAAAAATTTAAGGACAGTCTATAAAACTAAATAATTCTGTAAATTTGCAATTAATCTATAAGTTATTTTTACACTGAATACATAAAATACGATCTACAACAGCTCGTGTATTGCAAATAATAAATAAAAAAGGAAATTATTTCAAAATATGACATTTCAAAAAAAATATGTACAGACTTATGTGGAAAAAAGTATAAGGACAAAGGTAAAAAAAGGCATGCAACAATTAATAATTAAGAAAGTTGCCCTTATTTTCAATTATCTTGATCAGCCGTGCTGTCAGGGACTCAGAAAGTGTTTGAAGAGTTTGTTTCGGAAGGTTTTCCCATGCGCATTTGATCGCAGAAATCAAGTCGGATTTGGAGTCGTATTGTTTGTCATCTCTGTAAATTTCACGACACAAAATGCCCCATAAATTTTCCATAGGGTAAAGGTCATGGCTTTTAGATGGCCAGTCCAATAACTTAACAAAATTGGCATCAAACCAATATTTTGAAGCACTTGACACATGAATTGTAGCATTGTCTTGTGGAAATAAATAGTCTCCAGATGTGATAAAGTGAGCAACGGGCAGTAAATTTTCGGCTAACACGTCTTGATAAGCTGACGAATTAACCTATTTGTCCAAAAACACAAATGGAGTTGTTCCGTTAGCAGCAAATCCTGCCCATACCACAACTCCCCCTCCTCCAAATTGGCGTTTCGAGAAAATTTGCGGCTCAGGGCGAAGATCATTCCAAAAATACCGCATACCATCGAGTCCATCTAAATTGAACCTCTTTCCATTCGAAAATACAACATCTTACCATTTAGAACCAAAAACAACATGTTTTTTGGCAAATCTACTCTGTTTATTTTATGTTGCTCTGAGAGAGGAGGCCTTGATTTGAGTTTGGAAAATTGCACGTTTGGATCGTTGCTCAAAACGTTGTGTACAGTTCGACTGGTACATGGCAACTGCAATTCTTCCTTAATACGATTGGAAGTTTGTAATTTCAAACAAGCTCTTCTTAGAACAGCTATCGTTTGACGAAAAGTTAAAGATGGTGGCCTACCTGAACGCTTCTTCTGGCCGTTCTATTCCGGGTTTTTCAAAAAGTTGTAGACAACGGTCTTTGACCTATTTATCCTAGCAGATATTTCACGTCCACTCAGACCACATTCTCTGAAAGCCAATATTTTACCCTTTTCAGACTCCGAAAGGTGTGCAGACTTTGACATTTTCAAAAGCCTGACAAACGTCAATCAAATAAGGCCAAAGAAAGTGATTATATACTTAAACTGATTCAGGGCCGGCCCTAGACATTTTGGCGCTCCGGGCAAAACCTTAATTTTGCGATATCTGAATGCATTGCGCTTTCTAGCTAATTGATTTTAACTTTTCGGTATATTTTTAAATGTAGCGCTCTGTATTAATTTTTTTTGTTATTTATTTAACTTTCATCATGCATTGAGGCATTAGATTATGAAACGGTTCTATTTAAAAACCGTTTTCAGTGACTTTGGAATTTGGGATAGCCTGTAACTTATTTTTTTATCAATTTATTTTCATTTTCCATGATTTTTGCGCCCCTAGATAATTGCGCTCCGGGCGGCTGCCCGGACCGCCGTACCCTGGGGCCGGCCCTGACTGATTCCTTTAACTGCGGAGCAGTCTTACAACGTCAGAAACTTATGCAAATTTTAGTTTGAGTAGTCAAAAAACCCTTGTCCTTATACTTTTTTCCAACCTTTTAGTCATACAAATTTTACAAGTTTAATATTTTTAATCTTTTTAAAAACTTTTTTGATCTCAACTCATTAAAACTGTATTTGAGTTAGTTTTCACTTACGTATATATGATTAACATAATTAATTGCGCAGAATTTCCGCCGAAATAGTGTTTTCCCCTGTGTCCTTAAACTTTTTTCCACCAGTGTATAATGTGTATTTGGGTCCCATTTTTTAAATTAACATTCAAACGAGGAAAACCCATAAAAAACTAAAATATCTAGAAAGTTTTAATTCAATAATAACCTTTTTCTTTTAATGCTGAAGCAAACTTACTTTAGGGAGAAAACAACATTTCCTTCCTCAAAATGACGAACGCATAGCAATAGTTCTTCAAATGCATCAATAAATACATGCATTTTGGTAGCATATAAAGCAAAAAAATATCAAAAATTTGTTTTTTACACATTGAAAATGTAATATTTGTTTTTTTTGTGAGGAATATTTTTTTACATTTTTAAAAAATTATAGGGACTCTTTACTATTTTCTTCATTTTTCTTAGTTAAATATGTCACTAATTTATTTTTTAAAGAGCACATAGTAACAGTGAAATTTTTGCAATAAAATAATTACTAAAACCATTTCAATGTTATTTTATTATGAAATGCTTTTAGATAAATTAATTTTTCATTTCATTCATATGTAAAATAAAGGATTTGTAAACACTAATGGCTTTTACTGTCAATTCTGGTATGCTTCATTTACAGCCACATGTATTTAGAGAAAGTTTGCAGAAACTATTTGCGTAAATATATTTAACGTCCTTAATAAGAATACATTTTAAAAGAAAAGTGCTTACTTTTCGTTTCCGTTTTATTGAATGGTTACCATGGAAACGATTATCCGATAAAACAAAAACGTATTTGTTTTGAATTAGAGTGCCACCTGTGTCAACTAAGTAAAGTTTTTGTGATGAATAGCCTTTTGAATAAATCAAGAAATTGCGTTGAAAGTAATTTCTATTCGTCTTCTCTGAGAAAGTAATTAGATTTTATTTAATATTTTTAAATATTTTTTTAATGCCTTCTTTAAAAGAAAATTTATTTTATTTATTAAAAAACCGATATATATGTTGCTGAATAGTTTACGGGTAGTAAGATCTTTAGTTCAGTCCTTGTAGCAAAAACAGATTGTTCAATAAAATTTTTTTTAGTGAAGCCTTGTAGAGAGGTGTGGGCTAATGGGAAGCAAGACTAATGGGACAAGGGGCTAAAATAGGAGAAAAGTATACTTTTTTACAAATATTTCTACACTGCAGCATTGTTACAGTTAGATTTCACATTTTAACAACCAAAGATCAGCCAAAGCATGTGTTGAAGGGGAGAGACGAATGTTGTTTTGGAGAACTCAAAGTTAGTTAAAAGTGAATATTTTTTCACTTTTGAAGTAAAAAATAAAAACTATCTATGAATTAGACGATAGTTTTAGGTACACGAAGTAGCATAGATTAAGATAGTATATGTCAAATACTGGGGTGAAATACACGTGCTTCTGTGTTGGATCTTTTATAAAAAAAATAACAATGTGGGGTCTATTGGGAGACGAATAATTCTAGCTTTGTATGCTTCTCTTGAAGAATCTAAATCTTTAATATCTTATTCAGTAAAATTACCAACTTTTTAAAACTTTTATTTTAAACATTTCGAACTTTTTCATCGTATAGGTAGTGAAAGTTCAAGTAGTTTTATTGGTGACAATTTTCCACCCACAACTTCATTTATTACATCTCAATAGAGCTTGGTGAAGATAAATAATTGGTTGTTGGTAAATTTTGCTAGGCAGCAAACTATTCTTTAATCGTTGGATTGATTTCTGAAATAGGAAGAGATGAACTCCAGTTAAGCTATTTGAAGATAAAGACTGGCTTTTTAAACTCGCATACCATGAAAAAGAGGATAAGTTTGGGATAAATTTTGGAAGGTTTAGTTACAAAACTAATACTTCCAGTTATTCAAAAAAAATTAGGGGAGCATCTTCGATTTTAAGTTTTAACTTTGATATTTCTCCTTTTTATGGGAATTTTTTTTTAAAAAATATATTCATTATACATACATTATGTAAATGGTTTTTGCTTAAAAAATTTATTTTCCGGCCATTTTCTGATTACTTTTCCCTTTTTGGAAATTTTAATTAAGGCAACATTTACTATGCACCGTTAGCCGTGCACCTTGCCACATTGGACCCAACATATGGGTGCTAACGGAACATTGACATATTTGTTTAAAATGCTCAGCAATTAAAATATGGCAATATTTTAACATCTGTAGAATGACTTTTTAAGGAAAAGAATGTTCACTTTGTGAAAAAAGGAATTGAAATTCTTGAATTGTTGCTGAAATACAGAGGTTAATAAAAATTTTCCCCACTAGCCCCCACTCTACCCTAAGGATTAGCACATGTTAAAATTTCTCGTAGCCTTGATGTATATTCAGGTTGCGTTGGATGCCAGCTACCAGTTCAGGAAACTCCCAAGGCTAAAAAAATTTAGAAATATAATTGTTTTTAAGGATCTCAGGTTTAAGGTACAGTAAAAGCGAGTGATGGGCCTTTTGGAATCAAAAAATCCCAAAGCCATTATCAGAAATTCCTAATTTAACCTCACGTTGTAAGTGTCAGAACACTGTATTCAGATAATAGAATCCAAAAATAGGTATTTCAAAATTGAAAGCATTACACTCTTAAAACAAACGAGTGACTTCAACTCAGCCCGAGTTAATTTTCACTCTTTTCAGTGTTGAAAATGCACTTATCCTATTGGAGTGTATTTCACTCTTTTGTTTAGTTAAAACTCCGACAAGATGACTCCAAACGAGGGATTTTAACTCAGTCTGAGTTAATTTTCACTCCTTTCCAGTGTCGCAAATGCATTTCTCTTATATGAGTTTATTTCACTCTTTTGTTTTAAGAGTGTAAGTCGTCTCATTTGAAACACGTTGTTTAAAAAAAAAAGAGATTTGACCTTGAGATGTCAAGATTGATTTTCAACTTGACTTAAATCTAAAATAATTTTTCTAAAAATAAAATGTTTTAAGCCGCCATGAAAACAGTTTCTAAGAGAGTATAAATTGGTTCTCTCTAAAAATCAACTAAGACAGAAAAAAATATAATCCAATTTAAGTAATTTATTTTTCTTTCAAAATGGAATGTTTAGTTTTTTTTTATGGAACATATATTATTGATCTGTATAGTTTTTAAAAAGAAAGTTAAGTGAAATTTCCATTGAAAGTTAAAAGAAACAATATATGTGAGATTAATTAAAAATTTTAATGAATACAATAAACAAGAAAAATAAAATTATCGATAAGTTCACCATTTTTATAAATAAAGCATATATGTCAGATTAAAACTTCTTTTATTCTGATGATTTTAATTAGATAGAATAATGTGCGTTTTTTATAAATGGTGTGAGGGACTTTTATTGGGTTGTTTTAATTTTTCATATGTATTTCTTCTTTAAGTTGTACCATAACAATTTTCCACATGAACGACACTTATTACAAATTCCTGTTGCAGTAGATTTCGCTGTATTCTTGAGAGAATTTTATTATTACTTATGTCTTACTTTTTGCTAATTTATATCGTTCCGTTTAACAGGTGATACTACACCGAACAATAATCCGCATTGCAGTTTTAATGCTAAAGTTCAATTAAATTATAATGCAATTACCCACTTGGTAATCTCCGAAGTATGGTCTAAATTTAATTAACGGAAAGTGATTTATCTTTTCTGGGGATAGGTCCTTTTATAGTTTACGCTTTGAGAGCATGCCCTGGAGTGAATTGTATGCAGATGATTCTAGCATCTTCAACTGTCTAGGAATTATAAGGAATTAGTCTTTTATATTCAAGACATCCGGATAACCATTTAGCATAAAGTAAGACATTTCGCTGTTTTGAATTATACAGTAAGTGACGTCTTAATGGAAATGCTGAATGCGGTTATGGAGTGTAGATCTGAATAAGTCTTTGAATTTATATCCGTAATTGCATTAAATGCCTGGATGACATTTTCCTTGAAATCTCGTTGCAAAGTGAGTTGTCTTTGTTGCAAAGTGATGGTATTGAAGTGGAAAGTACGGATTTGCAAGTTAATTTTAATTTGAGAGTGAGAAGAGATGGATAAAAGATGATGTGTGAGAGGTAAAATGAAAGGAGATCTAATCATTGTGTGCATGAAAATCTATATTTAATTAAACCTCAACTAAATGTAGTTTATATAGAATTTTAACTTAATGAAACCTTCAAGTCATGAAAGTATTCTTCTTTATAATTTTACCCTGAATTTTTTATAATATCTAGAACTGAAAACAAATATACCTGATTAATATTATAAGAATTAAAACTTAGAATATACTTCGATTTCACCTATTTTCTGCTATTTACTTAAGAATTGGAAGAATCAATTTAAGTATTCCTCTATCATTTTCTCCATATTTGACGTGTAAACTTACGCCGACCACAATAATGACCAATTGTTGAAACTTAATAAGCAAATTTTAAAAGCCCTGTTGCTTTAAAATTCTTTTTACTAACAGAAATTGCAATTAAAGTTATAAATTCAAAATTTTATTGTTTTTATGTCTTGTGTCAATTTTTTTTTATCATTTAATGGTTTTTAATATAAATGTGATTAAAACATCAACAATTAAACAGGATTAGTTATAAAGGGAGTCCGTTTTTGTTCCAGTGTTGCTCTTTTCTATATTTTCAATTTTTTAAAGTGTGTGTGTAGTTTTTAGCTTTAATGATCACTTTAATGAATAAAACACTAGTACATTATCAGCTCACAAAACAAGTTAGAGAAGAAGTAATTCAGAAGCCAAGAAGTTAATAAATTCTTATCAATCGAGTTAGTTTTCAGTTTACTCCTTAGTTTATAAATTATTTGCATTTTATTATACTTAAATATTTAGGTGCTTTTTCAAATTTCGAGTAAAAAAAATACTGAAACATTTAATAAGTATTATGCTACCATTGTACAAACCAAACTTTTTATCTTACAATATCACACGATAACAATGTATTAAAATGCTGAGTGGCGAAAGTTTCAAAGTTCCAAAAGATTGGTGTTATAGTCAGCTGAAACCCTTTGTTAACTGAATATAAAGCTTTTGTGCTGCGAATATTAATCAGAAGACTTGTCAGGCGTAAAAGTCTGTAGTTGACAAGTAACCGAAAATTTTCTTTTTAAACCTTATCTGAACTGTTTCATTCCAAATTATTTTTTTAGCATATTTCATTATTCGGAATACATAGTTAATGACCTTTGACTGAAACAATACTTGTGTTTTATAAAAGTTTTTAACATTTAAATGAAATACGTTGAAATACGTGTTGCATACTTTAGAAAAAAGTTTATTGCTTATTATTCTTTTTAAAAAGTATTATGTGCCAGTTACAAAGCAAAAAAAAAAAAGATCGATACTACACACAGATAAAAAATGTTCGATTTCGTCAATTGTCAAAAGACACAAAATCAAAGGCATCAAAATGTATTTGTACATATAAACTGATATTTTAATATATGTACATTAAAGAACCATAGAAGTTGTTTAAATCTGAAAATTGTGGTTTCGAAATAACCATAGGCTGTGAAATATTGTCAGCAATTGAAAAAGTGCATAAATTTATATATGAATTTTTTTAAGTACAGCTTCTGTCAACCTATCTAAACTTGTGTGATTAACTTTGATTTACTTACTACTACTAATATTTTTTATTTATTATTGAGTTGAATTATATTTAATTTGATTGTGTTAATGTTACTAAATATTAATAAGCGATTTCAATTTATTTGCGATTCATGCAGTTACAAACAAATAATATTTCAATAATAAAAAGTTGGAACTTAATATTTTGAATAGGGCTGACAGTTAAAAATTCTTTAAAGAATTTAAGTAAGAAATCGCATAAAATATATGATGCATTGTAGATAAATTAATATTTTATTTTTCAGTCAAACATATAAAAATATTAAACTCAAAGAATTTATTATCTCCGAATCTTTGAACTTTTAACACAAATTAGAAGCAAAACTAAACATTATTTTATCCTTCATTTTTTGTTAAAAAAATTATTGCTCTTGTTTACATTAGCAATGAATATTTTCTATTTTGAAAAGTAGATAAAAAACTACAATAAGGTTTAGAAAACATCTTGACTCGCCCAAAGAAAACTGACTTATCACCCTAATTACTACAAAAGTAACAATAGTTAATTTCTCGATTCCCAAATCGGACCCAAAATGCATTAAAAGTTTAATATTAGTTTCATGAAACTCTCGTATCTTCAACATACCTTTTTATACACGAGAAAGTTGGGATTTTCCTCCGGCGAGGGCGTAAAATTGCCCCCAGAGGAGCTTTCTTTGTCTTTCTCTTTAACCTCAACTGGAGGATCCCCTTTACTTTGACTACTTTCGCCTTCCATCTCTTGCATGTTTATCTTCCTCCAAGAAGCAGCTCTACATCCTCTCTAGGCGAGAATCGGGAGAAGAAAGATCTTATTCGAGTTGCGGCCGGAGAAGAGCGGACGTCTTTCGTAAGGGGGCGCCAGCGATCGAAATGGTTCTGGGGCGATCGAAGGAAGGGACAGGATAAGCCCCTGCTTTGGGAAGAGGGGTGGGTTTGGGGGATGGAAAGTTGAGATGGATAGGACAAGAATGTTATGTTGGTTTGGATTTGTTTATAAGAGATTAGTGGTGGGAGATTGACAGATGACTCCTGATTTATGTGTTATTGATCGTTTTTGTTAGAATAACTTTATAGCACATATTTGATATATTTTTTATCCATATATTTCATAACATGGATGTAAATAACTTATATTTTTAATTTATCTGATATTATTGTGCGTTTGTTGTATATATCAAATTATAACACACACAATGACTCGTTAGGTTGAACACTTAACATCAATCGACATCAAAACTTGAACAATGACTAAATATTAAGATATTTGTTAAATATATTTTAAAGCAGTACACGTCAATCTGTCCATGTGACAACAATCCACAATCTACTAGACACCATGTATACGAGACTAGGTAAATGATAGTTTAAGTCTACACAGTTACAGTGCATGAAAGGTTCTTTTCAAAGCCTTGAATTTTAGAAATGTTTACGTAACTATTCATCGCTGAAGTTTTATAATGTAATAATTTGAAGTCAAATATATTATTAAAGTTATTAATTATAGATATTATTCAAAAGTGTATATATTTTATCCATCTTCCAGTAGAAAAGAACACATATGTTATTTCAATTCATGTCGCAAGAAAACGCTGGGTGATTTTTTAATTATTTAATGTACTCTGTAGTAAGTATCATTAACACGTTCCTTACAGAATAAAAGCTTTCAGTTTTTAAATTTGCTTTTCATGCGACCTAATTTGTCATACTACAAGTTACTTCTTCATTTGTTTCTTTTCATTTCATTTCATTTCAATTCATGTCGCAAGAAAACGCTGGGTGATTTTTTAAATTATTTAATGTACTCTGTAGTAAGTATCATTAACACGTTCCTTACAGAATAAAAGCTTTCAGTTTTTAAATTTGCTTTTCATGCGACCTAATTTGTCATACTACAAGTTACTTCTTCATTTGTTTCTTTTCATTTCATTTCATTTCAATTCATGTCGCAAGAAAACGCTGGGTGATTTTTTAAATTATTTAATGTACTCTGTAGTAAGTATCATTAACACGTTCCTTACAGAATAAAAGCTTTCAGTTTTTAAATTTGCTTTTCATGCGACCTAATTTGTCATACTACAAGTTACTTCTTCATTTGTTTCTTTGATCTTCATTTGTTTTATATTGTGTTTATATAGATAAACTAAAGCAGAAAGGTGTTTACGCATGCAAGAAAACTTGCTAATCGTCTTTTAAGATTTAATATTAAAAAAGTATTAATTTGCTAAATATAACAATTTGTAACAAATAACATCTGTTTATTAACAAGAACAAGTATTCCCTTCCAATAATAGTGAAAAGTATCGCCACTGGGCTCAGAGAAAAATTATTCTTCCTTCGGACTGGGAAAAAGTTATCTTCTGCCTCGAAGTTTCGATGGATCTTTTTGAAATTGTTGATGCGGATAAAAATGGTGGAAAAGGATTTGTGGGCTGTGGGGCTGCTTGTTGAGTCCTTTTGGGAACGAAGACAAATGTTTTTTTTGGTTTATTTGTACTCGTTAAATTGATAAATAAACTACGTAAGCCGAGCATGGGTGAACAGATTTAAGGTTTCAGTTGTTATGGATATCGATCGTAAATAAAACAAGAACGTGAGCAGTTATGTAATTTTATATTTCCTATACAAAGAATGAGCATTTGCTTTTATTTTTCTTTCAATGAAGAATTTGAAATAAACACGTAATTTCAATTTTGTGGCACGAAACAGTCAAATTTATTTTTGTAAGGAATAATAATGTATTGCCGCAATGAACTCTTTATTTAATAGTATTTGATGGATTTTATCGAATAACGAGTTCGAACAAAATATTATTTAATACTTTTTAACTTAATACTGAAATATATTTACGATTATTGCGTGCCTGTTTATATGTTTGTTTGCATGTTATCTTCATTTAAAACAAAAAACACCCAGATATGGTAAATATGTCAAAATACTCAGAATAGAATAGGAAATTTATTCCGCTACTTAAGAATTTGCTGCAAATGATTTTTTTATTTTTTAAAAACAAATGATTGAAACGAATTTGATTTTTTAAAAACGATTTCTTAGCCCTAACATATAGAGTCAGTGTGAATTTTCAGGTTTTGCAAACTAATAAATGAAAATCCTTGTATATAAAGGGCAAATCTCTTTATATTCATCTATTATACTTACCTAGTACCTACTATATTACCACCGACTATATATTCCCTTATTATGCGAACCCTGTTATGTGTTAAAATGAAGCATACTTTTTATATTTTAAGTGACTATATTTTGGTTGTTAAAACGTACATCAATTCCTACGTTTTTTTTAAATTTTCGGCAACATCCTACAATATACTAAAAACGAATGAAAAAACCTCATCAAATTGCAATGAATGAAATTTAATTTCTCAAAAACGTTTGTTCCCGACATGCATATAACCAACATAGTTTTTTAAAGTTGAAATGTGAAATGAAACAATAAATGTGACAAATTTGATTCCAAATCAACGTAATTTTTTTTACATAAATCACTTTCTGAATATTTTGAAGGAATAAAAAGCCTTGTAGGATGTGATTAAAAGTTTGTTCAGAGCGATTCTTTAAATAAAACGTTTAGACGTCCAAACTAAATATTGTTTTCTATTCAATGAAATTTTACTCCCAATATTTGTTTTAAGTAAAAAATGAAAACAAAGTTCCAAAACATAATACAAAAAAAAGTACTTGACGACAATGATGGCTCGTAGTTTTATTATAAAAAATATTTTTTATATCAAGGCAAATACTTTTTTAGTGTTATTACAAGATCATCCATCTTTAAAAGTTGGAATATGAAATATGCTCGAACTAAAAAGAAAATAAAAAGAAGAGAGGATTCTGCAGCAAAGTTTTTATCGATGTTTTTTTCAATTATTGATGTAAAAGAAACTAAAAAAAAGTGACGAAGCATTACTTTGCAATGAAAGATTTGAGGTGTCTCCTTATTGTAAATATTCTTTCCCTTATTTTCAAAACTTTTCACATGCAAAAGTAAATTAAACAAAAAAAAGTTTTCATCTTATCGTACATAGTTTTTCTCTCAAACTCTTCTGAATGTAAAAGCAAACTAAAGAGCGAAGTCTTGTATAAATATTCCTAAGGCACACCGAAACAAATTTTCTTTAGGGGTAGATTTTTAAAGGCTTTAAACTTTTTTTGGTTTTTTTTGGTCGAACCAAATGAAGGCTATTCACAGGCATCGTGTCTTAGAACTTCGGTAACGTGATGAGGACTGTATCTGAGCACAGCATACTTAACCCTTTCAGTCCCAGTGATGCCATTTGGAATCATCACTTTCAATATTTTTTTCAAAATGTTTATGTCCCGTTATGACATGCAAACACACATCATTCGATTCTTCAGACTTTGTTCTTTTTGAAAATATTTTACATTAATCTCAATAGAAGTCATAACTACTACTTTTTTATTTAGAAAATAGCTAACAAGCGTTTCACCTGATTTTTGAAAAGTTCACTTCAGTTCCACATATTTAAAACACAATTTAAACTATTTCGGTTAAAATATTTGCATTTTTTTTAATAATATGGTCAGATACCTTTAAAATATATACTTCGAAGAGTTTTCAAATAATATATATTTTTTATTTTGTTGTTTTCCACAGTTAAAAAATTTTGGCATTATTTCAAAAACCATATAAAAATTAAAATAGTTTTTTTCTTATGGAACTCTCATTTTTGACCTAAAATTAGCTTATTTTGTGAATATCAGATGTTTCTGTTGGTGTAGTAAATTTTTGGGACTGAAAAGGTTAATGTGAAATAGTCCCATATGATAGCTATTTAATGGCGAGATTGTATACCAGAGCAATCCAACGAAGCATTTCTCACATACAAATATGTAATTTAAAGTGTTGCTGTTGCAATGTTGACAAAGTGATTCAATTTTCCAACAGTAAGCAAATTTTCAATTAAGTATTAAATCAAACTAAAAGTCTTAACATTAAATCCGGTTTTTTTTAAAAACTTACATTGCAACTTGTAGACGAATCGTAAAACTATAAATCGTGCAGAACATATTTTTCAAAAGACTACTTCAGAATTCCTACAGTTATTGATAGAGATGCTCAACATAATTAATTTGAAAACTGCTAGAATACCTATTTATAAAAATTTTCACTTTACGATCGGTTTGTTGTGTGTTTTTCAAAATGAGTTGAAATATTTAAAACTAAAAATTAAAACTAACAATCGTTAGGATTTAATGATTTTTTTTAAATAAAATAACTAAACGGTTTTTATTCACAGTTTAAAACTATAAAGCTTGATTTCATAATAACATAATTTCAAAGAACAAATTTTATCAAATTAATTAGTTTTGTATTTTTAATAAAGTTGCAGTACCTTAGTGTATAAAATTGCACTTGTAAGTTAATTTCAAAATCTGAAAGGGTCAGGAAAGGTTTCAGCATAAAATCCAAATTTTTAGAAAGCCAAAACGCGTCTTTCATACGATGCATTTTTTTTAAAACTAAACATGTTTATTTATTTGGAAAAAAATTGTAATGAGTTTAAGGATGAAAATATAAAACATGCAATATTAGTTTTGCATCAAAACAAATAAAAAATTCACAAGTAAAATAAAATTATCTCGGTCAGTTGTACCTTATGTTCATCTAAACAGTGCATTTCAAAATGCCATTAATTTTGTTATTTTAAGTTTTCTAAACATAGAGTTTTTGCAATGCTTGTTTACAATAATACATGTTTTTGAAATGGAACAAGAAGTTGTATGTTTCGATTCCATTTATATATTTATGTATTTTTATTTTAGGAATCGTAAATTGAAAACTGTTTTTGATTGAAAACACTTTAAATTCTTGATCTTAGAATTGTATGCAATGTTTTTTACGTAAGTGCAACAGGAGAATGTTTTGAAAACAATTTCTATTAAATACAAAAGAAATTCTTTAATATTTGCTAGAAAATTAAAATAATATTTTATGGCATTGAAGTGGTGCATGAATACATGCTTATTCGACTGCTTTCTTGATTAGAAATTAAGCCAAACATGTTCCTATAACCCAGAATTTGGAAATCAAGACAAGTCCCCCCCCCCCCCCCCCAGTCGTGGATAAGTCTAACATTGAATCAGGCAACTGTGCTTTATAATTTTTAATCTTTGAAAGAGCTTCCAAATTTTTTTTTAAAATTATAACTGGCATGCATTATAATCTAGCCACTTACAGCTATAGAAGATTACTCGATTAATTAATTTACTTCCTTTTTTACTAAGAATTGAAAATTCTGTTGTAGATCCATAAAGCAAATTCCGTTTGGTTACAAAAAAAAAGTTTACAAAGGCGGAAATAAATTTATTTAATATCTATAACTCTTAAATTTCTTTTCTACACAGCTTCAAAAATTTTGTAGGCATTTGTCAGAGAGTGGCACAAGTTTTTGTATTCCATCTTTTATCGAAGGTTGCCGCCTGTGTTTTTAAATAAGTAGTAACATGCTTTTTCATTGGAAATTTCAATTTTTCAGTTTTTCAGTAACAATTTCATGAACTAGTGATAGTGAGATCTGCGGAAATTCCGTAGCAAGACCACTAATTTTAAACTTACGGTTTTTATGAAGCTGCTTCTCAATTTCGCGAACCAGTACACCTAAAACCAAAGACAGGTGTCCAATTCGTTCTTCATCGTGCACTTGATCACGTCCGTTGAACTGTCTGTCCCATCTTCTAAACATTGAATCAATTAGTTTTTTCCGCAAACCTAGCAGATTTGCTGATGATACTTGATATAAATTTCTTTGAATTTAGAAAATAATTAACGGATCTTATTTCACAAGTGGCGGCATTTTCAATTAAGGATGACATTTTAAAGAAGCACTACAAAACAGGTCGATGGCAGCGATCTGAAAATGAAGTACAATTATTGTTTTTGAGTCAGAGTAACTGAACAGCATAAATTTGTTTCTATGTCTGTACACGTTTTTTTTTATATAAGCAAACGGAACCTATTTTGCAGACATGAATCGTATTTTGGAGCATAGTTGGTTGGTTGGTGGTAGACATATATTTTCAGGCTTGTGTGCTTGGTCGCAAGGACCCGCTTATAAACCATCGTCAAGTAGGACAACACAAGACACACACAAGCACGTATGACAGATGTTGCCATCTGTCGCCACCTCCGCAATTTAGACATGTCCCTGAAGGGGAGGGAAATTTTCTCCGGGGACCTGTACCCATGGGAAACTGCGCAATGACCGCCCACAGGACTTTCGGACCCAACAGATTTTACAAGCATGTACTCCGCATATACTCGACAAACACAAACATCCATGCCAGAACGGGATTCGAACCCGGACCCAGCAGCTCCAGAGGCCAATGCCAATCTTAACCACTACGCCGCCGGATCGGCGGAGCACAGTTGGTTGGTTAACATGTATTTTCAGGCTTGTGTGCTTGGTCTCAAGGATCCGCTTATAAACCATCGTCAAGTAGGACAACACAAGACACACACATACACAAATGACAGATGCTGATATCTGTCTCCACCTCCACAATTTAGACATGTCCCTGAAGTGGGAGCACAGTTAATGTAATGTAATGCAAGCTTTTCAGGTTGCCTTTTTCTAGCCTCCTTTAGGAGCTTTTAAACAGCAGTAAGCGCTTCGCAATTTAGAACTCTGGTCAAATGACGCGCAATTTATCAGAACCTCAGAGTTCTGTAGTAGGGTTGAGGAACGACTCGTACTGAGCTGCCATCGGCAGCCAGCTGACTACGCAGCCCGAATAGAGTTTCAAAAGTTCTATAGTTAATTTTTAATTTTGATACTGAGAGGGGAAGTACACCCAGGGAAAAGGCGGGAATCGAACCCGCACCCGTTACATCGCGAGGATTGCTAGCGTTATGGCCTGCGATCCAAACCACTCGGCCATCGAGCCCCACATGCCACCTTATATTGTCTGGTCCATGGTGCTGTTGAAATTGCGTTTGGCATGGTATGGTACATATATATTCCAGCTTGCGTGCCTGTTCAGAGAACCGCTTATAAGCTTTCGTCAAGTGGGACAGACACAGAAAGAGTTTTTACAGTCACAAAGAAATGAATAACACATAGACAAATTACAACATTTATTGACGGTCACAAACATCCATGCCTGACCAGGATTCGAACCCGACCCCAGCAGCTCCAAAGGATAGAGCACTAACGATTGAGCCACCGGGGCGGCTCGTTTGGCTCATGGTTTGTATTGTTTTGATTGTTTAGATTAACGTCGCACTACAGCTATTCGATGGCTAATGCGAACAGGCCAAGTAATGTAATCGTTTTCAGCTGCCTATTTATATCATTCTAGGAGCTTTAACGCAGCCAATTACGCCTCGCAATTATTTCAGTAAAGGATAAAAATATTTAAAATGTGTTTAAAGTATAACTACTCAAATTTTTTTAATTTTTTTTTATATTATACAGTTTTAAAAAATTGGTAAAGAGAGTATTTGAAAAGCAAAAAGCAAAACAAAAAAGGGAATACAATTAGAGATGAATATATTTAATACACAAAACATACATCTCAAGGTATAATTGATTGTTAAAAATTGCAGCTTTGTATTCAACCTCTAAAAAGGAATTAGGAGAGGTTAAGAAATAATTTTATAAAAAGAATCCAAAAATGAAAAAAGAAGTAATTATCAACTAAAAACGCGCGCTTGGTTAAAAAACGTTTTGCAACTGCATTCTTATTGTTACGTAGTTAAATTGCAGTCCTTTAGGTGGCGCATGTGCGTTTTGAAAAAAAGTTCTGTTCTTAACTGTGATTATATTTAAATAAAATAAGAAGTTATTTTTATGTGTCCGGACCTTTACTGACCGTGTCCTTTTACTGTCTCTATTTCGTTTTTACAGAATTTTCAATTCTAGTCAAGAGGTGAAATAACTTCTGTTACGAAATTCTAAGACACACACTCACTCATAAAGTTAACCTTCACCAACTTTATAGAACAGAGCACAAGCTCCATACAAAAACACACACACACACACAACAGAGCTTCGTCCAAGCTCTCCACTGCAGCAGGAGCACAACTCCAATGACGTACCAGTACACGGCGAGGTGTTTTATAGGCGTTAGCGATCTTTCTAGAAAATTCCACAAACATTACGGGCGCCGTAATTTCAGTAGCACAGTCAAAGAACGAGCCGACCCCTGAGTAGACACCCTACGCAACAGTTAAGAGCTGTATACCGCGCTTCGAATTTTTTTCAGACACTCTTTTGCATACTAAATTGTTTCCTCGCAACCAATTCAGACCATTGCTAGTAGTTACATAAGACCCTGTAATTCAGAAATATATATCAACCGAAGTCGCCGGTGAATGGAAGGCGGAAGTAGGATTAAGTTGGTCAGATCAATGTGTGGGCAGCAGTGTTGGGCATGCAATTGATCAATTGTCAATTGTAAGAGTAATTGCAATTGAATTAATTGCAATTAAATTAATTGCAATTGAATTTTCAATTGCACCTTGCAATTGATTTTTTAATTGCAATTAAATTAATTGCAATTGAATTTTCAATTGCACCTTGCAATTGAAAGTTTAATTGCAATTAAATTAGTTGCAATTGAATTTTCAATTGCACCTTGCAATTGAAAGTTTAATTGCAATTAAATTAATTGCAATTGATTTTTCTAATAATATTAACTTTATATTAAAATAAAACTAGTTGGTTGGTTTGATTTGGTTTGGTTGGTTCGGTTTGTTAGAATGGTTGGTTAGTTTTTTGGTTTAGTGGGTTGGCTGGTTTGGTGGGTTTTTTAGTTGGTTGATAGTTTGGTGCGTTTGGTTGGTAAATTGGGTTGGTTAATTGATTGGTTTGGTTGGTTGGTTGGTTGGTTGTTTTTGCTGTTTTTTAGGTTGTTTGGATTGGTTGATTGGTTTCGTTGGTTGGTTTGCTTTGTTGTTTGGTTTGGTTGGTTTTTTGGTGGTAAGTAGGTTGGTTGGCTTGGTTACTTAGTTAATTGGCTTGGCTGGTTTGATTTGATTGATAGGTTGGTTGGTAAGTTAGTTGGTTTGATTTGATTGATAGGTTGGTTTGATTGGTTTGTAGGTTGGTTAGTTGGTTTGATTGGTTTGTAGGTTGATTAATTGATTGGTTTGGTAGGTTGGTTAATCGGTTGTTTTGGTAGGTTGGTTAATTTGTTGTTTTGGTTGGTTGGTTAATTGTATGCTTTATTTGGTAGGTTGGTTGGTAAAAATGTTGGTTTGGTTGGTAGGTTTGTTTCGTTAAACAATTAAAATTAACAATTAACTTTAAGGGGAAAAGGTGAAGCCACTTCCGAGAAAAATGAAAACAAGACCGCAGAGTTGTTGCCAGATCCCACTAAAAAAAAGCCCATTACATATTTGAAGAGCTTAAAGGAAGAACGCGCTAAATGACATTTTTGAAAAACTTGAGATTTTTGTGTCAAAGAAATGAACATATAAGTATTTTCTTTAACGATAACAAGTTTCCCTTTCATAAATTTTAAGTGCAGTAAATTTTTTACTGTTTACAAGTGCCCTTTTTAACAGTTCTGTGTGCAAACGAAAATCTTTAAAGCTCATTTTTTTTGTCAACACGTTCTTCCACTAAGCTCTTCATTTATTCTTTGAAATGTAAATTAATTTGAGCAAACGATAAGTAATGATTATTGAATTTTCGAAAGAAAATAGATGAAACTAAATGAAACTTTAAAATAAAAATTAAACTCTTGAAAAAAATATTTATTATTGTAATATTGGATTGTCATTAATAGCACAATAGAGTTATTTTAATGGTTGATCATATATGTATGAAGATATATGCATAAAGAATTTTAACTTTACATAAAGACAATTCAAAGTTTCGTTTTTATTTTTATTAAGCAGCAATTTATTAATTTATTATTCGAAATGTAAACTTTTAGTTACAGAAAGATATTAATTAAAAAATATATATAATAATTCTTCGAACTTCAAAAAAGAAAAAATAGATAGCAGACGATAAAGATTATTTTTTAAATATGTAAAAGAAGTTCACAATTGAAAAAGAAAATTCACAAAGAAATTCATTAATTATTAATTGCAGTTTTCCGCAATTAACAATTGATTAATTGTTAATTGCAGTTTTATGCAATTACAATTGATCAATTGTTAATTGCAGCTTTCTGCAATTACAATTGATCAATTGTTAATTGCAGTTTTCCGCAATTACAATTGATTAATTGTTAATTGCAGTTTTCCGCAATTACAATTGATATATTGTTAATTGCAGTTTTCCGCAATTACAATTGATTAATTGTTAATTGCAGTTTTCCGCAATTACAATTGATTAATTGTTAATTGCAATTTTCCGCAATTACAATTGATTAATTGTTAATTGCAGTTTTCCGCAATTACAATTGATTAATTGTTAATCATTAATTGTTTTTGCAATTAAAATTTGCCCAACACTGGTGGGCAGTCATCCCTCAGCAAAGTCTCCTTCGAAGCAGCAATAAAAATAAAGCATGGTGTAAAGTATATTGGCGATATATAAAGTATTTCGTGATATGCTTGGCAAAAGTTTTGGCGATAATAAACTTCAACATAGCTTTATAATCATCATAGCATAATAAATCAATCTATCAGAGTTACACAATTATTTAATTCATATGCTTTCTATCTTAGTCCCATACTCTTTGTGGATGTAACTTAATAAATAGTTCTACAAGAATACATTCTATTTGCACCAGCTGGCGAGGAACAGAGGTACTTAGGGCACAAAGTTATCATAGAGGATCAATAGAGAACGTATTAGTCATACTCCTAAAAAAAAAAAAAAAAAAGTGGCGCCAGAAACTTCAGTCAGATTAACAGGCAGGATTGCATTTACACGAGCAATGTGACCTTTCAATAATATGAAATTCATGGTATGTCTTAAAAGTTTGGCCAAAAGCATTTTAAGGCAAAAAATCTCATTGAAAAATGATCAAAGGGAAGCAGGACAAAACAATTGGAAAAGTAAAAAAAATGACAAAATAAAAATTCTATAAATGAGAGGTAAATAGGGAAACTTAAAAATCGCATGTTTTTTAATACAGAATTTACAAGAATTTATGTCCATTTTTGTTCAATTTCTATCCTAAATTCGTACTGAATACCTACTTGGCTAAAGTTTCACTACGGGAATTTATATATTTGAAGATCAATGAAAATTGGTATAAAAATGTCGTACAAGAGCTCCTAATGCCTGTTGGACATCATGATAAGATTTTCAAAAAAAAAAAAAAAATGAGCAAAAGATAGCTTCCACAGAAAATTTTAGGATTAATTAGTATTGTTGAAAAATAAAAACATTTGACCGAACTATAGAGTATCACAAATTTAAAAGATTAGTGGAAGAACGTACTCAGTGACAGAAAGAAGAAAACTTCGAAAATGAGCTTTTTAAAGTTTTTAATTTGTACTCGGATCTGTTTTAAACGGTAGGGGAAGGTGTTGTGCCTTTGACCACTTGACAAGTTTTCAATTTTCTTAACTTGAATATTAAGGTTAACTTTAATGCTTTTATTTTTTTCCAATCTGTATCGTATGGTTTATCATATTGTACGTACCTTTAACCGTGGGTTGTTGAACCTTTGACCAGTTTATAGATCATTTGAAATTCAGGGAATATTTACCAAGTTGGAAGAAAATTAGGAACAGGATATAGTTTAGGTTAACACAATTCTAACCATTTAATTTTATTCACCTTACTAGCTGACCCGGCAAACTTTGTTTCACCTTAGGCAATAAATGAGCATACTTATGATTTTATCAGGGTCAATTTTTTATTTGGATAATAAATGTAAATTTTAAAAAAGGAAGTATTATAATGATTTTTATCGGCCATGTATTTTAGTGTATGGGTTCCGCTCTTCAGTGAAGCACCGTGTGATACACGAAATTTTTCGTTTTATTATCAGGTGCAAGAACACATAACGCAGATGGTCTTTCGACCCGTGAACTTGCCCCATATAATTGGCGATAGGAAAAAAATGGATTTTATATAGGGTAGACTGACCAGTGAATGAACAGGCCCCAGTGAATGAACAGTTGGCAAATACATTTAAAAAATAAGGATTGAAAATAATTCCACTGGATGGATTGACAACACAGATATCCTCCCATCTAGTAGGAAGCTATTTGACATATGATTGGTTGTCCTGGTCACATGACCTTTTTTTAGAAAAATGCTGACAATGTTGTTATCTGTGCATCGACTTGTTTCTCTGTTAAAGTAATAAGGCAAGTTTTCTGCCATCACCTCTTTTGATTGTAATTAATGCTTCTTATTAGTTTTTTTTTCACTAATTCTATTAAGGTTACATTGAATATGCATATTTAAGCAATGATTCTGAATGTTTCAAGCATTGTAACATGAGTAGATTGTAAGTACAAGGGTGTTCAATAACTGGCTAGGCAAATTGTGATAAAGCCAATGAATGTACACGTGTTCATTAACTGGGATTTGTCTGTGTTGCAGAAAATCAAAGCAAAATAGCATTTTTCTAACTTCTTTAGCCATTTTATACAATAAAACTCACGTGAATAAATAAAAAACACCTCCTAACCAGTGACTGAACACACATGTTCATTCACGGGTAGCAACACTTTAGGCTAGTTTTCCCAGTGAATGAACAATTTGTGATTATGATTTTGTAATGTCTAGCATAGCTTATATTTTAAAGGAAGTTATTTTATTGTAATTTATGTATGAATATAACGAATATGTTGCAAACTGTTTTTATCCATAGCTGATTGAAAATGGTATCAAATTTCCCATTTTGTTCTTTCTGGATGGTCACAAATATCACATTAGCCTGGAATTGAGCAAATTTTACTCAGAGAAACGAATCATCCTCTTCAGTTTTCTAACAAATGCGACTAACATACTTCAGCCTTGTGATGTAGGAGTTTTCCGCCCATTAAAAGTATGATTGAGAGCTTGTGTCGACGTTGGAGACAGAAATATGGTGGCTCAAAAACGATAAGTAAATTTAATTTTACACCAATTTTCAAAGAAGCTTTCGATGCATCAGTTGATGCCATCAAAGTTCAGGAAGCTTTCAAGAAAAGTGGAATTTCCCCATTTAATGTAGAAAATGGGACTTCAACAAATGTATGCAGCACAGACACCAAGAGTTGAAGAGTAAGAAAGATCATGAAGAAAGAGCTTGCTCCGAAAAAGAAGCGAGCTATTTCTTCAAACACTTGAGTCTGAACTTCCTCCAGACATGTTGAAGTCTTTTATTGAAACTTTCAATGCTGAGTCCAACATGTCAAACATCCGAGAACCTGCACTTTTTTCAATATGGACAACATATGTAACGAAAAAAGATAATCATACGGTTGCGCTAAATCCTATTGAAGTCGAAGCGAGGAACAATAATAAATTATTATTTTTTATTATTTGAATTTAATTTGTTTTATGCACAAGTAACATAAACGTTTTAAAATAATAAATTAATCAATAACTAACTAAATCGGTGTATTTTTTAAAGAATTTCTTTTTGCATTTTACATTAGAAAAATTGTAAGAATAGAGCAGAGGGAATAAGAAGATAATCACTAGCGCGAAAATTTATTTGTAAGGTGGGGAAAATATAAAGTTTACTAAATTTGTGTAAAAGAAAAATACAAAAAAAGCACCAGCTTCAGCACCTACTACACCAAAAAAAGCATAGTTAAAAAGACCAATTGAAGAAATGGCTAGTTCTGACGCACGGAAATCTCTTTTAACATTATAACTTTATATAAAACAAAAAAAATGTTTTTAGTTTCTCTATAATTTGATTTGAATAGTCCCTGTTCATTGACTGGACATTTTTGTGTTTATTCACTGGCAAGAACTGTTCATTCACTTGGCTTTTGTACCACTTTTTATTTGGACCCCCAAAAGACCCGAAGCAATGTAATATTATTTCACCTCCTTTTTTTTGTAGAATTTATACATAATGACAGATGTGTTCACATTGTCATACACTCAGAATTTACATGCACTGAAAATGTATGAATTTTCTTAAAACAAATTGTCCTTAAACGTTCATTCACTGGTTAGTCTACCCTAATCAGACCACAAACTTTTAAGGATTGACCTTGCGATTTGTTGATGGTGGCGAATGCAAGACGGATCGGAAATTGAAGTCGTTTAAACTCAAATGGGATGTGTCGGTTGGGATTCTTAGAATGAGAAAATCCTCACCTTCGAACTTTCCTTTGAGTTTCATCGCGTAAATCACATTGTTCATCAATTTCCTTACCACCAAACGATTCCGTTAGACTTTCAGATTCAGTCGGCAAAGACTTTCGACTTGCTTGCGGTAGGTCCCGGGTTCAGGTTCGGGCATCGCCAAAATAACTACCGACCAATTGACGGCTCTCACAGCCAAAAAAATGTCTGACAAATAATACCCCGTGTAGAGGAAGGGCACATTAAATTACCTCCAAATTCCTGACGCTGCCTATGATGTCGCCCTTAAAAGTTGCATCAGGTACAGCTGTGGAAATAAAAAAATACCCACTAGTGATTATTTTGGCCGTTATTCATCCTATAGAATCGGACCTTTTTGACATTGTAAACAATTAACATTCTGAGTTAATTGCATGACACAAAATTTGCATAAGGGGCCATCTTCATATTAAAAATGTTACTAACCTTAAAATTTCCAATAGCAACACCTCTTTTTGAATCCATAGTACAAATTTCTGACATATTTTGATACGAAATGCCAAATTTTGTTAGTTTTTAAGCATTATTAGAGGAGTTAGAGACATGCAAAGTTTAGGTCCCATAATGTTAAATGAGTTGCACATAAAAAGCTATCCCGAACTAATTAGATAATGAAACGAATGAAATAATTAAGATAATGAAACGAATTTTGAACTGAAAAGAAATTATAATAGCCCAAACAAAATGCATTCAATATTGGGGTATTTAAAACAATGTTTATATTTTTAAATATTATTATATTAATTTTTTTTTTAAAATATGGTTTGGTTTTGAATTATCGTCGCACTAGAGCTACACGAGGGCTATTGGCGACGGGCGTCGTATTTTTAGAACCACAGTCAGGTGACGAGCCACACCTGAATAGGCACCCAACGCAACCGTTAAGGGCGACATCGTACGCAGCGTTAGGACTTTGAAGGATATTTAACGTGCACTCCCTTACACGGGGTATTATTCGTCGGACATTTTTGGCTGCACGGGCCGTTTATAGGTCGACAGCTATTTTGGCGATGGCCGGACCCGAACCTGGGACCTTCCGCATGCTAAGCGAGTGCTTAACCGACTGGGCTCCCCAGCCCCTTTAAAAATATGAATAGAAACCCCTTAATATTTTTAAAGAAATAAATTTAAGACAGGAAGTTTAAGCGAAATCCCAATTTTTTAAAAATTTTATTCATAATTTGCCGAGTAAATCACAAAATACTTTTTAATTACCCTTTTGGGGACTGTGTATAAGATTACGTGTGTAATTGATAAATAAAGACGGCCTTGCATGCATGCTTGCTTGTCATTTTAGAGTTGGTCCCCAAAAGGTCCACAAGTGATTCGATTGAATAACTCGTCAAATATTCATCCAAATGTAACAAAAACTTAGATTTAAGGGTTTTCAAGAGTGCTTTTAACATTTCTAAGTTATTGAAATTGGGTGTTGCTATTGAAAATTTCAAAGTTCGTAATATTTTTAATATGTAGACGTCCCCTTATGCAAATTTTGTACCGTACAATTAACTCAGAATGTTAATTGTTCACAATCTCAAAAAGGTCCGATTCTATAGGATGACTAACGGCCAAAATAATCACTAGTGGGTACTTTTTTATTTCCACAGCTGTTACCTACTCTCGTTGCCAATAGCCCTCGTGTGCTCCTTTAGTGCGACGATAATTCAAACTAACCCAAACCCATGCAACTGGATGGGAAGAGATACTCTTCGTTAAATTTTCAACTTCGCCAAAGGCCGCCAATGCCAAAATTCAATCAGCCATTAAGGGGTCATAGGAGTCTTAAAAATGTGCAAAGAAGGTACTACAAAACATAGTTTGATCTTTCATGTCATTTTTGAACTACCCAATATGTAAGTATAATTTTTTTATATGTAATTCTACAAGATTTATTTAATATAAAACAAGTTTTAAAATTTATGAAACTTCAGCCAAATCTTAAATAAATGATATTAAACATAAAGCTATTTGAACACATTGGGATTAGGCTTGCGCGGCAAATTGTGAGGTCGAAATTGAAAAAATGACCAAGAAAATGACTTTATATTGTACAAATATGTACAAACAAAGACTTATACCTAAATTCTCAGCTCAATTTTAATTAGAAATTATTTAAAAAAAAATTCAATCAAAATTTTAAAATTTTTATTAATTCTTTTAGAAAAAGTCCTTAAAATAATTTCTAATTAAAATTGAGCTGATAATTTAGGTATAAGTCTTTGTTTGTACATATTTGTACAGGGTGAGGCAAACAAAACCGGCCCCGAGATGGAGATTAGAATACGACAGAAATGTTGCCAAGTCTAAAACCAATACAAAAACAGGCTTACTTACTGAAGGTATTGATCGCTTCAATATTAAGCACAAGCAAACGCTTGGCAACTTATTTGCCGGCAACTACGCTACGCTTTTAAGGGGTCATAGGAGTCTTAAAAATGTGCAAAGAAGGTACTACAAAGCGTAGTTTGATCTTTCATGTAATTTTTAAACTACTCAATATATAAGTATAATTTTTTTACATGTAATTCTACGAGATTATTATTTATTATAAAACAAATTTTAAAATTTATGAAACTTTAGCCAAAACTAAAATAAATTATATTAAACATAAAGCTATTTGAACACATTGGGATTAGGCTTGTGCGGCAAATTTTGAGGTCAAAATTGAAAAAATGACCAAGAAAATGACTTTATATTGTACAAATAAGTACAAACAAGGACTTATACCTAAATTCTCAGCTCAATTTTAATTAGAAATTATTTTAAGAACTTTTTTCTAAAAAAATTAATAAAATTTTTTAAATTTTGATTTTAAATTTTTTTAAAAATAATTTCTAATTAAAATTGAGATGAGAATTTAGGTATAAGTCTTTGTTTGTCATATTTGTACAATATAAAGTCATTTTCTTGGTCATTTTTTCAATTTTGACCTCAAAATTTGCCGCGCACGCCTAATCCCAATGTGTTAAAATAGCTTTATGTTTAATATCATTTATTTTATTTTTGGCTAAAGTTTCATAAATTTTAAAATTTGTTTCATATTAAATACATCTTATGGAATTACATGTAAAAAAATTATACTTATATAGTGAGTAGTTAAAAAATTACATGAAAGATCAAACTATGCTTTGTAGTACCTTCTTTGCACATTTTTAAGACTCCTATGACCCCTTAAAAGCTAGTTGAAATGGAATATAAACAAGGTTAATAGAGCTGATCAAGATTTAGTGATAATTTGATTGTTTCGGTCGTTATTTATCCTAGAGAATCGGACCTTTTTGTATTTGGTAATACAAAACATTCTAAATTGATTGCAAGACCCTAAATTCGCATTATGGAACGTCTTCATACAATACGAACTAAGATCTGAACTCGCCACTGGTCTATGAGTAGCTCTAATGTGAAGCTAATCCAATCCAACCAATGCAAAAACAGGTTTCAGGCGGCTTCAAGAGTTTTTCTCGCCAAGCATTTCAACGTATTCCCATCTCTAGCTCGGGGCCGGTTTTGTTTGCCTCACCCTGTACAATATAAAGTCATTTTCTTGGTCATTTTTTCAATTCCGACCTCACAATTTGCCGCGCAAGCCTAATCCCAATGCGTTCAAATAGCTTTAGCCAAAACTAAAATAAATGATATTAAACATAAAGTTTCATAAGTTTTAAAATTTGTTTTATATTAAATAAATCTCATAGAATTGCATATAAAAAAATTATACTTATATATTGAGTAGTTAAAAAATTACATGAAAGATCAAACTATGCTTTGTAGTACCTTCTTTGCACATTTCTAAGAATCCTATGACCCCTTAAGCCATCTCTACATCAGAAAACAAAACAGACATTCATCCTCTTGTATGGTTGGAAAAGTTTTATGAAGTATAAATTCCTTATTTATGCTGAAAATATTGCTTCATATCTTCATTTCTTACCATTTGTAAACATCAATTAAATTTATTTCGGAAACATAAATAAAATCTAGTTGAGGAAGTCTGATCCACCATAAAAAATAAAAAAGATTTAAAAACAGTAAATAGAATAAATATTTAAATATCAATCCAGCACAGTAAATACAAGTGCTCTCTTTATTTAATTTTTCTTTATTTAATTTTGTTCACGCTGAACGCGATGAATTTTCTTTGAAATTGAAATAAAAGCGTAAACAAAAATCTTACAAAGCTATTCCTATGGCTCACGTTTTGCATTCTTACAGCCGTTTGGGTTCAAATTTCGAAATAAAAAGTGTTCTATAGCCTATTCCTGGTTCTAAGCTACCGCTCCACCAATTTTCAGGCAAATCGGTTCATCCGTTCTTGAGTTATAAATAGTCTAACTAACACGGTCTTCTTTTATATATATAGATTTATTAATATTTTAAGTTCATTAGAATTATCCAATAGAAGTAGAATAATTTTTTTAGTATAGAATATTCAAGAATATAAGAAGGATATATAGAATGGTAGATGGTAGTGACATTTTATTATATTTTGAATTTTCTTAAGTATAATATATATTTTAGCCCTTCACCTGACTGTCAGGTTTTTCACCAACCCATATAATTTTTAAAAAATAAGTTAAATAATTTTGTAAAATTTTTAAATTTAAGCATGAAGGGGCTATTTATAACCCCCTACTGCAGAAATTACTACGTTAAAAAAATTAAGAAATTAATTATTCAGTTAAAAACTTTAATTTAAATCTGATGCTGTGAAAACAAGTTAACATTTCAGCTAATTCTCTTATCCCTCAGAGGGTTAAAATTTTCTTTGCACTTTTTATTCTTTATGGGCAACTTAAGTTCAAAATATTGAATAATTTAAAGAAAGTTATAGCAGTAACGCATCAAAGTTGAAATAGTGAGAAATTCACTCGGGAGTGTTGCACCTTTGACCTGGTCAAAGATACAACAACTAATCATGGTCAGAGGTACAACACCATGACAATGCAAATTAAAAAGCATTTTACAGCTTAAGGGTTAGAATAACTATTTTCAAAAGCTCCACAATATTTGTAAAGTGTAAATCTGCCATGTCTATTAATATATACAGAAACGTAACACATAAGATTTTATTAGGCAAAATCTTATGAAAAAAAAAATACTTTCGTTTTTTGGATTGAAATATATTGTTATATTTTACTTTACACGAATCCTCTTTGCCTTGAATGATCTATATTAGGCTACAGAAGCCACCCAGTGGAGTAACTATATAATAATTAGACTAATTTTTATAAAATAATGCTACAGGGGGAACCACAGCCTAGGTGGTCAAATTAACAATATGGTCCGAGGTACAACAACTTTCCCTACTAAAGAAAACGCAAAAAATGTACTAAACTTTAAGTTTATGAAAAAGGGGAAGCTTCTTATCGTTAAAGAAGCTAGTCATAAATGTAGTGACACCAAAAATCTAAATAAAAGTGGTAAAAGAAAATAGTGTAGAATTTCACACCTTAAATTTTAAATTTAAATAACATTTATTTAGGTTTGGTTTGAATTATCGTCGCACTAGAGCTACACGAGGGCTATTGGCGACGGGCGTCGTATTTTAGAACCACAGTCAGGTGACGAGCCACACCTGAATAGGCACCCAACGCAACCGTTAAGGGCGACATCGTACGCAGCGTTAGGACTTTGAAGGATATTTAACGTGCACTCCCTTACACGGGGTATTATTCGTCGGACATTTTTGGCTGCACGGGCCGTTTATAGGTCGGCAGCTATTTTGGCGATGCCCGGACCCGAACCTGGGACCTTCCGCATGCTAAGCGAGTACTTAACCGACTGGGCTCCCCAGCCCCATAACATTTATTTAAATTTTGCAAACTTTGTTATTTATTCGAATGGAATTGGATATTGAAATTATTTAAGAAATACTGTTTGTATATTTCGGTTATCTATGAAAAATAAAAAAAACGGATTTTTTTAAAAAAAACTTTATATATAATTTTGAAAATATATTTTTTCTTCTTTGCACTTGCAAGGTTAATGCATCATTAAAATATATTTTAAGATTCGTCTGCTTGTCTATGTCTGATAAAATATTTTTGATAGGCGTAAAAATTGTGTTAATTAAGTTTTGTGTTATTATTTTGTACTTGTGTGTTAATTAAAGAGTTTTAACAAGCCTTTGATAAAAGAAACTTTACTTGGAGTCATAACTTCTTGCAAAATTGTGAATATGCAAAAAAATAAAATGTGGCGCCATCTTTGAAGCTGATTTGTCAATAAAATGTTTTTTAAATTCCATATACTTCGTAATAAAAATCAATTAAATTAAATTTGTCAAGTTATTTATACAATATAGTTTACTTTTTAAATAAAGTTTATTTTTCTTATCAATCAAAATACGCAGATTATAATGTTTCATACAGCTTATAATGAGTTATATTAGTGTATCAATAATTGGAGTATGTGTACTATTGAACTTTCATATACAGAATGAAATATAAAATATTTTAAATTCCTTAAAAAAATATATATTTAAAATACAATTTTTAAGGAATATTTTAATCTTAAGTAACAAAATGAAGCACTATCTATCTGTATTGGTTTCCTTGAACACAAGTTTTTCCCCAAAATTAAGTGCCAATTTGATTTTGTTTGCAAAAGTGTCAAACCAAATTAAAGCGTATTATTGAGTGTTAATAAAAAATCGTGTAGAGTTTCACAGATAAATTACATTTATTTAACTACTAGCTGACCCGGAGAACTTTGTTCTGCCTTAGAGGCAATAAATGAGCAGACTTTTGATTTTATCAAGGTCAATTTTTTATTTGGATAATAAAAGTAAATTAAAAAAAAGGAAGTATTATAATGATTTTTTTATCGGCCATTTGTATTCATATGTATTTTAATGTATGGGTTCCACTCTTTTGTGAAACACCTTGTCACACACGAAATTTTTCGTTTTACAATCAGGTGCAAGAACAAATAAAGCAGATGGTCTTCCGACCCGTGAACATGTCCCATATAATTGACCATGGGAGAAAAATGGATTTTATAGATTCAGACCACAAGCTTTTCAGATTAGCCTTGTTATTTGTTGATGGTCATAGCGAATGCAAGACGGATTGGAAATTAAAGTCATTTAAACTCTAATGGCATGTCTCAAACTTTCCTTTGAGTATCGTCGCGTAAATCATATTGTTCATCAATTTCCTAACCACCAAACGCTTCCGATAAGACTTTCAGACCCAGTCGGCCAGTGGCGTAGCCAGGATTGTTCCAAGGGGGGGGGGGTTACAAAATTTTGAAGTTGCCGATTTAGTTTAAAGGAAACTTTATTATAATAATTATGAATGTAGTTTTTAATTGAAAATGTTAATTAATGAATATTAATAATTATAACTAATTATAATTATCTGTTTAAAACAAAGTTAGTTATAATTAATAACATTAATTAATTTGTATAACTAAGTACAATGCATTTAAATTATTACTTTAAACGTATTAATTAAAAATTAAATAAAATAAATTGTATCATAAGAAGTCAAATTTCTTCATTAATGATGAACTTAAACACATGATAACTATTAATAAACACGCTTAAAACTTATTCCGGATTAAAGTTACTGATGTATTATAAAGTTAATGAGGATAAAAGTTACTGATTTATATAAGTTAAAAAAAAAAATTGACGTTTTGGGTAAATAAATCTAAAGCTGCCTATTTAATTTTTTGTAAACTAACAAACAAGATTCGCATCATATAGCTACTACAAATGGCATGCAAAAATGATAACAATTAATAAATACAAATAATGAATAATTATATAAAATATAATCTAACAAATCGTCACTTACCTTAAACCCTTTCACAAGTTTGTGAAAGTTTTTCCTCGGTCCGTGGAAGAGGAGGCAAAGATCCTTGCCATCCTAGCCGAAGAGAAGTATGGTTACTTCCGTCACTCCCATCGTAAGCGCTCCTTTATTAAGACGGTGGTCAAAGGCCTGCCCTGCACCACCGATCCTGCAACCATCACCGCCGCGCTCGCCGCGGAAGGCTTCATTATCAACAAGGTGGCCCAGCTGATCGGGTCCCGGTCCAAAGCCCCTTTGCCAATTTTCCAAGTCCTTGTTGTTCGGACGGGCAACTTCAAGGCAATTTACCAGCAATGCAGTCTCCTAGGCAAGAAGGTCTCCTTCGAGCCGTACAGGAAACCTGCGAGGGTCCCTCAATGCTATAACTGCCAGGGGTTTGGCCATGTGAGCAGTCTCTGCCACATGGGCCCCAAGTGCCGCTATTGTGGCCTCGGCCACGACTCTCGTGCGTGTCCCACCCGAGATGATCTTCATACCCGGCGCTGTGCGAACTGTTGTGGGCCCCACCTCAGTTCCTCAGCGGCCTGCCCGGAGAAGCCAAAGCCCCCCAAAAGGGAGCTTCCAGAGAGTTCCACCAGGTGGCAGAACCGACATAAGCCACGCCTAGAGGAGGAAGGTCCTACCTCCCTATTGGCCGCCCTGAGATCCGTCAAAGACGCCACTGCTGACGTTTTCGGAGATCTAGAGGCATTCAAGAAAAACGCAGCTGCCCTGGCAGCTTGCTCCAGCAAGGAGGAGAAGATGTTGGCCCTGTTCAGCATGCTTGCTCCATAGACTCTCGGCTCGTGAGTTCTAGTTTTCGTCCCAGGACTCTCGGCTCGTGAGTTCTTATTCTCATCTTTTAGACCAGCCGGTTCGCCTGGCTATTTGATTCTTGTTTTTAAGTTATGCCCTATGGGACGTTTTCGATGAATGTGAAAGGGCGCTTCGCGCCGATGCACAGATTGTTAGTTTATGATTTCAGATTTCAGTCACTTACCTCAATATCGTGATTAGTGAAGACTTATCAAAATACGCGATTTATTTTGCAAGAATTGAGTAATATTTTGATTGCATTAATTTTTGAATTAATTAATTTTTTTATTTTATAAAAATAGAGGTGAAATATAGTTAAAACTATTGGAGTTTTCTAGGAATTTTAATTTCGACAATGAATGACAAGCACAGAACGAGCTGCCTTGTGTATCTAAGTGTTTATTTTCCAAAAGAAGACACGCCCCCTCCCCCGCTTTCTAAGTCACAGAGGGAGAGACTAGTTTATTGGCTAAGCTAGGGGTAAAAAATGAGGGTGAGCATCCTACAAAAAAAATTCGAAGAAAAACAAGACGTGATTTCTACGCGGAATGCGGATAGTGCCCCCTCTGCTACAAGTGTGAATGGAAAGTTGTCAATAGCGCGGGAAATCCAGAAATAGATAAGAGACAAAAAAGATCCCCTATCCGAATGGGGGACCCTTAGGGAATGACCCCACCGGAAATGTGGAAAAACAGAATCTCCATTATCAGATGGTCCTTCAAGCTCCAAAAAAAATTTTGTCCGCCGTCTGCCCAGAGAACGTAATTTTACGTAGTCTACGGAAAAGTGATTTACTGGATATTTTTTCTTATGAAATCAAAGATATAACAATTATTGAAAAAAAAACTGTGACAAATCAAAAATACTATATATTACGGAAAAATAGCTTTATTTCCTTTTTATTCTTATTACATCCGACGAAATACAAAAGAAAAAGACAAAATTGGGAAGCAGTGTGATTTTGTAACACTCATTAACACAACATTTTGCGACATTAAAACTGCAAGTGTCCTACCATTTGATTTGTCCACCTGATTGCAATAATATATACAAACAAATTTTACAAAATTAATCAAACTTTTATGCAAATTTCTTGTTGTAATGGAACGCAATTTTACGTCTTTCCGACTAGGGGCCCTAATCTTGGACAATTACATCCCCTAACGCAATTTTTCCTGAGTGCTAGAAATTGAAGCAATGTTAATTATACACAGAGTAATTAAAAAGACAAGGAGTGCGATTATCGAGATGGCATTAAGAGGATTTATCAGCCAACTTTATTTTGATTCTGACTCGCCAGGTGGCGTTGAAAATTTTCGCCAAATGATACGTCTGGCGATTTAAAAAAGGGGATGCGTTTCTCTTTCTGGGGAGTGGAGCACGGCAAGATTTCTCAATCACAAGATAAAGATTATTCGATTGTAATCAGGTTTAGACTAACGAAAACTGGTTCCGGTACTCTTTTGCGAGCCCGGACGATGTTCTGGAGGGAAAAAAATTGTGTTGTTTGGTTATTTCTCTTTCATTTAATTTTTTTTATTTGTTTAATAAATTATATTTATTTTGTAAATATTACGATCTTTCAGGAAACGATTTCTTTTCTGGTTTGCTCGTACTAATAGATTATATTTCTATTTATAATTACCTAGATTTGATACCGCTATGAACTGCTCTAAAGTCATCCCTGTAAACTTCGGAATACTAGTTTAGCTTCGGCACATAAACAGTATTGTTCTTAAGGGGTCATAGAAGTCTTAAAAATGTGCAAAGAAGGTGATCTTTAATGTAATTTTTTAACTACTCAACATATAAGTATATTTTTCATATGTAATTTTATAAAATTTATTTATTATATAACAAATTTTAAAATTTATGAAACTTCAGCCAAAACTAAAATAAATGATAACAAACATAAAACTATTTGAACACATTGGGATTAGGCTTGCGTGCCAAATTTTGAGGTCAAAATTGAAGAAATGAGCAAGAAAATGACTTTATATTGTACAAATATGTAGAAACAAAGACTTGTACCTAAATTCTGAGCTCAATTTTAATAAGAATTTATGTTAAGAGCTTTTTTCTAAAAAAAATTAATAAAAATTTAAGAAAAAAGCTCTGAAAATAATTACTTATTAAAATTGAGTTTAGAAATTAGGTATAAGTCTTTGTTTGTACATATTTGTACAATATAAAATCATTTTCTTTGTCATTTCTTCAATTTTGACCTCAAAATTTCGCGCGCAAGCCTAATCCCAATGTGTTCCAATAGTCTTATGTTTGTTATCATTTATTTTAGTTTTGGCTGAAGTTTCATAAATTTTAAAATTTGTTATATAATAAGTAAATCTTATAGAATTGCATATAAAAAAATTATACTTTTATATTTAGTAGTTAAAAATTGTATGAAAGATCAAACTATGCTTTGTAGTACCTTCTTTGCACATTTTTAAGACTATGGCCCCTTAAATCTAGTTCCGTACTTTTAATTGTTGGCGTAGCAATCTTTATGTTTGTTAAAACTAATGGCATACTAATGCAAAAGTAGAAACCCCAATGTATAATGAATCTATCGTATTAGCAGTTTTAAAGGCAATAATAAGGTCAGCAAGATACAAACAAACGCGGGTTTATGGTCTTCAAAAACATGTGCAGGAACCTTTTGTATTGCTAGTGGCAGTTTGTCAATTTGTTCATTCGGTTGCTCTTGTAAATTAGACACTGGTCTCTTTATTACAAGCCTTACTCCCGCCACTAATCTGTACATTCGTTCTGAAAGAAGCTTTCTACATTGCACACCTTTGGAGCCGGGAAATCTTGACGCGTTTTTTGCAACTTTTCAAGGCCTCTAAAATAGCGTCGGACTGAGTGATTGGCACATTAAACTTTCAGTACTCTGCCATTAAACGACACATGTTCTTGAATGTTGCTCGAGAAGTTCTTGAAGAATTAAAAAGCCTACATGTGCAGTTACTTAAGTACTAGAATGAAATTCTCGTCGAAACGCAAGGGTATTATAATAACATTAACTGCCACCTATAACCACTTCCGCACAAGATTTATAACTTCAGAACAAATATAGACTAACCCAGCATTCAGTTACAATTTGAATCTTTAACTCTAAAAATTGGCCACTATAATTACATTTTTTCTTCCGCAAATTAAATAAATAATCTTTATAGTTTGCTAAATTTATTTGCAGTTTGAAGAATAATTATGTAAAATTGAACGAGTCACATCCTGTAGCATCCTTTCCGTGATCTTTGGCAATGCTTTGAAAATCTCACCTTAAATTACACGAGATTCTTGTAATTAAATAACTATCAATAACTATAATATTTGAAAAAGCCTGATATATCCAGAACATTTGGCAATGATAAACATGAAATAACTTTAAATTGCACTGATAATTAAAGGAATTTAATTGTAAATTAATACCAATTAGCTCTTAAAGCAAAAAAAAAAAGTAACACTGTGAACCACTTTCTTAGTAAACAAATATAATAAACATTAAAAAAAAAATCACATTGTGGTATATTTTTTATAACGCCATTCCAAATCGATTTACAAAGAAAAAATTAATAATCTTTAACATTTCAAATAAGGTTTTTCGTGATATTGCTGATGTGGCAACAGTAATTTAAATGACTAAAAATTAAATTCCAATGCTACTTTAATGGGTCGTTCGTCGAGAGACATGACAAGATGACAGTTGTCCGTATGGACGTACAAACAGAAGAACAAAAAGTATGAATTTAGATCCCCGCTGTCCTATCTTTCGATGACAAAAATGATTCTTAAGATCTGATGGATAGAACAGATTTCGTCACCGAAGTAAGGACAGACAGACGGGACACTTTGGGAAGACTACCATGTCAATACCTTCTTTTCTATTAAAAAAATGTATCGAATTTAAAAAAAGATTATAAAATATTCTAAAAATAACGTCAGGGCTTCATCCTCATTGACTATACATCCCAGGACCTCTCCCTAAACATTTTTAAATAAACGTTTATATTTCTCCCTTCAATAAACCCACAGACTACGGCCGTCATTTTAGAAATGGTAAGCCAAAGGTCACCAAGTGATTCGATTGAATAACTCGTCAAATATTCAGCCAAATGTAACAAAAACTAAGATTTAGGGTTTATGAGGATTCTTAAAATTTCTAAATTATAAAATTGGGTGCTGCCATTGGAAATTTTAAAGTTAATAGCATTTTTAATATGAAGACGGCTCCTTATGCAATTTTTTTGTCCTGCAATTAACTCATGATGTTATATAAACACAAAGTCAAAAAGGTTCTATAGGATGACTAACGTTCGAAATAATCACTAGTGGGAACTTTTTCCACAGCTGTACATATCAAAATAGCTAAAAGTATCCAAGTGCCAATAGCCCTCGTGTAGCTCTAGTGCGACGATAATTTAAACCAAATCTAATCTAAAAGTATCCAACCTATACTGCAACTAAAGTAGTCAAGTTTAAAAGTCGCACGAAATTATTTGACTGGATTTATAATGAGCTCCGCCCACTTTCCCATGTGGTTTAGGTTTACAGTTTGAACGATTTAGATATTGGCGTTTTTTTCCTTCTACGATTTGGTGACATTTATTTTTGTGTGTCATCAAATTTTAAAATCATAGATTCTCGTTTGTTATGAACGTTTTTGTCATAAAAAGTACTTGAAATGTAAAAGCATCATTTAAATTCTGTATTAACATACAATGACTTATGACTTCTTTGGTGGGGGGCAAGTTCGCCGAACACTGCGACCCTAGGTCTATTGTATTCAACCCCAAGAAATGATACAGTCACAAGAGACACACAAAGAAAGAGACGACACAAACACATAGACAAATAACAACATTTATTGACGGTCACAAACATCCATGCCTGACCGGGATTCGAACCCGACCTCAGCAGCTCCAAAGGCTAGAATCCTAACAAGTGTGCCACCGAGGCGGCATTAACATACAAAGATAATGCATGAGTGAATTATTTAAATTAATAATAAATCTTTTTAATCAATTAAGCCAAGTTGTCCTACAGATGTCGCCACGATTCTCAAAATGAAGCTTTAAAAAAAATTAATAATTAAAAAACTGATTGATATTGTTCCTTCAAATCTTTTTTAAATTGTCTTTCATCCCTATTTGCGTATCTGGTGCAAACAGATCATACGTTTAAAAAATACTTTTCAAGAAACTGTGATTTGAAAAATAAAGCATTACGTGTATAGGACTGACAGTCCCTCTTAAAGAGGTTCTATGTAAAAATTGTTACAGCAATTCAAAAAAGTAAACTTTTTAAAGAAGAAAGGTTTGATTCCCCTTCCCTCCCTCCCCCCCCCCACCTTTGGGGGGGGGTGAAATTTTTTGAGATAATTGGTATTGGAGCTCTGCAAAAAAACTTTGTAAGTCCTCATGGGGGGGGGGGGGTTCTGACCCCCTGTAACCCCCCCTCGCTACGCCACTGCAGTCGGCAAAGACTTTCGACTTGCTTGCGGTAGGTCCCAGGTTCAGGTCCAGGCATCGCCAAAATAACTGCAGACCTATAAGCGGCTCAAACAGCCAAAAAAATTTCCGACAAATAATATCCCGTCTAGAGAAAATCCAAAACATTCCCGACGTTGCCTATGATGTCGCCCTTAAAAGTTGCATTAGGTACCTACTCATGAATCGTCTCGTAACTTGACTGTGGTTATAAATTACCACTCCCGTTTCCAATAGCCCTTGTGTGTACCTCTAGTGGGACGATAATTCAAACTAACCCCTATCCCATAAAACTGGATGGGAATTCTACCCTACGTTAAATTTTCAAAGGCCGCCAATGCCAAAATTCAATCGGCCATTAAACCCTCTTAACATAAAAAAAAACAAAAAAAAAAAAAAACCAGACATTCATCCTCGTGTATGGTTGGAAAAGTTTTATGAAGTATAAATTCCTTATTTATGATAAAAAATATTGCTTCATATAATCATTTCTTACCATTTATAGACATCAATTAAATTTAATTTGAAAGCTTGATTAGGAGCAAGTTAAGGAAATCTGATCCACCATAAAAAAATTTAAAATCAGTAAATAGAATAAAACACTGATATTCAAATATCAATCCAGCAAATTAAACCAACGCAAAGCGCTCTTTTTTTCTTTATTTAATATTTGTTTGCGCTGAACGCGCTGAAATTTATTTTAAATTGAAATAAAAGCATAAACAAAAATCTTACAATGCTATTCATATGGCTCATGTTTTGCACTCTTACACCCGTTTGGGTTTGAATTTTGAAATATAAAGTTTTCTTTAGCCTATTCCTGGTTCTAAGCTACCTCCAAACCAATTTTCAGCTAAATCAGTTCAGCAGTTCTTGAGTTATAAATAGTCAAACTAACACTCTTTTCTTTTATATATATAGATTAAGGATTTTGTTGTTCCTTTATTCAATGAAATTAGATATTGAAATTAAAGAAATATATAGTTCATGTATTTGGATTAATTTTTTAAAAATCACAGAAAATATATATGTGATATAATTACATTTTTTTTTAAAGTATACATTTGAGAATATAATTCTTCTCCCCCTTCCAAGATTTAAAGTTAATGCCATCATTAAAAATATAGTCGTCAGGATTCAACTGCAAGTCTATGTCTGACAATAATATTTTTGATACGAGCAAAAATTGTGTTAATTATGTTTGTTATTATGATTGTATGTTAATAAAATAATTAAAAAGAATTTGCTTAAAAAAACTATGTATGAAGCTATAATCTTCTTGCAAAATTCTGAATCTGCTAGCAGAAAACAAAATGTGGCGCCCTCTTTGAAGCTAATTTGTCAATAAATTGCTTTTTCAACTACTATATACCTAATAAAACGCATTTATTAGCCTAAAAAGTGTTCAGATTTCGATATAAAATAAAACAAAAGCCTGTAAAAAAATGTAATTTTTAATCTATAGCTTAAGTTTTGTACTTAAGAATAATATTTTGAACATCAAAAACAAAGTGACCATTAATGAAAAAAAGCTCTGTTCCCCATTTCATTTCCCAGTCATTGAGAATTAACTACAATATTTTCAAACATAGTAAAAAATGTATAAACTTTGAAAAAAAAATTATGTTGAATATCAACTTGATTAATGCTTTTGTAATTCGTATGATAGCAAAAATATGATACAAAATTATCCGCAGAAGATATATTTTTTTCGATTTTTTTTAAATGTGGAAAGCAAGACGAAATAAAAAATGCTAAAATTATATTTGTTTCTTAAGCTAAAAACCTGGTAAAATATTAAAAATCCGACTTTTTGTTTCAAAATACTTTTGCATTTTACTTAAGTTCATTAAAATTATTCTGGCATAAGTATTATTTTTCAAATAAACATTATAACAACTAAGTTTTAAAAAATTATTTTTAAGATATTTCCGATTGTTAATAAATATTTCAGTATATATTTTTTCCTTCATTTTTGCATAGTTAAAATATTTCAAAAGTATTTAAATACATAAATAAATAGGCAATAACATATAAGTTTGCAACAGAAACTGTTATTTAGAACTGTATCCACAAATATTAAATCCACAAATATTAAATTTTTTAATAATAAATTGTTAAAGTAAATTTTAAAATATAATAAAACGCTTTGTACATCTTTCTAATCAAATACGAACAATCAAAGAATATCATTGTGGCTTATGATAAGACGTAATTTCAAACTAAATTATGACGCAAAGATAAATTTCAACTCGAAATAAAATTTCTCGTTGTTTTGCGGTGAGTACGTCGCATTAAAATTTTGGTCTGATATTTTCAGCGTTTTTGCAGTTTTAATAAGCTGAATTTTTGAAGTCTCACACTTGCCTGTAGCATTTGTAGTTTGGGTTTATAGTGTGTAATTTACGTACATACGAAGTGTGGAAGCTGAAATGAATCAAAATAAAGAAAAAAAAACAATAATAGGCATTCTATATATAAAACTAAAATAAACAAAAAAATGATAGGCTAAAATAAAATTAATAAAAAAAAAACGATTTTCATTATGAAATCATTCGTCGATTCAAAATAATTAGTTATTAATTACACTTATTTACTTGGTATATCCAAAAGAAACTCTAACTTTTAATCATTAATTTTTAAAGGAATGTTTTAAAAATAAAAAAGCTTTTTCATGCAGTGTAAATGAGCGCTTAGCCATCTAATAAGAAATAAAGTATACAATTGAATAAAGTTGTGAAACATATGATCTGAAAACGAATACTTTTAGGAAAAAAGAATTGGCCAGTAATGTAACATACTACATGAGTGAAATTGGCTGGGAAATATAACAAGACTAACCCTAAATAAGATACATGTATATTGTTTTGGTAAGGTACAATATTCTCAATTGTTTTTAATACAGAATGTAAATTGCCTTTATTTGTGATTGAATATTATGCTCATCAATTAACACTTTTTATAATGAGGGATGAGATATTTCGTAAAAATGCAATTTTGATTAAAAAGAGAAAACTTAAGAGTAAATATTTTTAGCATTTGTCTTTTCGTTTTCCGCTACTAGATGGCAGTTTTGTTTCTAAATTTCAATTCGTAGACTTGATTCTGGATAAACTACCAACTTTCTCCTCGAATTATAGAAATAATTAACGTATTGATTCCCAGGTATTCCTTTAAGCAAATCTGGTTGTATATGTACCACATTCGAATAAATTTCGAATGTAAAACTTAACTTCGCATACTTTATAATAATTGTTAAAATATAAAAATTGTTTTGAGGTTTGAATTGAGTACATATCTTTGTTCGACTATTCACTAAATTAATTTCCACTAAGTATTTTGTGCAATTTGATTTCAAAAATACAATTTTTTTTCGAGGTATTCAAAGTCTTTCATAACTCTCCTCCGAAAACGAGGGTACATTAAAATTCTCTCATAAACTCTAAAAAAAAATACGGACTTAATATTTTTCATGAATAACTGAAAGGGTGTGTTATTATATTATAAAGGAAAAAGTTATTATAAAATGGTTATAAGGTATTTATTGTTATAAGGTATTTATTGTTATTTTAGTTTTCCATTGTTTACCACATTAGTGAAAATAAATAATGCTTAACAGTTCAATTAAATTCCAATATGTTGGTGTAATTTATATAACAAAAGGTATCTTGTAACTTTTGCATTCTTACAGGTAGAAGTACTATTGCATTTATTTAAGCACGTTTATTGCTTTGCTTTTAAATGCTGCAAATATATAATACTTTTTACCTTCTGTTAACAAATAAAAAGGGATAAAAATACGCTTCTTTAAATTTTTGTTTAACCTTAATTTTTTTTTTAATCCATGATAATACAATGTAGTTTTTATTTACATTTTTGGTATACATTAATTTGATGATGAAAATAAGAGATAATATTATATCTGAGCTTTTTATTTACTATGTTAAAAATCTGATATAGTTCTTTTGAACCAACTTTTATGATGGCTTGACACCGTAATCAAGAGTAAAAGCCTTTTAACTGTTTCCTTTACCAAATTTAACAATCTGCTTTAATTTAATACTTATAATACTTTATGTAACGAGTATTTGAAAATTTCTTGTCCAAGTGCATAAAAATAAACTGCAATTACATTTCAAAGCAGAGTTTAGACAATTTAACTTCTATACAACATAATCGTGTTTTTTATTGTAAAAAAAACCCATAAAAACTACTTTAGAACAAAAATAATACAATACTACTACTTTAGAATAAAAAAAAAAAGTTTTTTATATATATAACAATGACCTAATGAATTAAATTACCTCTCCATTAAATAACACTTTGCTTAATCTAATTCTACATGAGGCGGAAACAAATACTTATGAAAACAAAATTGATCTACACCGTGGTCATTTAAGCGTCCCATACTTAATTTTTAATGCACGTACGGAGTTAATTAAATTCTGCAAATATTTCCCCCACATCATGCTTATGGTCATTTAAAATGAGAAAGCGTAAACTCTGAAAATTGACTAGCATAGCTGAGAAAATTAAACATTTACTTTAAATTTATTTTTTTTAGTATTTTATACCTTTTGCGTTTGGTACTCACACTTGGATAAATAACTTAAGCGTCTTGGGATTTTGAGCACATTTTACGGATGGAAAAGTTTGTTAGATTCAGATACAGAATAGAATTGAGATTATATATATATTTTTTGGTTTAGGCAGTGCTTTGGTTTATTAAAAATTCATTTATTTCGTTATATATCGGGAAGGAGTTGTGAGAGCTGAACATTTTATAAATTATTCATTCTGAAAATTGATTACTTATATTTGAAGTATGTTTTGGATTTTTTTTTCACATAATTATTGTATATGATTTTATGATAATTGTATGGAAATAAAATTTATTGTAATAAATAAAGAAGTTCCTTATATTTGAAGTAAGTTTTAATTTTTTTCACTTTAAACATTGTATATGATTTTATGATAATTGTATGGAAATAAAATTTATTGTATCAAATAAAGTAGGAAGTGAAAAATAGCTTATTGTTTTTGATTTAAAAATGTAAGGATTAAGGTGTGAAGAACGAAAGTGACTAATTTTTTAAAGTCAAATATGAATGACAAAATTCGACATAAAGAAACTTAAGTTTTTAAATTGTCGAATTTTATTATGTTAAAATTTCAAATACAATTTTGCAATTAAAGAAATATCAATGTAAAGTAATTGGGAAGAATAGTAAAATGCAATTTACCTATCCATAAAAAACGCAATTTTTTGGTTTCTTTAATTAATATACATTGTTCTTTTTATAAACAGATAAAGAGAAAAGAATCATTGAAAAAAAAAACCGGTTGGAATTAAACGTTCTATTTCCCTATTCCTTTATTTCGTAACCAAATTTAAAGCAGTTTGGGAAAAAAATCCACCAAATAAAAAAATCTTATTTCGAATTGTTCCGAACCCTCTCGATAGTATCCAGAACACACGCTACTATTTTAATCAAATAGCATTCAAGGAAACTTGATAATGTTTTTTATGGCACAACATTTTCCTAAACTCTTTTTTCCCTTATCTCGTTCAACATTGAACACAGTAAAACAAGGCCTGACGAAAATGGTCTTTTTTACAGTTTTTTTTTATTTTACATGGTTCAGAATAATGACTGCACATATCTTTTTGACTCATCTGAATTTTATTTGTAACTCATGCCAAAATCTCTTGTGGCTCTTGAAGATCTTCTAGTGGATGTGAAACTAAAATGATGGATTTAAAAAAAAAAAAACTGAAATATATAAGTTTAAGTGAACCAAGTCAAAGTTTTTTCAGTTTAAACTCACGTCTTTTATCGTTATTTCATACCCGTACACGGAGAAAAAAATCTACCACAAACCATCAAAAAAGTATTTTACAAAAATAGATTCCATAATTCTATGAGTTCTTTATAAGATATAGATCTAAGAAAAGGCAGTTCTATTTTTTTTCTGAATGCGGTATGTGTAATTTTTTTAACCTCTATATTAATTAGAATCCCTGCATAACTGGACTCTTTTTATTAATTAATTATTCATTAAAGAAAGTTTTCATTTGTTATTATTTGCTTTTTTATTGCATATGCACCATCACGAATTAGAATTTATTTTGAGTGTATATGTACATTTTAGTAAGTAGGCGTACTGCATAAAAGAAAAAATATATATATTAAGTTACCGGTTTCCTAGGAAGCGGGGCCTTACAGCTAGTTCAGAAATAAATCGATCCTTTTTGATTCATAATGCAGTCAAACTTACCTTATCTACCATTGAACAAAACTAGGAATTCTGAACTATTTCATAGGTTGTGTGTATCACTTACACGCATTATGACATCAATTCTTCTTGTTTTGGAGCTTAGAAAGGAAACACATTAGTAATAGAAAAGAATATTTTAGTATTCGTGTGCATTTTACCTTTCATCGCATTCTTTTCAGAAGAAAATAACACCTATGAAACAAAAAAGAAAAGACATTGTTGTCACATTGTTTCAAAAGTAAAAAATAAAAAGTTTAAAAAAAGTAAAATATTTACACCTCAAAGGACGCCGCCTCAAAGGACCGATTCAAATGTTTGTTTCTGAATTCTTTTAAATACAATACGGGCGGTGTTTACATGCCACATAAACTGAAAGAATGATTACTGAAGTTTAATACAACTAAAGAATACATTTTATTTTTCAACCACTAACAGCACTCTTTCAATATATACATCATTAAGTTATTTTAGACTATTACACATATAGCTAACAATGTTAAAAAGTTTGCATATCTAAATCTTATATGTATATTTTCAATTATGAGTATTCAATTATGAGAAAATTATTTCGAGTGTTGAAGCTAAAAGAGTTTATAAGTTTATTATTATTTTTCGTTTTTAAAAGTTAGGTAGCAGGGTGCATGTCCCTTAGTATCATATCATAAATTGGAACTTACTTAATAAATATAAAAAAATGTACTGTCGAGATGAATGTATTTTAAATTTTACTTTGTTTTTACTTTTAAAATTATAATGGCAACTATCAAAGCTTTTCTAATAGAAATATATAAAATTTCCAAACAAAAATTATTGTTTTTGTTGGAAGAAGATCTATAGAAGTCGCTGAAACAAAAGACGTCCCAACCGAGAAAGAATTCAAACGATAAGAAGAAACATGAGTTGCTGAATCTGATCTTAAGAGGAGAGGAAATGAACAGTATAGTTCGACGCCTTGGGAATGTATTATCCAGTCTGCCTTAATGACTTTTTTCAAAGAAACCTCCATTTTAAATAATATCTACACTTTTCTATAAAAAAACTTCCTTAAACAAAGAATGTATAGTAAATACTTTTTGAGATGTTTTGGGCAAAGAGAAGGATTTATTGAGCAATTGGAGACAAAATCTTCCCAAATAATTTACAGTCCAGAAATAAGTATATATTAATTGAAAATGACAATGTCATGCATTTCCAGGAAGGCTTTCACATCAGAAACTTGAATCCCATAATAAAGAGAAATTTTTCATAAAAAATTTTGAGACGCGTAGTTTCCAGAATAAATGGTAATAAGAAAAAGTGCGAAAAGAAACAAAAATACAGAATTTAAATAACTTGCCAAATTAAGATCTTCGATATGTAAATGTCTCTAATAGTCTGGAGCTTTTATCTTAATCGTTCTTTAAATTTTTAAGCAATTTCGACAAAAAAAAAATTATTTAATTTTTGGCCAATACTGTCACTTGTGTGTAGTTTAAGTTTATTAACTTTTGCCAAATGTAAAAAAAATATATATTGTTGACAGGTTAAAAAAATTACCATTAAAGTTTTGGGTGCTGAGGAGACATTAACAGAAAAGTCACTGAACGGTTTGGTAAGCTACATATTCGCTTAATTGTCATTAAATGAAAAAACACATTATCTTCCCTTCTCGCTGTCTTTAGATTTTATCTTAACTAGCCAAATTACATTCCTTTTTTATGGTTCGGTGAAAATGGTTAGGAAACAGATTACCATGTACTTTGCTCGCTCAGACACAAAACCTTTTAGATAAAACGAATAAGAATTCGTTTAGCAGAAAAATGGTATAGAAACGCTTGTCAAATAGAAATTTGTATGGATGTATAAATTTCACAATAAATGTAAAGGATTATTTTAAATCTAGCTGCATTTCTCATCACAATAAAAATGATGCAGTTTACTAATTCTTCATTCTGTTTTCTTTCACTGTGAAAGTGATACTGCAGTTTTGTGTAAGAAGGGAATGATCATACCTTTCCTTTCACTTGACTAGATACAAAAATTAATTTTTTTTTGTATTTATGATCATTATTTTTTGAGTCTGGTACTTACACTTTAAAGTTAATTAGGAAAGTATAAAAACACCCTAACTATAACTTCGATAAAAAGACAACTATAATGAGCTTTCAGAAACTACTTTTAATAATCCTTGTGGTTTTAGCAACTAGCATTATTTTTTAAATATTTTTGCAAGCAATAAATAATTGTGAAAGAACTTTTTTGTACAGCAAGAAACATGTTGCTCTCTACGATTTTTTTTCCTAACAGATGAAAAGGACTAATCTGTGTATCATTTCCTTTTTTCTTTTTTGTTTATATTTGATACTTCCTGTTAAAAATAAAATAATAAACTTTTCGATTCAAGTTAGGTTAGGTTGAACTAAAATCGCACTTGAGTTACACTAGGGATATTGGCGACCACCGTCAAGTGACGAGATGACACTTAAGTAGGCACCCAAATCAACGAAATCGTAATCGGCGTCGGGACTTTGGAGCATATTTAACGTGCACTCGCTTCTACACGGGGTATTATTCGTCAGACATTGTGATGCACAGACAGTTTTTAGGGAGCAGTTCTTTCGACAATACCCGAACTTGTGATTTTTCGCCCGCAAGGAAAACACCTTACCGACTGGCTCCCCAGCCTCCATTCTTGACAAGTATACATTTGATTTATTTGTGACATATTTCGTTAAGTAAGATTTACAAAAATACCTTTTAGCAGAAAAATGGTACAAGAAAAATTCATCAGTGACGAAACCATCCCTTTCTCCGAGATTCAAAAGCAGAATTAATGCGAGTCATATTTTACAATCTCAGCAATCTGCAGGAGTCGCCCATCAATACAAAGGGGTGTTTTTTTACTCTTTCGCGGCATTCTGTCATGTGGAATTGTGTAAGTGGTCCCATAGTTTTTCGTAAGGAGGAGTCTCATGATTGCCCCTGCTACAAAGAACATCCATGATAGCCCAGAGCGATAACTCAAAAGTGGCTCGTGTTGTGGGGAGTTTATGCTATGATCCATAATCGGAAGATTTCCTCCGAAAAAGCAACAGTAAATCAAGATGTTACTCTGATGCTGCTTCAGTTGTGATTTATTTTGCTTTGGGGTTAAAAGAAGTACTTCGTTCCCTTAAAGGGGGTAAAATTGGCCTTTTAAGATTTTTTCTTTATGGTCGACATAATCTAAACTAAGTGTTTGATATGTGACCAGAAGTATAGTTGAAGATATTTTAAAAAATTAGTTACATACTTAGGGCATACTATTCAAAACTATTAAAAAGTTTAAGCCCTGTATTGAATGCATTTAACCATCAAACTTTTTTTGGTTTCAATATCTATTAAAACTAAAGAATTCCTGAAGGAAGTCTACGTTTAGCTAAGAATTCGGAACATTTTGCGTACTGGAAGGCTATTAACAGAAAATCACCGAATAGTTTAGTGAGCTTGGTATTCGCCGTATTTGTCGTGGATTAAAAAATATCTTCGATTTTCACTACTTGGGATTTTATATCTTAACTAGCCTAGTTACAGTCCTCTTTATGTATAATTTTTATACTCTTTGAGAAGATTAAAGGCTAATTTAGTTTAAAAGTATAGCCTATTCCAACTGAAACATAGTCCGACTTTTTGCTTTAGGGCTACTAATACACGGTAAAAGTGTCTTAAAACAATCATTAGAGTTTATTTTTACCTTTAAGTTGAAATCCGACTAATTTAAAAGATCTTATGAAGTTTTATCTTACGACTTTAAATAGATTAAATTTACTTTACTTACATTGTTTTTAAAGTACTTTAAATTCTACTACTACCATTTCAAAAATCTACAAAAACCACCAAGAATTTCGATTACGTTCAATTTTAAATTTAAAAAAGGGGAGAAGTCCTTTGAAGAGTTTGCAGCGAAATCACTAACAACTCTTGAACAAACTTGAAAAGTTGTTCAAAATTTTATCTTTTCGAGACACTCTAATTACGAATATATTTCGCCGAGGATCTCATTTGATACGTTATTGTCATTCTGAGTAGATCGACGTCATTCAAAGACTTTTATAAATTAAAAAAAATGTTTATTTTTTTGTTTTAATGTTTATGTTTAAAAAATATGTATATTTATAGGGTTACGTAACAAACTGTCTCTTCGTAATTTACTGAGTCATATGCATAGAAAACATGGTTAAAATATTTAAATTTATTTCTTAATTTCTATAACGTTTAATTGAAATAATGAAGAGCGCTGAATGATCTTTCCTAAAGATAAATAATAAACTAAATATGCTAAATTCGTTTTTAAATATTAAATTGGAAATCAAAAAGTTTATATTTAATTAGTTGGAGAAGGAATTGTAAATTACTTTTGAAGCGAGAGAGGTGTCTGAAGATATTATGTATCGGGATGTTTCTAATTATAAAATACAGTAGATGCTGATTGTAATTTGTGTTATTGACTCCAATAGTAATTAGATAGATCAAAGTGTGGAATAAATTGTATGATTCTAACCAAGATCACTGCTGCAAAATATTTACTAATAATGTAGATTTTCCAAAGAAATTAATGAGATTATTTTAACTTATAATCTTTATGCACTACTAATAATCTTTAATACGAGTACCAAAATTTCCGACGTAAACGAAGCCGTAGTTTATTATTAAGATAAATATTTAAATTATTCAAATTAAATATTTCAATTTTCTTTCAAAATGCATCTTTTATTGAACTTAGTGATAAATAAACTTCAAATGTATAATTTATATTTATTTTGTAATCTACGAATGGGATTCATTTACATTGATTTGCAGTTTAGAAAAGGGTAAAACCATTTTATGCCAAAAAATAGTGAATAGAAACATTGAAAATACATCTTCGTAAGTTAAAATCTGGTTAGTGGTGAAATTCGGCAGATTTATTGTATGAAATTTTATAGTTTTTAATCATACAGCACATTTTTACAGAAATCGCACTATCAATTATCTATTTGGAAGATTAAGTTGAGTTGAGTTGAATTAATGTCGCACTAGATCCACGCGCGGGTTATCGGCTCAGTTAAATGACATTTGAGAGCCACAGTCATGTGACGAGCCGACACATGAGTATGCACCCAATGCAGCATTTAAGGGGCGACATCGTATAGGGTTCCGGTATTTCGTAGCATATTTAACGGACATTCCTTCTATACAGGTTATAATTTGTCGGATCTATTGGTTGAACAGATCGTTTAAAAATAGGAAGTTACTTTTGCAATAACTTGGTTCTAACATAAACCACATTCAATGGTTGTTATTTAATCTTGTATTTTACGCGTTTTTGTCTCCATTAAGGGGTCTAAGGAGTCTTAAAAATGTGCAAAGAAGGAACTTCAAAGTATAGTTTGATCTGTCATGTAATTTTTTAACTACTCAATATACAAGTATAATTTTTTTATATGTAATTCTACAAGATTCATTTATTATAAAACAAATTTTAAAATTTATGAAACTTTAGCCAAAACTAAAATAAATGATATTAAACATAAAGCTATTTTAACACATTGTGATTAGGCTTGCGCGGCAAATTTTGAGGTCAAAATTGAAAAAATGACCAAGAAAATGACTTTATATTGTACAAATATGTACAAACTAGGACTTATACCTAAATTCTCAGCTCAATTTTAATTAGAAATTATTTAAAAAAGAATTCAAAATCAAAATTTAAAAAATTTTATTAATTTTTTTAGAAAAAAAGTTCTTAAAATAATTTCTAATTAAAATTGAGCTGAGAATTTAGGTATAAGTCCTAGTTTGTACATATTTGTACAATATAAAGTCATTTTCTGGGTCATTTTTTCAATTTTGCCCTCAAAATTTGCCGCGCAAGCCTAATCACAATGTGTTAAAATAGCTTTATGTTTAATATCATTTTTTTAAGTTTTGGCTAAAGTTTCATAAATTTTAAAATTTGTTTTATAATAAATAAATCTTGTAGAATTACATATAAAAAAATTATACTTGTATATTGGGCAGTTAAAAAATTACATGACAGATCAAACTATACTTTGTAGTTCCTTCTTTGCACATTTTTAAGACTCCTTAGACCCCTTAAACCAAGTAATGACTCTAAAAAATGTGGTCTCTGTCAGAGTAGACCGAAACAGCTTTTACGAAGTTTGTTAGTTCAAGAGTAAATATTTTCAGTAACTAATCTGTAGTAGTTGAAACTGTCGGTAAGCATTGGGCAGGTAATCAAGCCTTAAAACTTACAAATATTTCGATAAGTAAATAATTATACTCAGTATAAAATATAGTATCAAACAACGAAAATATGTAACGTGCTACATTTAGAAAGGCTCATTTACGTTAGGCACGTGTTGATGTTTAGATAATGGTGAAATTCTTTCATAATAAATTATTAAAATTCTCACACGTTTTGAATATAAGCTCCGAAAATTGTATTATTTTTGCGTAAAATGGCATGGCATTAGTGTCGCTGTTTCAACATGAGATTTAGACCACTTTTTTTTTAATGAACTCAACCCTTAATAAACAAATGTTATGCTAAATAAAATATACTTTTCTAGTACTCTGTTTTAGATATCTAATACACAACTTAATTTTTCCTTCAAAAAGCTTCTTTAAAGCTTTGCCAAAAAAAATGCAGAGCCTAACTTATCAAATTATTACCTTGGGACTGAAAGCGTTTCATAAGTAGCTTAGTAACCTTTGACATTCAGGTCAAGCGAATCTCGCCGAAACTCTAATCCGATTACAACACATAAATAAAAGACGTTCGGGGTATCTGAATATACACGAAATATATATTTTAAAATCTTTTTAACCGTATTTTTGGCCATAAAATAAACAAGACATCTCTAAGAAGTGTTACTGATTAGTTTTAAATTATTTGTAAATAAACTTTCTAATTTTGTGTGTGTGTAAAAAATAGAGATTAAAATTGTTTATTTTGCTGTTTGTAATTAAAAAGGCAGCGTATTTTCAAAGACTAAACTTATTTGTCTTTTATTTTCAGTAAATAATTTAAGTTAGCTTTATACGATTTCAGTAATTAAAATTATGTATTGTGTCATACTGTTTGAGACTTAATTAGATACAATCAGCATGACGTTTCTATGTATTGTTCGGATGCATTATTTTTATGTTTCCTCAATGCTTAATCTTAATCGACAGAATTTGCATTACATTAATTTATAACTACATTTTTACACTATTTAACTTCGAAGACAACTCAAGTGTATAAAGCTAAATTATATATAAAGCTAAATTATTGAATCTGTGCCATAAGTGCACATTTTACAAACGAATGTTTTAATTGGTTTATTATAATTTCCATATTTCTTACTTTTGAAGGTGTACACGTTTGAAGGTATATACAATTAACTAGTCATTCTTTAAAAATGGATATTTTTTTATTCTGTTTAATGATTTGGTGTTTGACATATTCAAGTTTATTAATTATATTCGGTGATATTTTTGGAACGTATTTTTTCCTACGTCAATATCTAGAAAGGCTATTTTATTCATTGTTAAGTGAGGAAGGCAATGTAAGTGTTGTTAAAAGGATTCACCTGTTTGTGGCGAGTTTCAATATAAGTAGGTAAAGTGTTAGTTATAATTTTTACTTTCAGCCAAATATTCTAGCATACACTCTTAGATGGAGCATAATTAACCTTTAAGTAGTATTTAATTTTAAAAACTTATTTCGCAGATTTTTCCATTAAACTGAAACAAAGCAGAAATGACGTTATATCTCAAATATTTGATAGTTAAAACATGAATGAATCCTTCAATTACACTTTATCTTTTTCGTTTTCTAATGCATGTTTTTCGGAACTAAACCATTTGCAGGGAAAAACAAGTGATGGATTTTTAAAATCTTGCCAAAGTGTAAAATCCATTTGCGCTTTAAAAGATCAATTCGAATTTCGACTCTACGTTCTTTCAATAGATTATAACGTGTCGAGCGGCACATAAATTGAAAAAACGAATGTAATGTAGTTTTGGTACATTAACTAATAAAAGCATACATTTTTATTTCCCAAAGCACAAAGTTAATGCATATCAAATACATTTGCTATTTTAATACCTTATACGAATTCATCTTAACTATTCGAATTTAACTAAGGTTTATTAAAGTTTTAAATCAAACGTTAATTATTTCTACAGTTTATAAATTTTCTTAAGTAGTTATGAAACTCGAGAGTGGTTATTTTCCGATTCTGAGTATTATAGCACAATGTGATGTATAATTAAAAATAAACATATACATTAAGCCCACAGCCAATGATTTATAAAGAATCATTAATAGAAAGCCATTGATAATTTATTAAAATGCTTACTATTAAATTCTCTAAAATATGCTTGCATTATATTTTGGCTTTTATATCTGTTATTATATTATGAAAATGTGTTAATGGTACTCAGTTAAAGTACTCAGTTTTGAAAAATCTAAGAAATTTTAAATAATAATGATGCACATCAGTATCACCAACTAACTTCGGCAAATTTTGAATAAACATCGTCATCTTTAGTAAACAGTTTTCAGTATTCTTTTAAAGTTTAGGTTTCCACTACTAATCAGCAGCACTTAAAATCGGTTCTTACAAAGCTTGGATTTCCATCTTCTTTACCGTTTAGCAATCATGACGAGTTATTCTGGTTTTTAATTTAAGATTTAAAAAAATTGCTTTCGTTATGCGTATTATAGTTCAGAAATTTTATCTTTTAATTGGTATGGACGTTCGAAATGTTCTGGGATTGATTTAGCATTAATTGCAATTGTCATAACTGTTCTAAATGTTTAATATACTTTAATTCACCGAAAAACGAAACAATATTTCCCTTAGAAAGAAAACCAAACAACATCATAAATGACGTTTAATTTTGAAAAATGAAAGCCTTACAGAGACATTCATGCCAAAATATATGGCGTCAAATTACAACATAAAACATTAAATCTTTATTCAAATATAATTTTTCATCCCTAAAATATACAACAGTTACACTCCTTGATAAAAATTAATCACTTTTGATAAAACGATGTGCTCAGTGTTACTAAATCTAAAACAAATTTGTTTTGGAATTTTTCATGCATCGTTTGTTCTTATCTGGTTTTCGTAGCTGTTGAAGCATAAAAAAATTGCAAAAACAAAGTTATAAGCTACAGGATGTATTTTTTTTTATATGTTTATGAAGTTTTTTTAAATTTTTTTTTTGTCTTTAGTAACTGTTAGTGATCGGATTTCTTGACACTGAAATCACGTAAACACAAAAACAGCTTGTGACACTTTATCCAAGATTTCGAAAAATACAACAGCTACATCATGATGCAGTTTTATTTATAATATGATAATTTTTAAATATTGTCAAATGAGACATCTTTGTTCTCAAGGGTAACTTAGATACAAGCTTTTTCCTACATTAAATCTTCGTTAAATACTATTATTCGAAATATTTATGGCTTTTTATTTGGTGCAAACCACTCGACTTAGAATGTGTTACGCAAATAAAAAAATCGGCACTAAAATTTTAAATATGGATCAAAAATATTATTATGAGTTAAAGTTTCTTCATTTTACGCCAAAAAGAGTGAAAAGTTTTAAATACAATATATAAGTGTAGTAATGTCCAATTAAAAGCAATTTTATATGATTCTCGAATTTCACGAAAGAAGAGATCATGTAATGTTAAAGTTTTATAATAGTGTTGACACATTTAATTTGCACGCAGAATTTCAACATATCCATGTACTTTAAAATAAAACTGCAATTAATTTCAAAGGATGAATGTTTTGCAAAATTTTTTTTAATTAAAATACAATTTTTATAAATAATAATTCAAGCTTGAAATTTAAGATTCAGCAATTTAAAAAAAATATTTGTGTTTGTTGATTCTTAAAATGTTAAAATGTCCACCAGAATTTAATTTAAAATGAAATTCCGAAAATATAGTTACAAACGATTGAATAAATATTTCGATAAACTTTTACATGCATTTAAAGATGCATTAAAAATTATTTTCAAAGTGACTACACATTAAAAAAGTTTTTCTTGGAAAAATCTTTATTTTAAATATAAAATTTGTTTTCGACTTTTAATCTGGGATAAAAAGTCAAAACAAAGATATTTTCAAACAACTATTACTCAAGTGAATCCCGGTAAAATTTTACATAATGCAGACATGCTCTGTAAAATAAAAGATGGAAAACAGTTTATTAAGATTGAAAACTCGTGTTAGAATTTATTTTTTGATTCTCCAGCTCCACGTTGTTAAAAAAAATCTGAGAAGTATCGGATTTTCTGGTGGTTTACTTTTTTTTGTCTGTGTGTGTGTGAATTGGAATCCCCGAAGGAAATTTTACACCAGAAACTTACTTTGTTAAGAATTTCTGGTTGCACACAAAAGGTAAGGAACCAGAGCACGGTTATAAATTTTCCTTTCGACAAAGGTGAAAGTAAGTATTTGGCGGAATTCCAACTTGGCTTGAAGACAAGTACAGCATTATTGATCATGTTCTGTCTGTGTAAGAAAAAAGTCAGTTTGTTCTTTTCTACATTTAAGAGTTGGGTGTAAAAGCTGGAATCAAATCGCAGAAGCAAGCAAAAACAGTAGAGCCTAAACACATCCTTCCTTTGTAACTTTGATCGTTCCTAACCATGCTTCAAAGTCTCACAGTAAAAGAAGTATGTTGGAATTTTTAACTTTAAAAATTCCTTGTGCTTAAAGCCACGAACACAAATCAACAACTAATGCTTGGAAAGAACGTTATGTGCATGGGGCAGCGTTCTGACTAAAAAGTAAGAAGAAAAAAGCGATCGTTATGCGGAAAGAATAACAATTCACAAAAGAATTTCTTCGAATCCCTTCCAATCGGAAATGCAAAAGAACAAACAAGCAAAACTTCCGAGACAGAACTGGCAGCAGAAATGCCGAACGAAGGGAAAACAACTGACTAAACAATTGTACGGAGGAACGTACTTTGGGTGACTGCAGATATTTTCTTCGGCTTGTTAGGTTCCTAAAATCTTTTCCTTAGTGCTTCATCAGTCGACAGCATAAATGCGAATCCCAATCAATACAGTGGAATGACATGAGTAATCCATCAGAATCTTATGTTAAATGCTGCAAAACCATTCACTTGGGGTTTTTCTTGTGCGTGTTTCATTTATAATTCTTCAGTTTAATATCATATGCGCCTGCTAAGGACAGAATAAGCTTTAAGAAACCTTAAATCGGCCCAAAATTTACTTCAACTGATTACAAAAGAAAGCATTTTCTGAAACAATGGGTAATTTTGGCTTTCCTGAAGTGTAGGATTTGATTTAACTTTCATTAAGTTAGACAATTTCCAAATTTATTTTGATACTTGTATCAAGGAGCCCCTGCCTGTTTAATGATAATAAAGGAGCTAAAAACAAACTGCTTTGATGCTATTTTGGAAAGGGTAATTGTAAAGCAATATAGTTTCTCCTAAATTAGATATCATATTCATCCAAATTTTTGTTTCTGTTTTCCCTTGGACTCTCTATGGATATTGGGAGTCAGAATTAACATTCAAATATTGAATTTATCAGAAAAGCCAAATTATAACGCTGCTCAGATTTAATCTTCAGGTGTAATTTTTTAATTATAATTAGAAAAAGAGCACATTGAAGTATATGTTTAAAAAACAAGTTATTTTGTTTCATATCAATGGAATTTAAAATTCACCTTTCATTTATAAAACTAATTCTATTCAATTTTAAAATTGCTAAAAAAATATGTTCAGCCTTATTTTACATTCTTCAACTATAATAGTATTTGTGTAGGTTACATTTCTTTTACCTTCGAAAAACATTTTTATGATATATTTTTTATCTGTAAAACAGTTTCTTTAGCAAATTACAAATTTTCCCTGTAATACTACAAAAAAAAACGTTAAAGCACCAAAAACCGTAAAAAAAGGAGGAACGGCGAATCTAACCGCCCAACAGGATTCTAGGTTGTGTTTGGCACGTGCGCTAGGTGTAAAGAACTTTGAGTTTGACTCGAAAGAGAAAGAAAAAGAATCGAACTGACAAACAAGTCCATCTAATCGTTACTTGAATAATGTGATTCCCTTTTCGCGGGGTTAAAGCCTATGTTTACACCGGTCTTTCAGGAGAATCGATCAGAGCGCTTGCTGAAATCTCGGCTGACAAGATTACTTTTCCTCCACTAGGAAGCTCCTGGTACGGGAGAAAATGGCGTAATTTCTAAAATGTTTTTTTTTTGAGTGATGCATCTGTCCTAGTAATGGTTTTTTCTTTAACTTCCACACTACGTTATAACTTAAAAGTGGAAGCTATTATAATCGTTCAGTCCGTCTGGCTGTCACCCACTTTCAAAGCTCAAACTAAAAATGCTATAGGTAAGTGTGATACGACGAAAAATTCAGCGCATCAAAATTGTAAAACATTGAGAATCCAAGACAAAAATTTGAATTTGAAGTACTTTAATTTAAAAAAAAACCCTGCAAAATTTAATGTTCATTTAAAAAGCATAAGAAACCATTTTTATTTGAATTAAATCACCATCCATTCGCAAAAATCACTTGAGAAACTTTAATTCTCTTTAATAATTAATTAAAAGAAATATATTTTTGCGTTATTTATCAGTTTGAAATGCCGTCAAGTATAGTTAACTGAGAGATTTTTTATGTTGATATGAAACGTTTTGTTCTTTTTAAAAGAGTAACATTACACACTTATTCTTTGAAATAATTAAATTTTGCAAACGAGAATAATTATTGAATAAGTAATCAAGAAATAATTAATGAATTTTTAAAATAAATAATGAAACTAGCAAGTTTAGCCTGTAAATGTTTATAATTGAGTTAATATTGTGTTTGGCGACTTTTTTCCTGTTGAACACAAATGTTGTGTGAAAGTGGGCTGAGTGACGGATTCTGTTACAAACCTACTTGTTTTCTTTTTAGTTATTGAAAAAGATACTTGTTGGGAAAAGCGTTTTCAATCTCTACTTTTATCATTACAGAGGAAATTAGTCAAAATACAAGAAGTATATTTTTTCGATGCGATTAAGTATTTCATAGCTAATAATAATTTGGATCTCAGGGGAAAGACTTGCTAAGTGACCTTTTTGAATAAAAAAATTGAGATTTGTCTCAATGAGCATATTACTTACTTCTTTAGAGATATAAATATATATATATGGACTTTTTTTTTATTTATTTACTGTTTGAAAGTACCGTTTTCAAAAGATCTTAGAGCAAACTGAAAACTTAAAACTGCATTTTCTTCTTTTAACCCTTTTGTCACTTAACTAATTCTTCTACTAAACTTTTTATCTATAATAATAAAAGAAAGAGTCTGTCTGTCTGTGTGTATGTCTGTGGATCGCAAAAGACCTACTTAGACTGCTCTAAAAATTCGGAATTTTTAATATAGATTCCTTTTAATACCAGCGTGTGCACCTGAGGCTTAGTTTTTTCATATTTGATAGTGATTTTTAATTAATATAATTAGTTAAAAAAAACGTCATCCTCGTGGGATTGCGGGACCATAACAGGGCTTGAAAATACATGGACCGGGCCGAAACGGGGGCTTGACGCCATCCTCTATTAGTTTGATTGATTGAGTTTGGTTGAGATATGCGCTCGCCCTAAGGCTGCTTCATCTTCTATTACTGTTTGCTTTTTTAGGTGCGCATGCACCAACGCGAATTAAATTTTGTTTTGATTTTGAGTGAAGTATTTTCACAAGTAAGCATGCCTCTAAAAGGAAGCAATGCAAAGTTAACGGGTTCCCAGTAAGGCGGGACCATACTGCTAGTCTTTAAATATTCATTGGATGAAATTTTGTTTTGCATAGAAAATATCACATCTAATGAAAAATTTGCGATTATGATTTAAAAAAATACTAAAATAATATTCTTCTGAAAATACATAGTTTTGGTTTCCACTGTTAAAGAAAATGTCATGAAAAGGTTATTGTCGAGTGTACTATTTCCAGCGTCAGCATCTTCAGATTTGCAAATCAGTGGTAAATTGCACATGAACTGCAAATCATATCATTAGTTCTTAGACCACTATTATACACTAATTTATTTAACTTCAATAGTTGTGCATTCGACCATGGCAAAAAAATTATAAGTTCCTGCTATAAAAAGATAAAGCATAAAGAATGACAAAGCCTTAAATTACCCTCGAAATTTAATGGAGACATATTCTAAAAAGTATCATATTCCAGTTTTTTTTAAGTAAATATTCCCGTCATTGCCCCTCATAAATTCGAATTATAATCTTTAAAATGACTACTCATATTCAAGCAATTCTCTTTAAGAGTTAAAAAGAAGTCGAACCGTTTATGGACCATTTAAATTTTTTCACCAGATTTTTCTTCTGTCACGAAAAGATAGAAAAGAGCAGTAATAAAAAGAGATATACATAGATATATAGCGTAGAGTTCTACTTATAAAAACGAAAACGGCAGTGGGATATTATTTCCGTTTTGAGCAGAAAATAGAACGATCCGCTGACTAAGCTTTTTTTTTCATATGAAAAAAATTAAAACAAAAAGAAAGTATAAAAAGTGAAACTAAAAACCTATAAGTAATGTTAAAGTTGAAAAAAAAAAGATTTTAAAAAAGTCATTAGATTACATTGCTCCTACTTGTAACCATAAATTAAAGATCTTGATTTATATGAAATCCGTAAAAACAACACTTTTAATTTTTTTTAAAATAGACGTAGTCAAATATATTATCTCTTGACAGATAAAATAAAAAGAAACGTTTTATTCTAAAAAATAGTAAAAATCATTCTCCTTTTGTGGTAATAATATTAGGACAAGTAAAAAAAGTATTAAAAAATTACGTTAGAGTTAACTTCTAAAGAAATTACGATCAAATAAAAGGTAGTTAAACATTTGAGTTTAAGACCTTCAATTGAATGAGTTTTAAAGAGTGTAAAAAAGTAAGTTTAGTACATGCGAAACTAAAAGAATTCGATTTATCAAGGAGAAAACTATAATAAACCAAAATGGTCATTTTCATGAGACTTGTCACAAGCGAACTTCTTAAACTTAAACCAAAAAAATATTGTAGTTTTTTCCGATTTATTACACAAAAGTTAAAAAGACTGTAAAGAAAATACATTTGTAAATGTTATGAATTAACCAAATAGTTTTAATACCTCCTGAGCGTTAGATCGTCATTTTTTACTATTTTATGCATCTTTTTTCTGAATAAGATCACCATAAATTATAAAATTTTATAAATAATTTAATGCGGATTCTTTACTTCCATTAATTGGAAATAATTTTAAGGCCATCTCTGAAAAGAAACAATTTCTTATACAAATATATACTAGCAGTATGGTCCCGCCTTACTGGGAACCCGTTAAATCACTATCAAATATGAAAAAACTAAGCCTTAGGTGCACACGTTGGTATTAAAAGGAATCCATATTAAAAATTTCGAATTTTTTGGAACAGTCTAAGTAGGTCTTTTGCGATCCACAGACATACGCACAGACAGACTTTCTTTTATTATTATAGATACCCAAGTTTTGAAATTTATGCAGTGAAAATAACTATATATATTTGACAGTTTCCAGTTACATTTGGGAAGATTAACATGCAATTCTAAAAGTACTAATATAACCTAAATCCCCTGTTACTTAAATACTTATAGAATTTCTTATCGAAACACGAGTAGGTTTGTAACCTGTATGTAGAAGATACTCACATGCATGTAAAATAAGTCTACAGGACAACTTAGACAACAGTTATTCTTCTTTATTTAGCTGCTATTCTTTGGTAAAAAATAAATTGAATTTCTGAAGTCTACGATGAATGAGGGCGGAATGACCACAAAAATGGCGAAAAGTGTACAACGCTCCCAGACGGACCAGTCGGAAATTAGGAATTTGTTATAAGAAAGTTGTTTTAAAAGCTACCGTGTAGACGGATGATTCAGGAAAGTTTTGTGGGAAACGGTTATTAGACAACAGGGGATGTTAAAGTACTAAGTGATATTAAGGATATGTGAAAAGGTAATTTAAGTTATATTTTAACTTCAATTGAACTTATTAAGTTTTTGAGGGGTTTAAGTCATGCATGTGTGACATATGTCATGCATGTGTGATAAATTAGGAAGTTCACTAAAATTTTTCTCGATTGTCAAAAATCGCCAATAACCACCAAACCCATTTGTATCATATCCATATCTAAAAACGGAAACAACTGTCAACTATTAAACTTGCTCCGAATAAAAACCATCACGCATAAATAGTGTAGATTTTGCAATAGTCATACGATTGAATACCTTTTCTGTTAGTAGGGGTAGGTCCATATATATTCCGTCTTATGTGCTTGATCAGAGACCCTCTTATAAGCCTTCGTTAAGAAAGACAGACACAAAAAGAAATTTTTACTGTCACAGAGAAAGGAAAGTGCACTCAGGGCAAGGGTGGGAATCGAACCCGCACCCGTAACAGCGCGCCGACTGCTAGCGTTATGGTATGCTATCCAAACCACTATAGACCATCCGGCCAACTTCTGTTAGTAAACGATGAGGTTTCTTTTGTTCAACTCGGCCCAGATAAACATGTTTTTACACAGCCCAATTAGGTTTCTGCTATCAAAGTTACAAAAAAAACCCCTCCAATTTACTAGGTTTATAGGAACCAGAAAATTTTCCCAAGAAAATATTTTTACTGATAATTATAAAGTTTAATTTTACTTTTATTCTTAGATGTGATCTATTTAAAAAAAACTTACAATTTAATAAAATTACAATGGAATCCATAAACTTTTAAATCTATATACGCTGTTCGTAAATTGTCGGTTACTAGACAGGTTTAAATAATTCTGTATCCAATTGACTAAAAGACTGTGCTGATCTCCGCTGGATTTGTATGGTTGTTTTAGTGCAAGTTAACTTTAAAAAATGTCTACAGAAATATTAAAACTTGAAGTCTTTTTCCACGTTAAAGCGTACATGAGCAATTTCTACGGCTACTTTTAATTTATAGTTAAAAGATAGACTCAACAAAGAACAAATTTTCATTAAATATGCCCACCTTTTGATCAAGCCTTAAATGATGTTACCTAAACATGAAAATAAAAAAATAACAAGTCCCATTCGCTTTTCGAGGTAAAAAGTACTTTTCACAAATAAAATAAAAGTAATCCATTACTAACCTAAACAACATCCAAAAACAAAGGAGGACTTTAGTTTTATTTATTCTTTGGAAGAAGACTGTTAGTTAAGATTCAAGCAAGTTAAAGTTAAATATGTTCCATGGGGGTTACCTCAGCAAACCGAGAAACAACTTTGATGTTAAAAATAAAACGAAATAAAACAAATTAAACCTTTTGTATTTGAGAATTTAGGATTATACATTAACTAAATGTTTTGCCTACAGTTTTCAAGGAATTCATTTGTTTGTATTATTAGGCGACACTACTAATAAATAAGCTGGGCTATTTTGCGGGTTTTCATTCCCCGAACTTACAAAAAAAAAAAAAAAGATGCGTAAGTACATACTGAAAACAATGCTTATATATTATTTTAAATACCTAGTTTCTTATTTCAACACTAAATAGTAACCTTTCAAGTATTATAAAATGAAAGCAAAACACTTAAATTGCAGAACAGATTCTTTAGAAATGATTTAGAATTTGATATAGGGTAAGGTGGGGTAAGTGGGCCACCTTTTTGGCATAATTCAACTTTAGACCCTCATACCACAGGATATAATCGGCCTAACAACTTATTTTTTTTTGTGGTCCATTCTCTCATATGTTATTACTGTACCCATGACAACCTTAACACACATTGGCAAAAAATAAATATAAAAAATATGTTTTTCATTTTGGTCATCCGAGTGGCCCACTTGCCCCGCAAGGTGGGGTAAGTGGGCCACCCCCCTAATATATTTTTAAAATCATAACTGGTAGAGATTAAGGCTGGGCAAGTGGAACAATCTACATGATTTTTTGAGTGTTTTGAACAAAAAAAAGTAATGATGTATCTTTAATACGTTCCCCCATAGCGCAACTTTTTCTGCTTGCAAGCTTACTACAAGAAAAAATACGTTATTTTTCATCTTGTCATTTTTGCATGTAGTGTAAAAAAAAAAATAATTGTTAGGGCTACATATTTTCAAACTGGCCTATGTCAATGAAATAGAACTATGAATAGTGTATATGACTAACCCTATGAATCAGTAAATATGACTTTTTTTCTTAAGTATATTAAAGATTTGGGGCTAGTGGGTCAGGGGTGGCCCCTTACCCCGCCATTGTGGTGGCCCACTTACCCCAAACGCGGGGCAACTGGGGCCCACCCCAATTTTCTTTTAACTTTATCAACATCACAAGTACATGACACTACAAAAAGATACTATGTTTTAATACACTTTCAAATAATATATAACATTTTGTTTGTATCATGAACCGTTTGGAAATATAATTTAAAAATAGTATGATGGAGGTTGTTTTAGTTTCGTGAATTACGAAAAGATGCAATTTTAAAAATTTTCACAAAAAGGATTGTACCTTGTTACATACTTAAGTGAAAATGAATGCCATAATGTTTCCGCCATCTATTGGGGTAAATACGTAAAAATAGTGCAACAGATTTTTTTTTTACGGTCCGTAATTCGGGAAATGCCAGGGGGGTGGCCCACTTGCCCCAATGGCCCACTTACCCCCACCTTACCACTAATTTTTTTTTAGCAATTTTACTTCCTTACAGTGATAATTAAGCGCCTCTAGAGGCTAACCTACTGAAACCCCCTGCCATCCAAAACCGCCATCTTGTTATTAGGAGTGGCAAAGGGGTTGCGAGAGGATGTAATTCTTTTTCAGCTTGCACTTCATTGGAAACTGGATTTTTTTTCAAATATGAATTGCTTTTCTTCGTAAGCTGCTTCTCCTCCCTCCTAAGCATGTATTTTAAATTTATATAGCAAACTAAAGATTAGATTTTTTTAAACATTCACAAAATACAATGTCTAATTTCCCCCATAATATATCTATTTTATTCATTATTCTTAAAATAAATGTGTAAGTACCCCTTTTGTACCCCTTTTATATAGCTCATAATATTCTTAAATGCATTGTTAAACTATTAATTAAAAATATTATAACGAATAACTCATTGTCATAAAATAATCTAGTAGGTTTTCGTTTTAATGGGGGGGGGAAACAAAGGAGCTTTTAAAACTAACTAGTATCCACTTAGTTGCAGCAGTTAAATTTTAACTAAAAAGCTTTCTTCCAACAAAGTACTTTATAGAATAGAAAAATCTTTCATTTCCATTACAAAAATTTTCATTGAGAAAGGCAGGGTTCATGCCTGATCTAATTATCAATCCTTTTAAAGCTTACTACAAAATGCCATACATCACTTTGATATTCCTTTTGTTACACAGGATTTTAGTAGGGAATTTTGAAAGAAAAGGTACACTTTTTCTATTGAAGACTTT